>CM038680.1:632106063-632455488 GCA_021605205.1 Aegilops longissima | reverse complement strand
GCCAATTACCTCACCGATGAAAAGGGAAAGGCTATGCTGTGATATATGAAGGCATTCGCCCATTGGATGGACAGTTTCGCAGCAAAGATCTTACTCCACCAATGATGACTCGCCACACATGACTCAAAGAAATACCACCGTCAAGCAAAATCCTCAAGGAATGCGACCTGTGGTGATGACCGATCGTGAGTTACTCCTCGCCTTCATCAAGGTTGATCGCAATCATAAGTGGGTCAAACGCCGCTTGGTACTCTTCTTTACAACATGACCTCAACTCACAATGCAGTGAAGAAAACCACTACTACCTTCATGAAACCTTCAAGCGCCCCTGGCTGTTCTTTCACATGTCTACAATGAAGAAGAACTGCAATCAATGGGACTCAAGGAAGAATTTGACTGGTCAGCACCTCCTCCAAGAAATTCAAGAAAGTCAAAGTTCCTTCCTTGGTGGCTAGCTCCTATTCTTCATCTCGCGACATCGATGAAAATGAAGATTTGGAAGACATCGCTGCTGGTCCTACTTCAACGAACAACCCCGACAATAATGTCAAGGCTCCGCCTTCAACTTGAAATTCTTCAAGAGCGTTAGTCCTCGCTTTCGATCCTTTTGGTCATTCGATGACAAAGGGGAGAAATTTGAGTTAGTCTTCAAGCCGGTCTCGCTTTTGTTTATATACAGTATTTTATTAAGTTACAACTCGCTCTTCCAAACCTTTATTGGATCAAGTTGTAATCTTAAACCCGATGGTGCTTTGATACTTTTGATGCATTATGCTTTTGCTCTATGCTCGACTACGAGTTTTGATATTTGTTATGCTCGATCCTCATGAGCTCGTTGAAAATCTTCAAATCGATTTGGGCTCGATACTCATGAAAAGTTTCAAATTCTCATACGCATTGGGCTCGATACTTTTTATGCATGCATTGCATAGCATCAAGCACCATATTTCATCATGCATTTCAAATTCCTCATATTATATGTCAAATCGCGTATGAATTACAAGATATAGGGGAGATCTCCATGATTCAATTCTTCAAATGTGCATTGCCTCAAAAGCAAATTCCTCACTGCACATCTTCGTGGGGAGTTCTTCTATATCTTGCAATCAAAATCCTCATTATCGTGATTTACACTTCATATGTTTATCCTCGTTGAAAACTTAACCTATGTTGTCATCAATCACCAAAAGGGGAGATTGTAAGTGCATCTAGTGCCCCTTAGTGATTTTGGTGTATTGAAGACTTATAGGTTAAGTAACTAATGCGCTTGTGAGTGTACAGGTCTATAAGTCTATGAGGAGTTTGATATTTACGGTGAAAGTCTAATTCTAAAATGAAGTTCTTCAATGAAGACTTTGATATTCAAGACTTTGATATTCAAGACTTTGAAAGTGAAGAAATTGGTGTGATCCTCAAGACTTGGTATTCGCTTGAGGAACATGAAGCGTGAAGACTTTTGTTTTCGTAGTTTCATTTTCTTTCTTGAGTCATAGGAAACACCGTGATCGTTAAAGGGGGTCGAGGAAATACTAAAGAAAAATTTCCATGTGGTGCTCAACTCAAAATCCTACACCTACCAATCCCTTCGAGTGAAGCTTTTGAAATCTCATACAGCTTCAGTCAATTTCTTCAAAGGATGTGAGACGAAGCTCTTCCGTCGCCGAGGAATTTGTTCTGACCGAGGAGTTAGGAATTCGCCATAATTGCCTACACAAATGAGGAACATGATAGCCCGAGGAATTTGATGTTCAAAATTCGACTGCTGTCAGTTGCTACGCTACCATGGTTGTCCCAAATATCACCTAACGGTCATATCATTGAAGGGCATTTATGTCTTATCATGTCGGGCTGCTCCCTAGGCTATAAATAGCCGCCTCTACAACCACTAGTTGGTTGGCTGCTCCGAGAGAACTTGACACTTGTCATTTGAGAGCAACCCATCCTCCGAGGAATTTGAGCGAAAATCATCAAGTGAGGAAAAACCAAAAGTGATGAAAACCCAAAACCAAACCCCTAACAAACCCAAAGTGATTGAGCATCATCAAGAAATTGATCTTGCGTGGATCCGACGCTTTTACCTTTGAAGACTGTGCTTCTTCCAGACGGTTAGGCGCCACGGTCTAGAGCATCCAAGAGGAATTGTGGATCGCCGAGTGACCAAGTATGTGAAGGTTTGAAGTCGCTCAAGACTTACCACGAGTGATTGGACGAGGTCTGCGTGACCTTAGTTCAAGGAGAATACGGTGAGGACTTGGTGTCCGAGCTGCGTGCTCGAGGATCGGGTGTCCGGATCTGCGTGTCCTCGAGTTTAAATACTCACCGCCCAACCAGGACGCATAACCGAGACAGCAGCTTGAACTGGTCTACCAAATCATTGTCTTCACCAACCTAACTGGTTCTATTTCCTCAACCCTTTCATTTCCTCATTATTGTGTTGAGTGTTTGTTCATATCTGTGTTTGAAGACTTTGATCAAGACTTTCTCAATTTCCTCGCCCAATTTCTTCACCTGTTTGTCTTCATCTTGTGTTATCCCTGTGATTACGCTTTTCAGACTGTGATTGTCTTCATTTCATCATGATGACTATGCTTGTAATCTGTTATGCTTACTCGAGTACTTATTCCGCTGCATGTATTTCTTCGCTAAGGAATTTCCTCACCAACAAATTCCTCGATGAAGAATTTGTAAAATTTCTAAAATCGCCTATTCACCCCCCTCTAGTCGATATAACGACTTTCAAACCGGGACCAATGGTCCTGGCTCCTCTGCCCACCACTATTGGTCCCGGTTGGTGGCATGAACGGGACCAAAGGCTTCCCTTTAGTCCCGGCTCATGCCACCAACCGGGCTAATGGTGCTGTTTATATATAGCCCCTCGGCAAGAGCAGAGCACACCGCCTGCTTTTTCTGGCCGAGGGGAGAGGGCTTGGTGGTGCTCTAGCTCACCTCCTATGCACACAAGGTGTTCATGGAATGCCCGAGCCACACTACTTAAGGTTTCTCCTCTCCAAGCTCGACCGCCAAGCTCCATTTTCCTCAATATTTATCTAGGTTTAGCGGTCCGTCACGCCTGATCCCGCCTTCATCGCCGCCGATCACCCGCTAATCTCATCGCCGGCACCACCGTGGTGAGCCTCTTGTTCTTATCTTCTTTCCGAAAGGAAAAATATTATTACTTGTTTGTTTAGATAGATACTTGTATTATTTTCTTACTTTTATTATTGCATCTTATATAGTGCGATGGTTTTGGTATCCGCCTCGCCGGCCCTCGTCCCGTCTATGATTCGGATGTGGTATATATTATCTTTTCATAACTATTGGTTCATTTATTGTTTATGAAAATTATGCCACCAACGTGACATAGATTTTATTTATCTAGGAGGTTGTTGAACCGAAATTCCAACCGACCCTATTGTCGAGAGGTTAAATTTAGTTGAAGAAGAAAACAATTTCTTGAAGGAAAAATAAAAAAACTTGAGGAGGAGAAGATGATATTGGAGTTGCATGTTGCGGATGTCGCCGATGATCACAAGATCAAGATGGATGCAATGCGCTTGAAGATGAGAAAGATTAGAAAATATGCCATTCATACCGAGGCTTGGTATCATTATGCCGTTGGATCAGTTGTTACCTTGGTTGCGATTATGATCGATTTGTTTTCGCATTGAAATGTTTTACATAGTTTCAATGTATGGTTTAATTAATTTAGATGCTCGCAGAGCTTTATGTTGTTAGATGAGAACTATGTATGTACTTTGGTTTTATGTGATGATGAACTTCTATTAATTTGGTCACTTAATTATCTATTCATGATGTTCTGAATGATTTTTGACACACTTAATTATATATAATGCACGCAGATGAACCGGCAATGGATGTACGGTGACGTAGACACCTCCGAGTACATTAAGGGCGTGCATGATTTTCTCAAGTGGCTGAGGCAAACAAGCAGAATGGTTTTATGTGTTGTCCATGCCCTATATGTGGGAATACGAAGTCTTACTCGACCGAAAATCCTTCACACCCACCGCTTTACAAGGGTTTCATGCCACACTATAATGTTTGGACGAGGCACGGAGAAATAGGGGTTATGATTGAAGACGGCGAGGAAGAAGAGTACGATGACAACTATGTGCCCCTGAATACGGTGATGCTATGAACATCAAGATGCACCGTGATGATGTGCACGATGGTGCTGGAACGGCGAAGCTGCTGAAGATCAAGAGGAACCAGACGATGTGCCCGATGATGATGATCTCCGCCGGTCATTGTCGATGCAAGGACACAATGCGAAAGTCAAAAGGAGAAGCTGAAGTTCGATCGCATGTTAGAGGATCACAAAAGGGTTGTACCCCAATTGCGAAGATGGCAACACAAAGCTCGTACTCAGACTCAATTGCTGCAAGTGGAAGGCGAGAATGTCAGTGCTCGATAAAGGATTTGAGAAGCTACTCAAAATAATGAAGAAGAAGCTTCCAAAGGATAACGAATTGCCCGACAAGACATACGCAGCAAAGAAGGTCGATGCCCTCTAGGATTGAGGTGGAGAAGATACATGCATGCCCTAATGACTGCATCCTCTACCGTGGTGCCTACAAGGATCTGAACGATGCCCAAGATGTCACGGTGCATTGCGTATAAGATCGACGAGATGACCTCGGTGATGTTGACGGCGAGCCTCCCAGAAGAGGGTTCCGCGAAGGTGATGTGGTATGCTCCTATAATACCACGGTTGAAACGCCTGCTGTAAACGGAGAGCATGCCAAGTTGATGCGATGGCACAAAGTGAGGACCGTAAGAAAGACGGAAGTTGAGAGCACCCACGACGGGTCGCAGTGGAGAAAAATCGAGAGAAAGTATCGGGATGAGTTTGCAAAGGACCCAAGGAACGTATGGTTTGCTTTAAGCGCGGATGGCATTAATCCTTTCGGGAGCAGAGCAGCAATCACAGCACCGCCCGTGACTCTATGTATGTATAACCTTCCTCCTTGATGTGCATGAAGCGGAAGTTCATTATGATGCCGTTCTCATCCAAGGCCTTAAGCAACCCGCAACGACATTGATGTGTACCTAAGGCCATTAGTTGAAGAACTTTTACAGCTGTGGAATGGAAACGGTGTACGACGTGGGATGAGCACAAAAGGAGGAATTTGACCTAAAGGCGTTGTTGTTTGTGACCATCAACGATTGGCCCGCCTCAAGAACCTTCGGGACAGACAAACAAGGGATACCACGATGCACGCACTGCTTACTTGACACCGATAGTATATACCGGAAGCTGCAGGAAGAATGTGTACCTGGGCCATCGCCGATTTCTTCCGACCAACCATCAATGTCGAAAGAAAGGCAAGCATTTCAAAGGCGAGGCAGATCACCGAAGAAGCCCGCCATGCGCATATCGTGATCACGCACTTGCTATGGTCAATGATTTAAACGTAATCTTTGGAAAGGGTCCCGCGGACTAGCTGTTCCAATGACGCCGAGAATCACACACCCATGTGGAAGAACAAATCTATATTTTGGGACCTACCCTCATGGAAAGACCTAGAGGTCCGCTCTTTGATCGACGTGATGCACGTGACGAAGAACCTTTGCGTGAACCTGCTAGGCTTCTTGGGCGTGTATGGGAAGACAAAAGATACACCGAGGCACGAGAGGACCTGCAACGCTTGCACGAAAAAGAGGGCATGCCTCCAAGCAAGATGAAGGTCCCGCCACCACGCTCTATTTAAAGAAGAGAAAGAAATATTCTTTCAATGCCTGCTCAAGATGAAGGTCCCGACCGCTTCTCGTCGAATATAAAGGGAATAATAAATATGCCGAGAAAAGTTCCGAACCTAAAGTCTCATGACTGCCACGTGATTATGACGCAACGCTTCCGGTTGCATTGAGGGGCTTCTACCGAAAACGCCCGATTAGCCATTGTGAAGCTATGTGCATTCCTCAATGCAATATCTCGAATGTGATCGATCCAGAAATCGTACCAACGCTAAGGAGTGATGTGGCGCAATGTCTTGTCGGGTTTGAGCTGGTGTTCCCACCATCCTTCTTCAATATGTCCTAGTTCATCTAGTCGACGAGATTGTCATTCTGGGGCCCGATTTCTACACAATATGTACCCCTTTGAGAGGTTCATGGAGTCCTAAAGAAATATGTTCAGAATATCGCTAGGCCGAAGGAAGCATCTCCATGGGCCATCAAACAGAGGATGTCATCGGGTTTTGTGTTGACTTCATTCCTGGCCTTAAGAAGATAGGTCTCCCTAAATCGCGGTATGAGGGGAGACTGACCGAAAAGGCACGCTTGGAAGAGACTCAATAATATGCAGGACGGATATTCTTGGTCTCAAGCACACTACACAGCTTCTACGTAACTCTACCTTGGTGACCCGTGATGTCGATGAACACAAGAACGATCTGCGCCCAAACAACCGGAGCAAAGGCGACGATTGGATTACATGTGAACACATCAGACTTTCAGCAGTTGGTTGGAAACACGTCTCAGAGGTGACAGCACTGTTTGTGATGAGCTGTACTTGTTGTCCGTGGGACCATCTTCGATTGTAATGATTTGGAAAGGATACGAGATAAATGGGAATACATTTTACACGATTGACCAAGATGAAAAGAGCACCAACCAAAACAGCGGTGTCCGCTTTGATGCAGCAACCGACAAGGAAATGACACATATTATGGTTACATAGTAGACATATGGGAACTTGACTACGAGTAGATTTTAAGGTCCCTTTGTTTAAGTGCAAGTGGGTCAATCTATCGAGGAGGCGGTATGTGTAGACCCACAAGACGGAATGACAACAAGTGGATCTGAAAAATCTTGGGTACACCGACGAACCGCTCGTCCTAGCCAATGATGTGGCACAGGTTATCTATGTGAAGGACATGTCTACCAGACCGAGGAAAAGAAAAGATAAGGAAGCGAATACATCATACAATGAGCCAAAGCGCCACATAGTTCTTTTTCAGAAAAAGGGACATCCCGGGAGTGGAGGGCAAGATGACATGTCTCAAGAGTATGAAAAGTTTCATGAAATTCCCCCTTCAAAGTCAAGGCTGACCCAAGCATCCCGATAAACGATGAAGATTATCCATGGTTACGGCGCAATAAGCAAACGACACAAGCGAAGAAAAAGTGAAGACTTTCTCCGCAACTATTATGATGATATCATGCCAACTTTGTAATGCATTTAGTATGATACCATTGTCCGCTTTGTACATGCACATGCTATGCCAACTTTTTCAGAGTTCATTTGAAAACTATGTATTTGAAAACCTCGCCAACCAAGGGCGCCACACCGTTTATAAGCCCGCCCTCTACACACCGCTTTGTTGTAAGCGAAACAAAATAAAATAAATAAAGCAACAAAGAAAATAAAAAAAGTGTTTTCAAATTTGAAAACTAATGGCACTAACAGAAAGTTTATAATTTTTCTAAAACTAAAAGCAAAAAGAATTAAAAATAAAGAAAAAACAACAAAAAATAAATAATGCAGAAAATGTAACAAAAACTGAAAAAAATAAAAATAGCAACAATAAGTATTTTGTTGTAAGTAGAAACAAAATAAAATAAATAAAGCAACAAATAAAAAAAAAAAAGAGTTTTCAAATTTGAAAACTAATGGCACTAACAGAAAGTTTATAATTTTTTCTAAAACTAAAAGCAAAAAGAATTAAAAAATAAAGCAAAAAAAAAAAAAAACTAAATAATGCGAAAATGTAACAAAAACTGAAAAAAAAAAAAAATAGCAACAATAAGTATTTTGTTGTAAGTAGAAACAAAATAAAATAAATAAAGCAACAAAGAAAAAAAAAAAGAGTTTTCAAATTTGAAAACTAATGGCACTAACAGAAAGTTTATAATTTTCTAAAACTAAAAGCAAAAAGAATTAAAAATAAAGCAAAAAACAAAAATAAATAAATAATAATGCAGAAAACAAAACAAAAAACTGAAAAAAAAGTGTGCACCATCGGGCCCCCACGGCCCTGAATACGACTAGAAACCCTACATGGGCCAGATTCAGCCCGCAGAGGCCAAGTAGGCCCACGCACACATAGCTAGTGATGATTAGGTCGGAAGCTGCGGTTGAGAGGAGCTCGAGAGGGTGGGCAGAAGTGGCTTATAAACCACTCTCGAGCTCTCTCAACTAGCGAGGTGGGACTAAAATTTTGGGCGGAGGCAGCACAAGGCCTTTGGTCCCGGTTGGTGGCACCAACCAAGGGACTAAAGGTGCATTGGTCCCGGTTGGTGTTAATGCACCCTTTAGTCCCGGTTGGTGCCACCAACCGACCAAAGGTCTTTTCAAAGAGCACAAAGGGCGGAAGCGGAGGTTTGGTCCGGTTGGTGGCACCAACCGACTAAAGGCGATTAGTCGGTTGGTGCCACTTAACCGACTAATGCCCTTGCTATATAAGAAAACACTTGGGAAATTTCAGATTTCCCTCGCCTTGATTCTCGACGACGCCGAGCACATCGTCGCCACCTCAGCTGCCTCGACGCCGCCTCGTCGCCGTCGCTGTCGCCTCGCCCGTGTGTCGTCGTCGCCATCGCTCACGCTGCTTGCCCACGCCGCTGCCCGCCCTCGCCGTCATCCGCGCCTCTGCCTGACCCGCCATCCTCGCCAAGAAGTTGGCCGCCTGCGCCCTCCTTTTTCATATTTTTTTCATATATATATGCTTGTTTTATATTATTTTTTTGTATGAATGTATGTATTTTTTCAATTGTAATATGCATGGTGTTTTCAATTGTTCTCTGATTTAGTACATTAATTTTAGGTTAGTTTCATTTTAGAAAAGTTCTATATATTTAGGAAGAAGGAAGAGAAGGAAGAAGGAAGAAGAAGAAAAGTTTATATATGCAAAAGTTACATTTTTAGAAAAGTTTTATATATCTAGCTAGAAAGAAGGAAGAAGAAGAAAAAGAAGGAGAGGAAAAAGGAAAATAAGAAGAGGAAGAAAGGAGAAGAAGAGGAGAGGAAGAAGAGGAGAAATAAAGAAGAAGAGGAAAAAAGAAGAAAAAGAAGAGGAGAAGAAGAAAGGAATAGAGGAGAAGAAGAAAAAATAGCTCTATTTCTTTCTTCTTCTCCTCTTTTTTTTCTTGTTTTTTTTCTTCGATTTTCTCCTCTGTCATTGTCGATATACCCCTCCCGATAACTTCAACACGAGGGGGGGGGTCCATATACCCCCTCCCGATAACTTCAATACGTGGGGGGGGGGTCGATATACCCCCTCCCCGATAACATTAATTTCTCCCGTGTATGTATCTCGTCGTTGTTTATATTACCCCTTGAAGCGTTGTCGATATTATCCCGGTCGAGGGTTCTAGGGTCGAGGATCGAGGTTCCGTGGTCGCCTAGGGTCGGGTTCGAGGGTCGTCGAGGGTTCGTCGAGGATCGCCGAGGTCGAGAGGTTCCTAGTGTCAAAGTATTGAAGAAATCCATGGCTTCATCATTAGCGGAAGTAACCATGGCATGATGAAGTCCTCAAAGTTATTACGGAATGGAGTTCGGATAGGATAATTTGCCTTTTTGTACGTATTTCAGCAAAGGCCTTCAAATAACGATATTCGAAGGTTCTTGCTGAACTTTGTACCAAAAAGCTAATTATCCTATCTCGGGACCTGCTCCAAAATAACTTTGGAGAGCTTCGCACCATCATGCACCTATTACTACCAATGATGAAGACATGGTTTTGTTGAACTTTGACACTAGGCAACCTCCCGACCCCTCGGCGATCCTCGACCCCTTGACCCTCGACCGCTCGGCGATCCACGACCCTCTACCCTACCGCGGGCGTCGATGCCCACGTTGAAGGAAATATGCCCTAGAGGCAATAATAAAGTTATTATTTATTTCCTCATATCATGATAAATGTTTATTATTCATGCTAGAATTGTATTAACCGGAAACATGATACATGTATGAATACATAGACAAACATATAGTCACTAGTATGCCTCTACTTGACTAGCTCATTAATCAAAGATGGTTATGTTTCCTAACCATAGACATGTGTTGTTATTTGATTAATGGGATCACATCATTAGGAGAATGATGTGATTGACATGACCCATTCCGTTAGCCTAGCACTTGATCGCTTAGTATGTTGCTATTGCTTTCTTCATGACTTATACATGTTCCTGTAATTATGAGAATTATGCAACTCTGTTTACGGAGGAACACTTTGGTACTACCAAACGCCACAACGAATCGGGTGATTATAAAGGAGTACTACAGGTGTCTCCGAAGGTACATGTTGAGTTGGCGATTTCGAGATTAGGTTTTGTCACTCCGATTGCCTGGAGAGGTATCTCTGGGCCCTCTCGGTAATGCACATCTTTATAAGCCTTGCAAGCAATGTGATCAAATGAGTTGGTTACGTAATGATGCATTATGGAACGAGTAAAGAGACTTGCCGGTAACGAGATTGAACTAGGTATTGGATACCGACGATCAAATCTCGGGCAAGTAACATACCGATGACAAAGGGAACAACGTATGTTGTTATGCGGTTTGACCGATAAAGATCTTCGTAGAATATGTGGGAGCCAATATGGGCATCCAGGTCCCGCTATTGGTTATTGACCGGAAACAAGTTCTAGGTCATGTCTACATAGTTCTCGAACCCGTAGGGTCCGCACGCTAACGCTTCGCTGATTTATATAGTATTATATGAGTTATGTATGTTGGTAACGAATGTTGTTCGGAGTCACGGATAAGATCATGGACATGACGAGGAACTCCGGAATGGTCCGGAGATAAAGTTTGATATATGGGATAATAGTGTTTGATCTCCGCAAGAGTTCCGGAATTCACCGGAAGGGGTTCCGGATGTTTCCCGAAATGTTTGGGAACGAGAACACGTTATTTGGGCCAAAGGGGAAAGCCCACAAGGTTTTTGGAAAGCGCAAAGGAAGTTTTATGAGTTCAGGGCCGACGCCAGGTCCTCGGCGTCTCGCCCCGAGTCCGAGAAGGACTCTTGCCTTCGGTGAAACCGACTTTGTGGAGGCTTTTACTCCAAGTTTCGACCCCAAGGCTCAACATATAAATAGAGGGGCAGGGCTAGCACCAAAGATACATCAGAAAACACCAAGCCGTGTGTCGACAACCCCGTTCCCTCTAGTTTATCCTCCGTCATAGTTTCCGTAGTGCTTAGGCGAAGCCCTGCGGAGATTGTTCTTCACCAATACCGTACCACGCCGCGTCGTGCTGCGGAACTCATCTACTACTTCGCCCGCCTTGCTGGATCGAGAAGGCGAGGACGCCATCGAGCTGAACGTGTGCGAACTTCGGAGGTGCCGTGCGCTCGGTACTTGGATCGATCGGATCGTGAAGACGTACGACTACATCAACCGCGTTGATAAACGCTTCCGCTTAGCGATCTTCAAGGGTATGAAGATACACTCCCCCTCTCGTTGCTATACATCACCATGATCTTGCGTGTGCGTAGGAATTTATTTGAAATTACTACGTTCCCCAACAGTGGCATCCGAGCCTGGTTTTATGCGTTGATGTTATATGCACGAGTAGAACACAAGTGAGTTGGGCGATACAAGTCATACTGCTTACCAGCATGTCATACTTTGGTTCGACGGTATTGTGAGATGAAGCGGCCCGACCGAATTACGCAGACGCTTTACGCGAGACTGGTTTCACCGCTGCGAGCACTCGCTGCTTAAAGGTGGTGGCGGGTGTTTGTCTCTCTCACTTTAGTTGAACTGAGTGTGGCTACGCCTCGTCCTTGCGAAGGTTAAAACAGCACCAACTTGACAAACTATCGCTGTGGTTTTGATACGTAGGTAAGAACGGTTCTTGCTCGCCCGTAGCAGCCACGTAAAACTTGCAACAACAAAATAGAGGACGCCTAACTTGTTTTTGCAGGGCATGTTGTGATGTGATATGGTCAAGACGTGATGCTATATTTTATTGTATGAGATGATCATGTTTTGTAACCGAGTTATCGGCAATCGGAGGAGCCATATGGTTGTCGCTTATTGTATGAAATGCAAAGCCATGTAATTGCTTTACTTTATCACTAAGCGGTAGCGATAGTCGAGAAGCAATAGTTGGCGAGACGACAAAGATGCTACGATGGAGATCAAGGTGTCGCTACCGGTGACGATGGTGATCACGACGGTGCTTTTGAGATGGAGATCACAAGCACAAGATGATGATGGCCATATCATATCACTTATATTGATTGCATGTGATGTTTATCCTTTATGCATCTTATCTTGCTTTGATTGACGGTAGCATTTTAAGATGATCTCTCACTAAAATTATCAAGACGTGTTCTCCCGAGTATGCACCGCTGCCAAAGTTCGTCGTGCCTGCACACCACGTGATGATCGGTGTGATAAGCTCACGTCCATCTACAACGGGTGCAAACCAGTTTTGCACACGCAGAATACTCAGGTTAAACTTGACGAGCCTAGCATATGCAGATATGGCCTCGGAACACGGAGACCGAAAGGTCGAGCGTGAATCATATAGTAGATATGATCAACATAGTGATGTTCACCATTGAAAACTACTCCATCTCACGTGATGATCGGTTATGGTTTAGTTGATATGGATCACGTGATCACTTAGAAGATTAGAGGGATGTCTGTCTAAGTGGGAGTTCTTAAGTAATATGATTAATTGAACTTAAATTTATCATGAACTTAGTACCTGATAGTATTTTGCTTGTCTATGTTTACTGTAGATAGATGGCTCGTGTTGTTGTTCCGTTGAATTTTAATGCGTTCCTTGAGAAAGCAAAGTTGAAAGATGATGGTAGCAATTACACGGACTGGGTCCGAATTTGAGGATTATCCTCATTGCTGCCATGAAGAATTACGCCCCGAAGCACCGCTGGGTGCCAGTGCTCGCTGCAGAGCAACGCCGAAGTTGTGAACGTCCGCGAGCAAAGCTGATGACTACTCTATAGTTCATGTGCCATGCTTTATGGCTTAGAACCGGTCTTCAACGACGTTTTGAACGTCATGGAGCATATGAAATGTTCCAAGAGTTGAAGTTAATATTTCAAGCAAAATGCCCGGATTGAGAGATATGAAGTCTCCAATAAGTTCTATAGCTGCAAGATGGAGGAGAATAGTTCGTCGGTGAGCATATACTCAAAATGTCCGGGTATAATAATCACTTGATTCAACTGGAGTTAATCTTCCGGATGATAGTGTCATTGATGAATTCTCCAATCATCGCCACCAAGCTACAAGAGCTTCGTGATGAACTATAATATGCAAGGGATGAACAAAACAATTCCCGAGCTCTTCGCAATGCTAAAAGCTGCGGAGGTAGAAATCAAGAAGGAGCATCAAGTGTTGATGGTCAACAAGACCACTAGTTTCAAGAAAAGGGCAAAGGGAAGAAGAAGGGAACTTCAAAAGAACAACAAGAAAGTTGCTGCTCAAGAGAAGAAACCCAAGTCTGGACCTAAGCCTGAAACCGAGTGTTTCTACCGCAAGCAAACTGGTCCTTGGAAGCGGAACTGCCCCAAGTATTTGGCGGATAAGAAGGATGGCAAGGTGAACAAAGGTATATGTGATATACATGTTATTGATGTGTACCTTACTAGAGCTCGTAGTAGCACCGGGTATTTGATACTGGTTCTGCTAATATTTGCAACTCAAAACAGGGACTACGGAATAAGCGAGCACTCGCAAAGGACGAGGTGACGATGCGCGTGGGAAACGGTTCCAAAATCGATGTGATCGCGGTCGGCACGCTACCTCTAAATCTACCTTCGGGATTAGTTTTAGACCTAAATAATTGTTATTTGGTGCCAGCGTTGAGCATGAACATTATATCTGGATCTTGTTTGATGCGAGACGGTTATTCATTTAAATCAGAGAATAATGGTTGTTCTATTTATATGAGTAATATCTTTTATGGTCATGCACCCTTGAAGAGTAGTCTATTTTTATTAAATCTCGATAGTAGTAATACACATATTCATAATGTCGAAGCCAAAAGATGCAGAGTTAATAATGATAGTGCAACTTATTTGTGGCACTGCCGTTTAGGTCATATCGTGTAAAGCGCGATGAAGAAACTCCATCTTGATGGACTTTTGGAATCACTTGATTATGACACTTGGTACTTATGAACCGTGCCTCATAGGCAAGATGACTAAAACACCGTTCTCGGTTCTATGGAGAGAGCAACAGATTTGTTGGAAATCATACATACTGAGATGTATGTGGTCCGATGAATGTTGAAGCTCGTGGCGGATATCGTTATTTTCTCACCTTCACGGATGATTTAAGCAGATATGGGTATATCTTCTTAATGAAGCATAAATCTGAAACATTTGAAAAGTTCAAAGAATTTCAGAGTGAAGTTGAAAATCATCGTAACAAGAAAATAAAATTTCTATGATCTGATCGTGGAGGAGAATATTTGAGTTACGAAGTTTGGTCTACATTTGAAAAATTGCGGAATAGTTTCGCAACTAACGCCACTGGAACACCACAGCGTAATGGTGTGTCCGAACGTCGAATCGTACTTTACTAGATATGGTGCGATCTATGATGTCTCTTACCGATTTACCGCTATCGTTTTGGGGTTATGCTTTAGAGACGGCCGCATTCACGTTAAATAGGGCACCATCAAAATCCGCTAAGACGACTCCTTATGAACTATGGTTTGGCAAGAAACCAAAGTTGTCGCTTTCGAAAGTTTGGGGCTGCGATGCTTATGTGAAAAACTTCAACCTGATAAGCTTGAACCCAAATCGAAAAATGTGTCTTCATAGGATACCCAAAGGAAACAGTTGGGTACACCTTTATCACAGATCCGAAGGCAAGACATTCGTTGTTAAGAATGGATCCTTTCTAGAGAAGGAGTTTCTCTCGAAAGAAGTGAGTGGGAGAAAAGTAGAACTTGATGAGGTAACAAGACCAGCTCCTTTATTGGAAAATGGTTCATCACGAAATCGGTTCTGTGACACCTACACCAATTAGTGAGGAAGTTAATGATGATGATCATGAAACTTCAGATCAAGTTTCTACCGAATCACGAGGTCAACTAGAGTAAGATCCGCACCAGTGGTACGGTAATCCTATTCGGAAGTCATGTTACTTGACCATGGTGAACCTACAAACTATGAAGAAGCGATGGTGAGCCCAGATTCGCAAAATGGCTGGAAGCCATGAAATCTGAGATGGGATCCATGTATGAGAACAAAGTATGGACTTTGGTTGACTTGCCGATGATCGGCAAGCCATTGAGAATAAATGGATCTTTAAGAAGAAGACCGACGCCGATGGTAATGTAACTGTCTATAAAGCTCGACTTATTGCGTAAAGGTTTTCGACAAGTTCAAGGGGTTGACTACGATGAGACTTTCTCACCCGTAGCGATGCTTAAGTCTCTCGAATCATGTTAGCAATTGCTGCATTTTATGATTATGAAATTTGGCAAATGGATGTAAAAACTGCATTCTTGAATGGATTTCTAGAAGAAGAGTTGTATATGATGCAACCAGAAGGTTTTGTTGATCCAAAAGGTGCTAACAAAGTGTGCAAGCTCCAGCGATCAATTTATGGTCTCCGTGCAAGCCTCTCGGAGTTGGAATAAACGCTTTGATAGTGTGATCAAAGCATATGGTTTTATCTGAGACTTTTGGAGAAGCCTGTATTTACAAGAAAGTGAGTGGGAGCTCAGTAGCATTTCGATATTATATGTGGACGACATATTATTAATTGGAAATGATATAGAATTTCTGGATAGCATAAAAGGATACTTGAATAAAAGTTTTTCAATGAAAGACCTCGATGAAGCTGCTTACATATTGGGCATCAAGATCTATAGAGATAGATCAAGACGCTTAATTGGACTTTCACAAAGCACATGCCTTGATAAAGTTTTGAAAAGTTCAAAATGGATCGAGCAAAGAAAGGTTTTTACCTGTATTACAAGGTGTGAAATTGAGTCGACTCAATGCCCGACCATAGCGAAGATAGAGAGAAAATGAAAGATGTTCCTATGCTTCAGCCATAGGCTCTATCATGTATGCAATGCTGTGTACCAGACTGACGATGCTTAGCAATAAGCTTGGCAGGAAGGTACCAAAGTAATCCAGAGTGGATCATGGACAGCGGTCAAGAACATCCCTGAAATACCGAAAAGGACTAAGGATATGTTTCTCGATATGGAGGTGACAAAGAGCTAGTCGTAAATGGTTACGCCGATGCAAGCTTTGACACCGATCCGGACGATTCTAAATCGCAAATCGGATACGTGTTTTTATTAAACGGTGGAGCTGTCGGTTGGTGCAGTTCTAAACAAAGCGCCGTGGCGGGATCTACATGTGAAGCGGAGTACATAGCTGCTTCGGAAGCAGCAAATGAAGGAGTCTGGATGAAAGAGTTTATTTCCGATCTAGGTGTCATACCTAGTGCATCGGGACCAATGAAGATCTTCTGTGACAATACTGGTGCAATTGCCTTGGCAAAGGAATCCATATTTCACAAGAGGACCAAGCATATCAAGAGACGCTTCTATTCCATTCGGGACCAAGTCCAGGTGGGAGAAATAGAAATTTGCAAGATACATACGGATCTGAATATTGCAGACCCGTTGACTAAGCCTCTTCCTCGAGCAAAACATGATCAGCACCAAGACTCCATGGGTGTTAGAATCATTACTGTGTAATCTAGATTATTGACTCTAGTGCAAGTGGGAGACTGAAGGAAATATGCCCTAGAGGCAATAATAAAGTTATTATTTATTTCCTCATATCACGATAAATGTTTATTATTCATGCTAGAATTGTATTAACCGGAAACATGATACATGTGTGAATACATAGGCAAACATATAGTCACTAGTATGCCTCTACTTGACTAGCTCATTAATCAAAGATGGTTATGTTTCCTAACCATAGACATGTGTTGTTATTTGATTAATGGGATCACATCATTAGGAGAATGATGTGATTGACATGACCCATTCCGTTAGCCTAGCACTTGATCGTTTAGTATGTTGCTATTGCTTTCTTCATGACTTATACATGTTCCTGTAACTATGAGAATTATGCAACTCCTGCTTACGGAGGAACACTTTGGTACTACCAAACGTCACAACGAATCGGGTGATTATAAAGGATTACTACAGTGTCTCCGAAGGTACATGTTGAGTTGGCGATTTGAGATTAGGTTTTGTCACTCCGATTGTCGGAGAGGTATCTCCGGCCCTCTCGGTAATGCACATCTTTATAAGCCTTGCAAGCAATGTGACCAAATGAGTTGGTTACGGAATGATGCATTACGGAACGAGTAAAGAGACTTGCCGGTAACGAGATTGAACTAGGTATTGGATACCGACGATCAAATCTCGGGCAAGTAACATACCGATGACAAAGGGAACAACGTATGTTGTTATGCGGCTTGACCGATAAAGATCTTCGTAGAATATGTGGGAGCCAATATGGGCATCCAGGTCCCGATATTGGTTATTGACCGGAAACAAGTTCTAGGTCATGTCTACATAGTTCTCGAACCCGTAGGGTCCGCACGCTTAACGTTTCGTTGACGATATAGTATTATATGAGTTATGTATGTTGGTAACCGAATGTTGTTCGGAGTCACGGATAAGATCATGGACATGACGAGGAACTCCGGAATGGTCTGGAGATAAAGTTTGATATATGGGATAATAGTGTTTGATCTCCGGAAGAGTTCCGGAATTCACCGGAAGGGGTTCGGATGTTTTCTGAAATGTTTGGGAACGAGAACACGTTATTTGGGCCAAAGGGGAAAGCCCACAAGGTTTTTGGAAAGCGCAAAAGGAAGTTTTGCGGAGTCCAGGGGCCAGACGCCAGGGTCCCTGGTGTTTGGGTCCAGACGCTGGGAACCCTGGCGTTTGGCCCTGGAGTCCGAGAAGGACTCTTGCCTTTCGGGTGAAACCGACTTTGTGGAGGCTTTTACTCCAAGTTTCGACCCCAAGGCTCAACATATAAATAGAGGGGCAGGGCTAGCACCAAAGATACATCAGAAAACACCAAGCCGTGTGCCGGCAACCCCGTTCCCTCTAGTTTATCCTCCGTCATAGTTTCCATAGTGCTTAGGCGAAGCCCTGCGGAGATTGTTCTTCACCAACACCGTCACCACGCCGTCGTGTTGCCGAAACTCATCTACTACTTCGCCCGTCTTGCTGGATCGAGAAGGCGAGGACGTCATCGAGCTGAACGTGTGCAGAACTCGGAGGTGCCGTGCGTTCGGTACTTGGATCGGTCGGATCGTGAAGACGTGCGACTACATCAACCACGTTGATAAACGCTTCCGCTTAGCGATCTTCAAGGGTATGAAGATACACTCCCCCTCTCATTGCTATACATCACCATGATCTTGCGTGTGCGTAGGAAATTTTTTCAAATTACTACGTTCCCCAACACACGTCACTGGTGGGACATAGATGTAGTGTTCAACGCCGACCCCCTCCCGATAGCTTCAACACGTGGGGGGGGGGTCGATATTACCCCCTCCTAGCTTGAAGCGTTCTCGAGGCCACCCCCTAACCCTTGAAGCGTTGTCGAGGCCACCCCAAACCCTAGAGAAGCAGCGTCGAGGCCACTAATATGATTCCTTATTGTGATTAGCTAGCTAG
This sequence comes from Aegilops longissima, assembly GCA_021605205.1. Classification (NCBI taxonomy): domain Eukaryota; kingdom Viridiplantae; phylum Streptophyta; class Magnoliopsida; order Poales; family Poaceae; genus Aegilops; species Aegilops longissima. The sequence goes on along the minus strand of CM038680.1, from coordinate 632,436,863 downwards.
CTCTACGTTTGCCACTAATATATCCATATCTATCATGTTTGAATAATAATTGCCATGTTGTAAATATTTGTAGAAACTATGGACACCCCCGAGACGAAACACAAGAAGCGTTGTTGAGGGACATAATCGCACAAGGAAGTGATGCCGCGCTCGTTGATGTTTCTCAACGACAACGATGGTCCGGAAGGAGAGGGTGAAGAAGCGGCTGGCTATGATTTACATGGTCCGATGACCCAATGCCGGTGCAAGAAGGAGAGGTGAATAAGTAGACCGTGAGGACGGCTCCGTGATCACCAAACCGAGTCCGGCGGTATATATATTAGTTAAGCCTATGCAGACTAGCTCTCGCCTTTGTTTTGGTATGTACACATATTAATTAACTCTCGTCTTTGTTCTTTTTCTAGCCCTTCGGATCAAGCACAACCGGTAAAGAGACGAGGCCCAAGAAAAGTTGAGCTCGGATGAAAAGTTTGAGATCATACAAATCACGCATGACGGCCAACCGATTGAACCCTACCGACAAAGAAGGCATTTGTTGCTCGGTCACGGGGTTCTCGTTAGGGACAAGATCCCGATCAGCATCCACCAATGGTATAAGCCTAAGAACGAAGACCCCGAGGTGTCTTGTGTCAATGATATGCGAAAAATGATCTTTGGACCGAGCTGAAGTCAAATTTTACCCTACCGCTAGAGGATGATCCGGAGAAGCCAGTAATAGAGCCATTAATCAAGTCTTTTGCTCTTAAGAAGATGGCAGAACTATTCAGGAATTGGAAGAAAGAACTCAATACGTATGTCGAAAAAATGAGACACCAGAATTCAAGGGCAAATATGAGAAGATCAGAGATGATCGCCCTGCGTTTGTGGCCTACAAGACATCGGAAAAGAGTAAAAGATGTCGGCGACAAACAAGAGAAATGCTGCGAAGAAGAAGCTTCACCATCGCACGGGTCGGTGGCTACCTCGAGCCCGGCCTAAGTGGGCCAAGGCTGAGAATGATCGCTTGATAAAGGGATCGAACCAGAGACAATGAATCGGCAGACTGCTGCCGGACTTGGTTCTTCGGGCCGCGGATCCTTGGACCAGGGAAGTGCATTTGGACGGATGAACAATTGGACATACCGGTCAAGAGGCTTCAGCAATATATCAAGCAGCAAGCAGCAAGGGAAGTTCGCTCGAGACGAGGAGAAGGACAAGCTCACAATGGCCCTCGGGAATCTCGAGCACCGGACGGACACGAGGCACGCCAGCTCCGCTTAAGTGGAAGGTTGGATTTCGGACGCAGGGGTTACAAAACCCATGAGAGGAGGAAGCTGGAGCAGAGCCTAATGCAAAGCGCTGCACGAAGGGTAATGGGGCTAGAGGAACGAGAAGAGGAACGAGAAGCAGCAGATCACAACAAACGACTGCCAAGCTTCCCCGGCTACCCCACCATCTCGGCGGAGAAGCAGTGGCTTCCACCGAGCTGCTTCAGCCAGAGCAGCATGCCTTGACGGCTCCCCGCCAGCTATCCGTGGATGCTATCACGATGCTGAAAATTGCCACCTTATGGCGCAATGGAGCAATTTGAAGGTCAAGGCGGCTGTTGGCTCATTTATCCTACTAAACCCGACTCAACTTTTCACCGCCGCCGATTCCGAAGGATATGCTAAGGTGATGGCCGATGAAATAACGGAGGATTTGAGGACCTCCGCTTGACCACCCTACCGGTGAAGGGAGTATCGGCTGGGTTCGCTCAAGACTCCATGCCTATGGCGGAAGGATCTCATCAACCTTCCGGCTCGACGCCTCCGCCTCCTCCTCCTCCTCCCGTGAGTCAGGCACTCCGCCTCCTCCACCGCCTCCTCCTCCGTGAGTGACGATCAGGGGCACTCGGCCGGCTCCTTCTCCGGCGTGTGGCGGCACTCCACCTCCTTCTCCGCTTACACCGGCGCGCCGAGCAGCCAGCCTCCTCCTTCTCCGCCTCGTCGGCAAGGGCGGAAGAGACCCCGCCGCTCCGGCTGCTGCTCCGCGTCGTAGTCCTTCTCCTCCGCCCGTAAGCAAGGAAAGAAGACATCCGCTCTGCTCTGCTCACGGCGTCTAGCAAGACAGCCAAAGGCGGAGGAGATCAGATTCAGTCCTTCTCAAGACTCGGAGAAGTTACCGTATGAGAGGAGCGAGGAGGAAAACGCGAAGATCGCGCAGATCAAGTGGATGACTGGTTTCAAGGGTTGAAAGCAAAGAGACATCCACCTCCGGAGGAGAAGGTAGATCCGTGAAAGCGGCGCACTGCTGCCCCGACAAAACCACCCAAGTCTCCGCCAAAGGCAACTATGAGCGATTATTGAAAGGCATTTGCCGAAGCGGAGAGGTCGGGAAATACGGTCGATGATCAAAGGATGAAATAACGACGAGCTGGGAAACAAATTGCCCAGCTCGGTGAACAAGCGAAGCAATCGTGCCCCGCTCAAGGTGCCTGCTAGCGACATCGTCGATCCGAGGATGGTGCCCGGTTATGGCAATCCTGCAGATTACCTGCCCGACGATGTACATTATGATTTCTTGGAGGTGCAGATACAAAGATACGAGTACGGGAAGCCTCTCGTCAAAGATGAAAGTTCTCTATCAACGGTGATGCGAAGATTGCATGATTGGTACATGAAAACCTGCAGAGTCTGAGGGGAGGAGTACTTTGTATGTGAGAGTTAAAAAGGAGCATGACCTCCTTGGAATTGAACTGTTGCCTATTCCATTTGAGGAGTTCTATCAGTTTTGCAATCAATTGGCCCTCGATAAAGCAACGGTCACCTGCTACATGCCTCGTAAGTAGTACTACTTCGTCATTAAGTCTCTCTATAACTCAACCCTTTCATTGCATGTATTTATAATTATCCTCACTATATTATGCAGATTGAAGATCACCGAATTGAAGAAAAGACAAGTGGGTGATATTGGGTTCATTAACACATATCTCATAGATGCAATCGAGGTTATTTCGTGCGTCAAGATACCGAGGCCAACTTGCTACAATCGTTGGTAATAAATGAACACAAAGATATAATACTCTTTCCTTACAACTTCAAGTGAGTGTTACTGTCTTGTGGCATATTCGGTTTCCTTATTAGTCCAGGTTATAGTAATGTAATATTGATGAGTTATGCATGTGTGCGCAGTTACCACTATATTCTCCTAGAGATTAAGCTTGAGAAGGAGTAGTAACTGTCTTAGACTCCAAGCTTAAAAGATCCCAAGGAGTATGCGGACATGACTGAAATGCTCGAGAAGTAAGTTAAATCGATCATTATCCACCATATCAACAACTTTGTTCATTTCTGATATCAAGTAATTGTTTTTTTGTATGGCAGGGCTTGGAGAAAATTCACCAAAAAGCTCCGGACTACCAAGAAGCTGCAATTTAGACACAAAGTAAATACTATATAGTAGCATATTCCACGCAAGATCTCCTAGTGATTCAAGCGCTAGTTTCATCAATACCATTTAGCATGCTTGCTAATTATCAGTTTGATTGACCTCTGTTTCTTGTAAAGTGGTTGTGGCAGGAACAAGGGAATGATTTCTGTGGATACTACGCTTATGAGTCCATCCGCCACACGACCTGTGAGAGGGGCTACTCCAACAAACAATATGAAGTGCGTAAATAAAAATATTCACAATTTTATTTTATTACCATTATTTGTGTTGAGTTTCATTCATTCATATATATATATATATATATATATATATATATATATATATATATATATATATATATATATATATATATATATATATATATATATATATATATATATATATATATATATATATATATATGTATGTATGTATGTATTGACCCATTTCTTAAAATTAGATGTTTCGAAGCGGATGAACTCCTAGCACCAGATCGCATGCGAGCAATTCAAGAGGAATTGGCGGCATTCTTTCTTGACCACGTGATCGCTGAAGACGGAGAATACTATGTGGACCACGCGTCCGTATTGTAAAAGATAGTTATTGTATATATGTAGCGGTAGTGTCGGATAGATATACGAGAACTTGTTGTTCACCAATCTCGGAGAAGGAGAGGTGGTCGATATCACTTCTCTCGTATGCATATATGTTCATGACGATCTTCTGTTTGCTTAATTACTAGCTAGCTAGCGTGTCTAGCTAGTCCTCTCTATAACGTATGTATATAGTACGAAGGCGTCGACCAAGCACGGACAAAAGAGAGGACACTTTCTCTATTAATTAGCTAGCTATAGCACAATATATGAAACACCTAAATTAACCCCCAAAACCCCCAAACCCCCCTTTCAAAAAAACAAAAACCACAGCCATAGAAATCTTGACGCGTGGATGTTTATTGGTCCCGGTTGGTGCCACCAACCGGGACCAAAGGCCCTCCCCGCTCTGGCTCAGCGGACAGGCCACGTGGAGGCCCATCAGTCCGGTTACGGATTGAACCGGGACTAAAGGGCCAGGGTATTAGTACCGACCCTTTAGTCCCGGTTCATGAACCGGGACTAAAAGCCCTCACCAACCGGGTCAATAGGCCCCTTTTCTACTAGTGTTTTGACTCGGTGTAAAATTTGCATTTGTTTCCCCAGCTTGTTGGCGTAGATGCATGGCACTGCGGCAACTAATCAAGAGCGAGGGCAGTGCACATCAGAGCTACGCTGAATGTAGTGCACATAGGTAGGTCAACATATTTTGTAGCTCTTTCAGATGTAAAAGCATATGTTACATAAGAAATTATTATCTTCCAAGCATACTCACATTTCACTAACAAATAGGGGGAGGTTCAGACTTCAGAGCAATGATAAAAAAGTATGTTCTTCACTCTTTTGTTGGAATTTTAGTTCCAAGTTAACATGATTTCTTATCCGCTTCATAAGTCATGCATTTGCTTAATTAGGTGATAAGTAGAGCAAAAAAAAATTGATCATGTTATTGTGGGGTTTGTTTAAACTCCAGCATAAGGAATTCTGGTTTAAGAAAAAAGACTTTTGACTTCTTTAATTACAAATTGATTGCAACATCGTGTTAGTATGTGATTTCTCACATCTTGTTATAATATTTGTGAAGACGCAGCATTGCGTCGCACTTGAAGCGGGCCCGTGGTCGCGCCGACGGCGCCGACGCTGACCCGGCCACCTCCTCCGTGTATTCTTGGAGCTGTGGCTGGCCGATTTACATGAAATTAATTCCTCAGTTCTGGTGACAATATAATACACATAATCCATATTGTTATGCACTAGCGTGTGTGTGTGAAATAGATGGATTATGGTCCGCATCTAATAAGATGGATATGTGTGTGTGTTAGAGAGAGGGAGAGGGGGAGAGAGAGTGAGGAAGAGGGAGGGAGAGTGTGTGTGAGAGGATTTGATGGTAAAAAAGGTCGCCAATGTCGTAATATTGAACTCTTAAACTTAATGTGACCCCGTTGCAACGCACAGGCGTTCTTCTAGCATGTTTATGGGGATGAGTGTATGCGCATATATATGAGCGCATGCATGTGTACTGTGTTAAAAAAAACACCAACACCTGCCCCAAACTCAAGTGATGGGGACACCTCTTCTACCGTTACAGCCCCTGCTACACCTACGACCGTAATCCTACAAGGATCAATGACGCAAGCTTGTACACAACAACTAAATCCACAGAACTGAAGGTTGTGGAGATTGGAGAAGAGGATATGTACATCATGGAAGCAAGATTCATGGACAAGATGGCACGAAGGATGGTGTTGGAAGGACACGGAAGTCACCTTAAAGCACTTGGAGAAATTTCAAAATTAGGTGGCTTATTTTGGTTCGGCCACATTCTCGTAGTGTGGACTAAACCATGTATGTATTTTAACTCCTTTTTGGTTCAAACGTACTAGACAAAAGGTTTGTGGGCCTCGGAAAAATGCAAACAAAATTAAACTAAAGGGAAGTGATGGACGGAAATTGACTGCAATGCTAATGATGGATTGGTGACCTCAGGTATGAAGGACAGCAGGGCACAATGAAAACCTTAGATTGGAACTGCCGTGGAATGCTTTCATCCACGACAGTTCGAGAGCTCTTGGTCCTTCAAAGGAGTGTGAGAGCAGATGTGATTTTCTTATATGAATCACATATGAACAAAGCGAGTGCAATTGATTTGAGAGTTAAGCTAGGGTTGATTTTACTCATATTGTTGAGAGTGATGGTTGCTCGGGGAACCTTGTCCTGCTCTATAACCAGTCTAATGAAGTGGTGTTGAATTATTCTTTTGAACACTTCATTGATGGAATTGTTATGGGTGGAAATAATGCTTCATGGCGCTTGAGGATTTTACGGACAACCAACTTGGGATCGGAAGCACCTGCCCTGGACATACTTGTGGCTGGTCCATGGTTAGTTTTTGTGATTTTAATGAGAGATTGGTGGCAAGTGAGAAGGAGGGTGGTAATGTTCGACCTCAACAGTTGATGCATAATTTCAGAGGTCGTGTGGACTTCAATAGACCACTGTTATTGGTGATCAGTTCACCTGGAGCCAAGGTATCACTAAGTAATGAGGCGTGTGCAGATAAATTGCCATATGCATTGGTTCATGAGCACCACGTCCATTCAAACCATTGACCTATTCTCCTTCATAAGAATTATTCCAAATCTGTTTTTTCTCAACAACCGAAGGCCCGAAAACAGTTTGAAGCCCGTTGGCTGTGTGAAGAAACCGTTAATGCGGTAGTCCAATTGGCTTGGGAGCGAGCAAGCTGTTGGAAATATGAGCAATTTACCGAATGATTTTATTAACAAAAAATACTAGATAAAGCATGACTAAAATAGCAAATATAAAGCAAGTCATGTAATCTAACAGAGAGAAGGTAAACATCGACTGCATATATGAACTTGAGGTAAACACATCTAGAACAGACACTAGATGAAGTTGCTTATATGAAACATAATCTAACATACGTAGGACAGAAACTAGAGCCAAGAACGGTAGGAGGACTTCTAACAGAAAGGAGAAGAACACGTACGGCACAGCAGCAGCAGAAGCGCTGGACTTGGGGTCGGTGTCGTCGCCTGCCATGTCGTCGAGGAGGTCGTGGACGTCGGGGAAGAAGTCGCCGCCGGGAAGTAGTCGTCCGCGACGGATCGTCCGTGATGAAATAGCGTAGTCGCTTGAGCGCTCCCCAAAACCTTATCACCCTTCTCCGCACAGGACTCAAAAGGTGCGGTCTCGGAGGTTCATTGTCCCGACGTGCGGTGCACGCCGCAAGCCGGGATGAGGAAGAACGTAGCAGCAGCGCAGTGCTCAGGAACTTGTGGCGAGAGGAGGAAGATATTCTGGTGCATCTCTCTCGAGAGGAGCGACCTCCCTTTATAGGCGCAAGAGAAGGAGGCGAGAGGCTGCGCCGGAGCTGAAGGAATGCGGAGAGGCAAGCGAACAGGCAGCAGCCCGAAGGCGCGCCGTTCGATTCAAATGTCGAGCAGAAAAATGTTTCAGCTTCCGAGTGACCTTTCGTATACCCGTAGTGCGTGGCAAAAATTAGACATCGGCTCGGCTCATTCCCGCAACCCGCGGCGCGTCGTGACGAGGCGGGCGGCGGAGGAGGAGCGTGCGTGGATGTCCCTCTTGTTCTCATGCTCATACAAGTGGGGAAAGAACCTCCCTTATAAGGAGGTCCAATTCCCACTCAACTAGCAATGTGGGACTAAACTTTAGTAGTATCCCTTGCTTTGAACAAATGGGCTAAGTGGGCCTCTAGGATTTATTAGGAATTTCTGAAATAGTTATTGGGTTGCCCCAATATAGACTAAATTCCAGCAATCCCCCACCAGATCCCAGAGGCACACAGAAATTTGCCTTTGGTTCCAAAACACTGTTTTATATACCGGTACTGCAGTGGAGACTGTTAAGTTAAACTTCCACCTAGAACTCTATGATACACTAGTAAGCAACTTGAACAGTGGACTGGGCCTTGAACTGCAAGTTTTGTGCTAATCTAGCTTCACATAAAGCCTTGACCGATACGTGGCTACCGTGGGTCTTCCCTGCGGGTGGAGCTTATGCGTCATACTCCGTGACCTTTCATGAGTTTACTAGAGAGAACCCTACTCTCATAGATTGTGAAGTTTGACAATCAGACTCATATAGGTGTGTTCTTCAAAAGATGTTCTGCAGGATAACATCTCTGCTTAAATAAGCCACTTAGAACACATTAAGATATACATCAACCTGCCATGCAGATTAGGAGAGTATTGCATCTTCATGGAGTGGTATTGTGAATAGTAGGGATACTCTCTTCTCAGTTGACCAACAGCTTGTCTTCCACATCTAATTCACGGGATCTCCGATAACAAAGAATAGGTTACCACTGTGAACAACTCATATTGTGGATCTCATACCCATCTCCCTCGATGCATTATCTATCACATTACGCGATAGACCCTTAGTAAAAGGATCTGCCAGATTTTTAGACGTTTGGATATAATCCAATGCAATAACTCCGGAGTTTTCATTTTCTGATGACTTTAACCTTCTACGAACGTGTCTTGATGACTTCATGTTATCCTTTGAGCTGCTCACTTTCGTGATCACAGTTTGATTGTCGCGGTTCATAAGGACACCCGGTACAGGTTTCTCAACAACCGACAAGTCATTCAAGAGCCGGCGAAGCCAATCTGCTTCGACCGTAGCTGTATCTAGTGTTGTGAGTTCTGCTTCCATTGTTGACCTCATTAAGATGGTCTGTGACGGTGTCCTGGACTAGGGGGTACTCAACGCGTCGTCTCCCGGTCAGTTGGATTGGGCCGAGGACCCCCATGGCGGTATACTCATGGGCCAGTCCGGACAGCTGCCGCATACAAGGAAGAATCAACAAGACTTGGCGATCAAGACAAGGACTCCTCCCCACCGGGCGATTTGGCTAGGACTCTTGTTATCCTAGGCCTCCGTGCATTATATAAACCGGGGCCAGGCTAGTCGATAGACATATACAACAACAGTCATACCATAGGCTAGCTTTTAGGTTTTAGCCTCTACGATCTCGTGGTAGATCTACTCTTGTACTACCCATATCATCAATATTAATCAAGCAGGACGTAGGGTTTTACCTCCATTGAGAGGGCCCAAACCTGGGTAAAACATCGTGTCCCTTGCCTCCTGTTACCATTGATCCTAAGACGCACTGCTTGGGACCCCCTACCCGAGATCCGCCGGTTTTGACACCGACATTGGTGCTTTCATTGAGAGTTCCGCTGTGTGATCGGTGAAAGGATCGATGGCTCGACTGCAGGTCAACTGCGACGTCGGCTTCCTCGTCACCAGCTCGACTGGTCACCTTGGCTTGACTGAGGACTGCGCCCTACCTCCGACCGTCATGTTCGGATGAAGACCTTCATCAACACCAACTCCGATCTCTATCAAGATCATGGAGGAGTCATGCATGGAGCTCGGGGGCTCAACGTCAACATTGCCCTCAGGCGACCGTGCTGTTTTTCTGGACAACAAACTTGTATCCACCGCCACCGCCTCCTCGAGTGTTGCCTAAACGATTACTTCGGTGGAATTATGCGGAATTAAGTCTACAACAACCCTGCAAAAATTTTGTCGAGTTCCGATGGAGGAATCTCCGGCAATCTCCGATATACCGGAGCCCTGTTGAATCTGGACGAGAATCCGGACGAGTTTTGGGCGTGGTATGCAGCGTCTATCTCGAATGTCCTTTGGAGGATCCAACCGTTGATTTGCTGCGGAATTCCCTTATCTGCCACCTTCCAAAAATTCAGCTCGATCCGACCGTCCAAACTCCGGGAAACTTCCAATTAGTGCATCACTTTTTGGATCTGTTTTCTACGCGAAAACGAATCCGACCCGAGTTCGTCTTTTTTATGAATGGGATTTCGGACATCCTTTTTTAAGGAAGTTTTGTATGGGGTATTGTGTTTTATTCCCGAACACATCCCACTAACTTTAAGATCTTTTGAACATGATCTTCAACATCATGCTAGTGTCAAACCAGTCCGGCAATATTGCTCCACGGCTGCCGACCTGCGCTGAACCGTCGTCACTTTGTTGAGCCAAGCTCAACTTCTTGGATCATCATCTTGGCAAGCCGGACAAAGAGTCCGCATCGCGGCGATAAATCATCACCAACATCGCCGCCCCACGGATTACACGGAGCGGGCATACCAGCATCGCCGCACGGTCCCTTCATCAAGCCAGCATCGACCACGTCACGACCTGCATCGGCAGGGCCGCACTATTGCTTCTTCAAACTGGTGTCCATCACGCCGACCTACTTCGACATCTCGGCTGGACCGGGGGCTTCGCCATCTCTTCATCAACCTACTCCGGACACTTCGGCGTCACTAGCCGACCAGGCATGGGTGCGCGGATCAAGTCCCAATTTTGGGAATCACCTTCCTTCGGATTGCTACAACAAATAAACCAGGTGCTATTAATCCTAGTATTTCTTTTTGCTTGTTTGGGTTAAATTTTTCCCAAGGAATTATTACTCTGGTTAGTCCAGCATATGTACACAGGTCTATCAAATGGTGGCCGCATTATCGACGGTCGCATGATGGTTCGGTCAGTTTCCGTACACAGTTCGGCGAACGCCGCATACGGAACTCGGACCGACCTGTGAATCCAGGCTTTGCCACGCCTTTATTGCATTACGCCGACAACCTGCATCGACATCAACTTCGGCGCCAGGCCATATTTCTTTTACTACTCACTTTGCATAAATTATTTATTATGCAACATTTTTTTTAATTCCTATTATTACTATTATCCCCAGTCTGCACTATTTTTGTGCACGGAAAATGATCCAGCCGGACTATACCTTTGAGCGTCACCTCGGCTGGACGGGGCTTCGTCAACACTTCATTACCCCATGCCGGGACTTCGCATCACTCTGCCGTCCTGCATTGACCGGCCCTATGTCACCACTTCGAGTGCCGAGCTCCTTGCTCCGCCACCTCGGGACCGGCTTGGGGATGGAACCTTGTCCCACATCAAGCTCGGACCGCGTCGTCAATACCGAACACATTAACCAGCTAAGTTGCCTTCATGCTCCAATTTTTAAATTTCTAACTTGTGTTCGGTTCGACCGAGAATTATACTTTTTGTAAAGTTGCTTGTACAAATTTTCCTTGTCGAAACTTTGTTCACACACTTGACGCGCTACCCGCTCATTATACTCGGGGCTTCTTTAATGAAGCTTATTAATCTGGGCTTTATGCCCAACACATGTGTCGCACTTCCGCATGTACCTTTTATTCACCATTATATGCATCGATATGACTTAAGTTTTGGCCAAGCTGGGTTGTTCGGCTCTGTGCTTACCCACGTTCCCGATTGTTCGGCTAGGTGGTAAAGGAGCACCTCTGCGATTATTACTGCGGGTTAGCCGGATGTGTACCTCAGACTGGGTGAAGCCAAAGCTAGCGTTCTTAAGGGAATACTCGGTCGGTGAACTAAAAGATGATTTTAATTATTTACCCATCTGCCCCGGATGATTTTACGCTTTCATAGCAGCTTTGACATGCACTTTAGGGCATGCATCCCAGCGAAAAGGAACCCTTAACGGAACTATTCTCCCTGGAAGATGTTTCTTACTACCCATGTAATATAACATAACTAGTTGGGCACTTATCTGATACAGCACTAATGACCCCTACGCCTTGTCTCCATGCATACCACGGTTCTTATATAACCACGAAGGTATTGGACACACTCCGGACTATTGGGTCCCGAGGTCGGCTTAAAAGGTCCGCTATGACAAGCGATCTACAATCCGCTAGAAGGCATTCTACATGTCACCTTACATTATCAACTTTTACCCAAGTCACTTGGGGGCTCTTATGTTATTTGAGCCGTTTCATACTAAGTGTTTTTCTTCTTAGTCCTTGCAAAGTTTTTATTATTTATCACTCCTTTTCTTGACACGAGTGTGCGGTCACTAGCCGAGGAGCCTAATTTCTCTCTCGAAATCACTAGAGTTTAGTTTTCTAAACTTGCCTAATCCGTAGGCTGACCCACTTGGCGTCTTGAGATAGGATGTGTCATGTTCAAGCACGGCAGAAGCACTTTTTTTTCTACAGTCCAATTTTCAGATTGGCACCGAACACTTGATCTTGTTCGGACGTCATGTTTTTACTGACTTTTTTGGTTTACCAAGATTTTGGCACTTTTCAACTATTTGTGTGTTTTCAGCACAAGTCTCGCGAGGCAACGCCGGACTCCTTTAGAGATTCGCATAACATTCTCGGATATTGCTATATATGCATCTGGAATTGTGTCTTGGTCAATAGTTGGGTTGCCCGGCTCCGCGCTTGCCTCCTACGCCCGCTTTGTTCGGCTAGGTGTGCAAAGGAGAACCGCTGCGATTGTGCTTCCAGCTTGCATGGTCAAGCACCTCGGTGGAGAAAGCAAACCGATCGTCACAAGAGGTGTAAACTGGTCAGCGATCCGATGACTATATTAAATGACGGGCCATTCATAACATTGGCGAAGTGTTTCCGGCTTGACCCTTGCATGTCCGAACACGGCGGGGCTAGTAACTGGCCTCCCAAACTAAATCCTCGATCTTTTGCTCTTACATTGAGCTGAGGTTTCATGATCATGCTTAGCATGACAACCCAAAGAAAGGAACCGATAGCGGGACTATTTTCTTTGGGAGACATTTATTCTGTTAAACAGCAATATAACATATCTCTCTGCGTACCTTTGTTTAGAAAGCCATATGACCAGATTGCCTTGTTTGTCGTAAATCTTTGCCATCATAAAGGCTTTATAAAGTAGGACAAACACTCCTCGGCTACCGGCCGAGGAGGTTAAAGCCCATGGTCGGTCAACAAAGTTTTGTACAATGCGGATCCGAGCATTAATGACATAAAGTACTTGGATACATTGAGTCATTACACATAATTTGTGATTTTACTATGGATATTCATCCTTAATTCGGCCACTCGTGCCCGCATTAAGGCTCGGGGGCTACTGGGCTTCGGGCTTATTACTTACAAATATTAAAGGGGCACATTGATCCCCTGATCTGGTGTTGCCACCCGACCAGTGTCTCGGGGGCTACTGCATTGCTTGTTCTATGCAGAAAATCTTAAGTGCAATACAGTTTCGAGGAGATTTTAATCCTCGGGTTGGTCGGCCGCACCCAACTTTGAGTCTCGAGGATCGAGAACGCCGCTTTTGTGTCCGAAGTGTTCTCGCTGAAGTTAGGACTTGATCCTCGGACCGATTTTGCAAATCAACTTTGAGTCTCGTGCTGGCCACGGGATCAGCGGTCTTATGTCATCCTTCAGGTGCATCTCGGTTTTAGACCGATACATACCTTGAGGGCTGGCTATATATCTCGTCCGAGAATAAATTACATCAATAAAAACATTGACCAAAAATCAGCCCACGACCGAGGTGCTTAACCACCTCGAAGCGATTCGACATATAGCTCGGATGCAAGTGGCTGGCTCCTTAGAGGGCAGTTCCGCATTAAGCTCGGTTAAACTCCTTCCAACTTCTTTGAACCAAGGTGATTTATGACACCTCGGATAAAGTCCGACGTTGGAGCTCAGATACATAGTCCGGCGTTGGAGCTCGGATACATAGTCCGGCGTTGGAGCTCGGATACAGTCCGGTGTTGGAGCTCGGATACATAGTCCGGCGTTAGAGCTGGGAAGCAGTCCGGCATTGGTGCTCGGCTGCAAAAGATACCTCCAATGCAGTCCGGCGTTGGAGCTCGGACGCAAGAGGACCTTGCCACCCGGGAACAACTTCAAACCCGAGGCATGGCATAAAAATAACAAGGCATTGATAAAGGCCGTAAACTTAAAGGGGCTCCTCGGATGCCCAACGCGTCGAATGCATTTCGGCGATCCTCAAGATAGAAGATGAGAAGATTTGTTGAACCAGTTTTCAAGACCGGCAACCGAAGATGAAGAACAGTTCGGAAGAATTGAGGAGCATCCCTAACTTGAAGACCGGTTCGAGGGGCTACTGACGGTGTCCTGGACTAGTGGGTACTCAACGCGTCGTCTCCCGATCAGTTGGATTGGGCCGAGGACCCCCATGGCCGTATACTCATGGGCCAGTCCGGACAGCTGCCGCATACAAGGAAGAATCAACAAGACTTGGCGATCAAGACAAGGACTCCTCCCCCACCGGCATATTCGGCTAGGACTCTTGTTATCCTAGGCCTCTGGTGCATTATATAAACCGGGGCCAGGCTAGTCGATAGACATATACAACAACAATCATACCATAGGCTAGCTTTTAGGGTTTAGCCACTACGATCTCGTGGTAGATCTACTCTTGTACTACCCATATCATCAATATTAATCAAGCGGACGTAGGGTTTTACCTCCATCGAGAGGGCCCGAACCTGGGTAAAACATCGTGTCCCTTGCCTCCTGTTACCATTGATCCTAAGACGCACTGCTTGGGACCCCCTACCCGAGATCCGCCGGCTTTGACACCGACAGTCTGCTTGCAAGACTTCCAAGAAACAGCGCCACCTCCATGAGTGAATACATAACCGCTCGTGGCCTTTATCTCATCAGCATCTGAGATCCAGTTTGAGTCACTATACCCTTCAAGCACCTTTGGATGCCCAGTGTAGTGAATTCCATAAGTTGCAATGCCTTTCAAATGTTGGGTTCTACGGTAGGGTGCGTCGACTGCAAATTAAAAATTCCTACGCGCAGAACATCCAGAACATGCTACGGAGATGGATCATAGTTCGTTACCACTAGACGCAGCATGCCGTGCAGGAAGAAGAGTTGGGGCAGCGCGTCTGCGTGGATCGTCTCCTCCTCGTTCGATCTCCCTCGAGCGGCCGGTCGTCCGATCCCACGTACGAGTTCGCCGGAGCGGCGCAAGTGCACCGCCTCTAACGGTATCCGCGCGTGCGGGAGGAACGTCGTGCGACGGACTGCTAGGTCCGATCACACAGTCGGCGGCGAGTGGAGGTGGCTATTCGCAACACATGCAAACCCTAGTCGCAGCGCCGAAGCGATCAACCGCCTGAGTGTGCCGCACCTCCACTTTATATAGGCGTCCGTCGCGAGCTCAACACTTGGGCCTCGCACGGACCCTAAAGCCCAAAGTCTACTCGGTCACGTTCCTAGTCCAGTTCGGATCACATCCGACCGGTGTCCTCTGAACTGACCTCGAGGTTCCTTCCCTTGCTGCTGACCCCTTAGGTTCAAGTCAGCTTGGTCACAGCTCGGATCACCTCCGACCTGCACGGTTGGTAGCGGCCTCTAGCAAGGCGTGCCAACCACCAAGCGAACTATGAAGCTGGTTAGGTGAACTCGCATAACGTGTCACACTTATGTTCCCTTTGTCGCACGATATATGTTGTCGGGCTCAAGGCGAGACTGTCATCCTTGTGCTAACCCGACCTCTTTCTCGCTCCAAAGGATATCGACCACCATCCGGATTATCTCATAATCCTTGTCGCATGGCCATGCTGTTCTGGTCGATCACACGAGGGCCCAGAGTATATCTCTCCCGATCGGAGGGGCAATCCCATCTTGCTCGACCATGTCTCGCAAAGCATGGGATTGGACAAACCGAAACCTACCTTTGTAACTACCCGATCCACGGAGTAGCGTTTGGTCGGCCCAAAGCAAGTCTATCACCATCTCGAGTACATGCGCCACTCAGGTCTTAGGACATAGAACGTATGTTGTACTAGAGACTCACAGATGACATATCGCTGTGTCTCATAGTTGGGTCTGTCCGACTCGGACCTTATCTCGACTCGGATCCGACTATGTCGAATCCGACCAGACCTTTCCAAGTCCATATTATCCGGTTAGCATCCAATGCTCCATGGCTAGTGAGACCGAGCCATCGACCGTGTCATATGCTAGTCTAGTCAATTGCGCGTCCACACAGCCCTTTCGACTAGGGACCTTTTAGGACAGTCATCATACAATGCATAGTCCCACAAACAAGTCACGTACTTGCTGATACACATCATTGATAATGTCCAAGGACTATCTTTATTCATAAACACATAGGAAATATCATCATACATGATTGCCTCTAGGGCATATCTCCAACAGTCTCCCACTTGCACTAGAGTCAATCAAATAGACATCGAATGCCCATAGCTCTAACGTGCCCCTCATGCTTGGGTTGTGGAAGCGGCTTAGTCAACGGATCTGCAACATTTGCATCCGTGTGAATCTTGCATAACTCTACATCACCATTCTTTACGATCTTTCATATCAGGTGATATTTCCGGTCTATGTGTCTGACCTTGTGGTGATTCCTCGGCTCCTTGGCTTGTGCGATGGCACCAGAATTATCACAATAAAGGTCCAACGGTTTCACCGAGGCTGGGAAAATACCAAGATCATCCAGAAAATGCCGGATCCAAACACCTTCCTTTGCAGCTTCACAAGCCGCAATGTATTCGCTTCGTGGTAGAATCGCCACCGATCCTGCTTGGAACTCATCCAGGCATCGCTCCTCCGTTCGGACGCATACGAATCCAGACTGTGATCGACAATCATCTCTGTCGGTTTGGAAACTAGCATCGACGTAACCCCTTACGACGAGCTCTTCCTCACCTCCATAAACTAGGAACATCTCTTTAGTCCTTTTCGGGTACTTCAAAATAGTCTTTACCGCTGCCCAGTGACTCTCACCAGGTTGGCCTGGTATCTACTTGTTAGGCTTATTGCAAAAGCAACATCAGGCCTTGTACATATCATGGCATACATGATGGATCCGATTCTTTGAGGCATACGGAATCCTACTCATCCGCTTCGCTCATCGATGTCGAAGGACTCGAGTCTCGCTTAGCCTTATACCATGTGAGAGCGGCAAGAACCCTTTCTTCGCCTCACTCATGTTGAACCGCTTCAACACTTTATCTATGTACGTGCTTCGCTTAAGCCGAGCAGCCTCCTCGATCTATCTCTATAGATCTTAATGCCTAAAATATAGACTGCCTCACCAAGGTCCTTCATCGAAAACTTGCCATTCAATGATCCCTTGACCGAGTTTAACATCGAAACATCGTTCCCGATCAGTAGTATGTCGTCCACATACAAGATCAAAACACTATCGAGCTCCCACTTAACTTCTTGTATAAACAAGAGTCCTCTTCGCTTTTGATGAAACCGAGACCAGTGACGACCTCATCAAAACGAATGTTCCAACTCCGAGATGCTTGCTTCAACCCATAAATGGATCTCTTGAGCTTGCATACCTTACTAGTGCTAGTCGGATCGACAAAACCCTCGGGCTGTATCATATACACGTCCTCGGTTAAATTTCCGTGAAGGAAAGCCGTCTTGACATCCATCTGCCATATCTCGTAATCGAAATATGCAGCTATAGCTAGTATGATCCTTACCGATTTCAGCATCGCTACCGGCGAGTAAGTCTCGTCGTAGTCAACTCCTTGAACTTGTCCATAACCTTTAGCGACAAGCCGAGCTTTGTGGATCTGAACATTTCCATCCACATCGGTTTTCTTTTTAAAGACCCATTTGCAACCAATGGCAGTTACGCCAGGTGGCGGATCAACCAAGTCCTGCACTTGATTCTCATCCATGGACTTTAACTCGGATCTCATGGCCTCTAGCCATGCCTCGAATCTGGGCTCACCATCGCTTCCGTGATACGTGGCGGCTGCCGCTTTCTAGCAACAATACATCGCGACTGCGCAATCTTTCCGACCTCCGTGGTTCGGTGCCGCTTCCACTACGGGTTCCCGACGGACTCGGTATGATCTCATCACCACCGAGCCGCCCCGAGTGGTCCTCGAATTTCTTCGAGTCGAACCGTCCTCCCACGGCCTCCCGACCGAGAAACTCTTTCTCAAGGAAAACCCTGCTCCGAGCAACAAACACTTTGTTCTCTTCCCGGTTTTAGAAGCTATATCCCAAGGTTTCCCTCGGATATCCACGAATATGCATTTATCCGACTTGGGTGTAAGCTTGTCTGACATAAGTCGCTTGACAAATGCTTCACAACCCCAAATCTTTAGAAAAGACAAACGGGACTCTTCCGGTCCACATCTCATGTGGTGTCTTGTCTACGGATTTTGATGGTACCCTATTAAGTGTGAAAGCTGCAGTTTCTAGAGCGTATCCCCAAAATGACAAGGGTAAATCCGATTTGCTCATCATAGACCGGACCATGTCCAACAAGGTCCTATTCCTCCGTTCGACACGCCATTTCTCCGTGGCGTGCCGGAGGTGTGAGCTGAGGTACTATACCTCGACTTTTCAGATGATCATCGAACTCTGGCTCATGTACTCACCTCCACGATCAGATCGCGAAGCTTTATAGTCTTGCCGAGCTGATTCTCAACCTCGTTTGAAACTCTTTGAACTTTTCAAAAGTCTCCGACTTGTGCCTCATCAAATAGATATATCCATATCTACTCAAGTCGTCGGTAAAAGTCACGGCATCGATAGCCACCTCTGGCGGTTGTGCTCATTGGACCACACACATCACTATGTATAAGTTCCAATAGCTCGGACGCCCTCTCGCAACTCTTTGCGAAAGGAGACTTAGTCATCTTGCCGAGCAAGCATGATTCACATGTCTCGAACGACCGGATTTATCTCATTAGGCTTATGCCTCTTGACATTTACGTTATAGACCGGTTCTTGTTCTAGATTCAATATAAATAGCCCATCAACAATGGGTGCATAGCCGTGGAACATACCATTCAAAAATATCGAACAACCATTGTCCTTTAAATTGAATTCGTAACCTTGACTCATCAAACATGAGGCAGAAATAATGTTCCGACTAAGTGCAGGAATGTAATAACAATTATTCAATTCCATAATGAATCCGAAGGAAGTTGAGCTGCATCGTGTCGACCTCCAACGCAGCAACTCTTGCTTTGTTGCCGACCACGATGTCAATCTCCCTTGTGCCACACGCCTAGTTCTTACCAGCCCCTGCATCGAGTTGCAAATATGAACAACCGATCCGTATCAAATACCCAAGAGCTACTAGGTATGTCAGCAAGGTAAATGTCTATAACATATGCAACAAGTGTACCTTTGCTCAAGAAGCATTTCCGCCTTCTTGCCATGCTCGCAAGCCACTTGCTACAGTTCCTCTTCCAAAGGACGGTCTCCTTGCAATGAAAACAAACGGTCTTTGAGTCCGTCCAGACTTGGCGCAGCGGCAGAGGTTACCATCTCCGTGCCCTTTGCCTTAGCCTTCTTTTTAGACCAACTCTTCTTGAACTTAGCCGATTTCTGCACCATCAACACTTGATGCGTGCCTTTCTTAATATCCTGCTCTACCACCTTGAGCATCCCATGCAATTCAAGTGAGCTTTTATCCATGCCATGCATATGATAGTTCGAGATGAACGTCCCATAGCTGGGCGGAAGAGAACCCAGAACTGCATCTATAGCCAGCTCATCCAAGAGCGGGAAGCCCAAACGATCCAAAGCTTGCACATATCCGATCATCTTGATCACATGTGGGCTCAGTGGATCACCTTCCTTCAGCTTGCAATCCATCAAGGATCGCCAGACGTTGAACCTTTCGGTCCTAGCTCGTGTTCGAAACATGCTCTTGAGACTCTCGATCATATCGTAAGCCTCAACATTTTGAAATGCTGTTGCAAATCGGGCTCCATACAAGCCAGACATCGACAGCTGATCTCCGTTGATTCATCAACGAAGTTTCGTAGGCATTTTAGCTGTGGCACTAGCATTATCAGCAGGTTCCTCCGAAGTGGATCCTCTAGAACATGTTCCTTTTATCGTGCTTGAGAACAATTCTCAGATTTCTATACCGGTGGTAAAGTTTGTTCCATTCAGTTTATCCTTTTTCGAATTGATTTCAATGCAAAGTTGGGTTGAGCAGGTGGTGCCATTGATCTACAACAAAAAATATGCAATCACTAAGCAATGTGTTTATGTAGAGTAATTCTAGCCTAAGCAGAAATACTCCCATCAAGTCAGCATCCTCCGCAAACTCTCGGTGATTCAGATCCGACTAGCGATGCGACTAGTGAGCTTTAGCATCATCGCTAGCCAACATACCTATCCGTAAGCAACTCCTTGCTAATCGTATTCTATACGACTCGCCGATCGGGAAGGTATCTCATACCCGGCTCCCAACCTTCTTTGCCACAAGGCCCAAAACCGCTTTTGATAGCCTTGTCAAGTTAACTCGATGCAAGGCATGTCCGTGTCCGACATTTAACCCTTGATTCAAGGACACCCAAAGAAGCACCCCAATTTTATGAGCCCACTACTAGACGTACTTGACGTGCGAAGGTGCAACATCGGGGATGGCAATTCACTTGATATTCATGAGGGATCTTTCTACCATTCTAACATGCATAGAAACAAAGAAGCATAACAATCACAAAATAACACATATTGTGAAATAGTATGGCTCCTTCATGGACGTTCTTCCAGGTCGGCTCCGACTCCGATGACCATCTACGAACTCCATCTTGTTTGTCACGCCGGGACGCCAAGCCACCAACCTGATCTCTATTATCCAACTACTACAACTAGTAATGAATTTACATAGAGTCACAAGTCGACACGCAGGTCGTTATACATTATAATGACAGCACTTTGGCTCGCGGCGACAAACATGACACGCAGGCCACGTATAAATTACACACATGCATCACATACACATGAGCCATACTATTCACATCAAACCTGCAAAACAAAGTTATGCATAGAATCGCATTCTACCGGTTTGTGTGTCGGGTACGAAATACACGGCGCTACGCACACGCAGGTCGATCATCGCGAATCCGATTCGGATTTACGTTTCACTGTTAACCCCGATGGCGGATGACCGACCGGTAGGGGTAGATCGTGTCACGACCTCATCGATCCCGATTTACAGAAAACATAGCCTCAACGATCCCCATGTGCAGTTGATCACATCAACCGTGCACATAGCCGATCTCTTCAAGGACAACAGATCTCATCTGCCACCTCCACATATCTAATATGCATACGATCTGAATCCAAATCCTATAACAGAGGCTCGATACCTTTGTTGGGTTCTACGGTAGGGTGCGCCGACCGCAAATTAAAAATTCCTACGCAGAACATCCAGAACATGCTACGGAGATGGATCATAGTTCATTACCACTAGACGCGCAGATGCCGTGCAATGAAGAAGAGTTGGGGCAGCGGCGTCTGCGTGGATCGCCTCCTCCTCGCTCGATCTCCTCGAGCGGCCGGTCGTCCGATCCCACGCACGAGTTCGCGGAGCGGCGCAAGTGCACCGCCTCTAACGGTATCCGCGTGCGGGAGGAACATCGGCGGCGGACTGCTAGGTCCGATCACGATCGGCGGCGAGTGGAGGTGGCTATTCGCAACACATGCAAACCCTAGTCGCAGCGCCAAGCGATCAACCGCTGAGTGTGCCGCACCTCCACTTTATATAGGCGTCCGTCATGAGCTCAACACTTGGGCCTCGTGACGGACCCTAAAGCTCAAAGTCTACTCGGTCACGTTCCTAGTCCAGTTCGGATCACATCCGACCAAAGGTCCTCTGAACCGACCTCGTGAGGTTCCTTCCCTTGCGCGCGACCCCTTAGGTTCAAGTCGGCTTGGTCACAGATTCGGATCACCTCCGACCAGACGGTTGGTAGCGGCCTCTAGCAAGGCGTGCCGACCACCAAGCGAACTATGAAGCTGGTTAGGCTAACTCAGATAACGTGTCACACTTCGCTCCCTTTGTCAAGACGATATATGTTGTCGGGCTCAAGGCAAGACTGTCATCCTTGTGCTAACCCGACCTCTTTCTCGCTCCAAAGGATACCGACCACCGTCCGGATTATCTCATAATCCTTGTCGCATGGCCATGCTGTTCCCGGTCGATCACACGAGGGGCCCAGAGTATATCTCTCGATCGGAGGGGCAATCCCATCTTGCTCGACCATGTCTCGCAAAGCATGGGATTGGACAAACCCAAACCTACCTTTGTAACTACCCCACCACGGAGTAGCGTTTGGTCGGCCCAAAGCAAGTCTATCACCATCTCGAGTACATCGCGCCTCAGGTCTTAGGACATAGAACGTATGTTGTACTAGAGACTCACAGATGACATATCGCTGCGCCTCATAGTTGGGTCCGTCCGACTCGGACCTTATCTCGACTCGGATCCGACTATGTCGAATCCGACCAGACCTTTCCAAGTCCATATTATCCGTTAGCATCCAATGCTCCATGGCTAGTGAGACCGAGCCATCGATCGTGTCATATGCTAGTCTAGTCGGCTCTTGCGCCCACACAGCCCTTTCGACTAGGGACCTTTTAGGACAGTCATCATACAATGCATAGTCCCACAAACAAGTCACGACTTGCGATACACATCATTGATAATGTCCAAGGACTATCTTTATTCATAAACACATAGGAAATATCATCATACATGATTGCCTCTAGGGCATATCTCCAACATCAAATAACGCAAAACTCTCTCTAGAGCTTTCCAATGCACATCTCCTGGTTTTGAGACAAACCGACTCAGTTTGCTAACAAGAAAAGAGATGTCAGTCTTGTAGCACAGCTAAGTACATAAGCGAGCCAATAATCTGTGAATATTTCAATTGGTCTCTAGCAATTCTTTGATTCTTTCGAATCAGCACGCTAGCATCATATGGTGTTGGAGAGGGCTTGCAGTCACTATAGCCAAAGCGACTCAATATCTTTTTCACATAGTGAGATTGAAGCAATGTAATCCCACCATCATCATCTCTCAACAACTTGATGTTCAGAATGACATCAGCCACTCCTAAATCCTTCATCTCAAAACAGCGAGATAGAAACTCCTTGACCTCCTTAATAACATTCAGATTTGTTCCGAAAATCAGTATGTCATCAACATACAAGCAAAGCATAACTCCCTCCCCCCCCCCACCATGGCGATAGTACACACATTTGTCAGCTTCGTTCACAACAAAGCCTGCAGATGTTAAAGTTCTTCGAACTTCTCATGCCTTCGTTTGGGTGCTTGCTTGAGTCCATACAAAGACTTCAGCAACTTGCACACTTTCCCTTCCTGACCATCTATTACAAACCCATCTGGGTGTTCCATATAAATTTCCTCATCCAATTCTTCATTTAAGAAAGCAGTCTTAACATCCATTTGATGAACGAGAAGACCATGTGAGGCAGCCAGTGAAAGTAGAACTCGAATAGTGGTCAGTCGAGCCACAGGTGAGTAAGTATCAAAGAAGTCTTCACCTTCCTTTTGGGTATAACCCTTTGCCACGAGCCGAGCCTTGTACTTTTCAATAGTACCATTAGGCCTAAGCTTCTTCTTGAATACCCATTTGCATCCTATAGGTTTGCACCCATAAGGACGATCAGTTATCTCCGAAGTTTCATTCGCCAAGATGGAATCCATCTCGCTACGAACCGCTCCCTTCCAGTAGTCAGCATCTTCTGATGCATAGGCCTCCGAAATAGAACTGGGAGTGTCATCTATGAGATACACAAGAAAATCATCACCAAAGGACTTTGCTGTCCTCTGTCTCTTGCTCCTAGTAGGAACTTCATTGTTCTCTCCACAGACTTTCAAATTGTTCCATCGAAATGGCAGGTTCAAGAATTGTAATCGGTTCCCGATTCGATGTACTAGGCATCTCCTGATTAGATGAGGTAGCCATATCCTTCATGGGAAAGATATCTTCAAAGAAAGTCGCATCATTCGACTCCATGATCGTACCGACATGCATGTCAGGTACCTCAGATTTTACAACCAAGAATCTATAGCCAATGCCGTGAAAAGCATATCCCAGGAAAACACAATCCACAGTTTTTGGTCCCAGCTTTCGCTTCTTTGGAATTGGCACATTGACTTTCGCCAAATAACCCCAGGTTTGTAGATAAGAGAGCATTAACCTTTTCTTCTCCCATTCCTCGAATGGCGTTATCTCTTTGTTCTTTGTGGGAACTCGGTTTAGGACATGACATGCAGTCAATATCGCCTCCCCCCACCATGCCTTGGAGAGACCCGATGTGTCTAACATGGCGTTAACCAAATCAGTTAGAGTACGGTTCTTTCTTTCGTCCACCCCATTTGACTGAGGTGAGTAGGGAGGCGTCCTCTCATGGATTATACCACGTTCCGCACAAAAAGCATCAAATTCATTGGAAAAATACTCTCCACCACGGTCGGACCTAAGCCTCTTGATTTTTCGATCAAGTTGGTTTTCCACTTCAGCTTTATAGATCTTGAAAAAGTTCAAAGCCTCATCCTTAGAATTCAGAAGATACACAGGGCAGTATCTAGTGGAGTCGTCAATTAACGTCATGAAATATTTCTTTCCACCTTTTGTCAAAACACCATTCATTTCACATAGATCTGAATGTATAAGTTCTAGTGGTGCAAGATTTCTCGCCTCATGATCACGTGAGACTTACGAGGTTGCTTAGCTTGCACACACACTTGACACTTAGATCCCTTGACAGTGGTGAAACTAGGGATTAAGTTCAACTTCGCTAGTCGTGACATGCAACCAAAGTTAACATGACAAAGACGTGAAAGCCACACATTTGATTCACTATTGTTGCAAATATGATTAACAACTTTATTGCAAACGTCTGAGAAGGATAAACGAAACAGGCCTCCTGACTCATAGCCTTTACCAACAAAGGTTCCATACTTGGAGATTACAAATTTATTCGACTCAAAGACAAGCTTGTAGCCATCTCTACACAGAAGAGATTCGCTAACAAGATTTTTATTGACGGAGGGGACATAATGCACGTTCTTCAGCCGCACGATCTTCCCCGAAGTAAACTCCAGATCGACCATGCCAACACCACGAAATGAAGCACTTGAACCGCTGCCCATCAAGACGGTTGAAGTCCCCGCGGTCCGATAAGACGAAAACATGGAAATATCACCGCATACATGCACATTAGCACCCGTGTCAATCAACCAATCAAGAGAATGACATCTTGAAAGAATAGTGGGAAATATACCATACCCAAAGATCCTTCATGTCGTTGTTCCAATGACAACATTAGCGGTCTTGCCGCTTTCCCGTGATGACGCTTGTCATAGCGATTAGGGCAACTAGGAGCCCAATGATCAGAATCTCCACACACATGACAAGCACCTTTCTTCTTGCCATTCTTCTTCTTTAAGTTCGTGTGTTGCACAGCCTTGTTCTTTCCATCAAACTTTGCTTTACCATCAAACTTGCCCTTGTTCTTGAACTTATGGGGCTGGAGGTTCTGCTTCTATACCACATTGGCACTAGATCCTCCCTCAATACCTCGAGCACGTGTGTCCTTTGCTCTCGCCTTTTCTTCCACATCAAGAGTACCAATGAGATCCGGAACGGAAAACTCCTGTCTCTTATGCTTCAGTAAGGTAGCAAAGTTCCTCCATGAAGGAGGAAGCTTAGTAATGATACCCCCGGCAACAAACTGGTCCGGTAGTATGCAATTGAAGTGCTCAAGTTCTCTAGCAAATGATCAGATCTCATGAGCCTGCTCAACCACGGAGCGCTTCACCATCCTGTAATCATAGAATTGCTCCATGATGTACAGCTCGATGCGGCATCCGAGACCCCAAACTTGGCATCGAGTGCATCCCACATATCTTTTCCATTGTCAATTGACGATAAGCATCAACTATATTCTCACCAAGAACACTCAAGAGAGCAGCCTTAAACAGAGTATCCATTTTCCGAAAAGCTTGTGCACATTGGGCATCTTGCTCTCCTTCAGTTTACAAGAGTGGCGCCATAACAGCTCATGGTCTCAAACCATAAGACGCTTCTCACACGCCATCTCTTATAGTGGATACTGTTAGATACAACCACGAGTGTGAACCGCCTCGAGAGGCCGGTTTACCTAAATCCATGATCCAGCCCACGGAGGAGGCCCAAGCCCGAGGCGACTTAAGGTCCATTTATGTAAACCGCCTTAGTGTTGTAACTTGTGTTGTAAGACAAGAGAGAAGAGACCGAGCCGACACTTGTATGAGCCGGATCGGGACTCTGTAGACCGGCCGGGCGCCAACCCGTGTATATAAGGGGACGACCCGGCGGCGGATTAAGGACTGAGAATTCGAGGCTAAGGCGAAGCTATTGCTCCCTAGTCGCCGAAATCATATCAATCCCATCACAACCGGACGTAGGCTTTTACCTTCATCGGAGGGGCCAACCAGATAACTCCGTGTCTTGTGTCCGCTTAACCCTCTAGGTTAACCCGCGATGGCCCTACGACTAAAGTCCTTTCATGAGGACATCCGCCGTGACAATTCCACGACAGCTTGGCGCCCACCGTGGGGCTATCGCGCGACGGTTTGATGATCTTAGAGGGCAAGTTCGAAGGACTCAAGGCTATGCTGTGGCCGGATGACTAAGAGTCGTCGCGGCAAGCTCTACATCGACGACGCGGATGGGGCCTCGAGGCCGCTCGCTTGAGTACGGATATCGGGTCCCCTTTGGCGGCATACACGTGTTCATCGGCAAGATCGGCGAGCAGGGCTGGGCGGACATCTGCACCGACCTCGCCGAGACGGCTCAGCGGACGAGGAAGAATCCTGCCCTCGTTAAGCCGGCGGTCAGGCGTGCTTTCGTGGGAGTCGCCCACGGAGGCTACGAGGACGGATCAGCATCCGCGGCGAAACCGCTGTCTACTCGCGACGAAGTCGCCGGCCGAGAAACGGAGTCTCCGTGATTACCGCAAGATGGCCAGATCGGGGCTGTTCCGACGGTGAGAGTATTCGACCCCTTCGATCTACCCAACCGGGTTGGGATCTTCATGGCCGGTGACGCAGCGGCGCTTCACTCTTCGATCATGGCGCCCCTGGTCGCCGGGTTCAACAGCCGTGATGGCAGCCGGGAAGGAGGCCCTGGCGCCCGCCGGCTTAGGTTTTGTCGAGCTGACGATTGGCTGTGCTCATGGCGAGGCTAATCCGCCGGATCGTGACCTCGCACAACGCGGAGATTGCAAAGGTGAGGGAACAGATCACTAAAGCCAAAGCGACTCAGCAGCCACGGACGTGAGGATGGCGCGAACGGGCCGCTTTGGATGCGCAGCTTATAGGCTCATCTTTGGATCGAGCGCCACATGAAGTCATGAAAAGGAAGTACAGTCCGTTTACCTTCGGTTTTCGAGGAAGAGAGCTTTTCAATACCCTCGGGCAGGGACCGATAATCCGCCGCGGTGGTAAACCGCCGGAAGCACGGGACGGCGGCGCCCGTTCAGCCCGTGTGATAGATCTGCTCACCATCATACCGCGCGCCTGCATCGTGCGCACACCTCCGTGTCATTACTCCAACCCGATGGATAACCTTGTGGCGGCTGCGGCACGGCTGGAGGCGATTCAATTGAAGGCGATTCACCGCAGCGTAGAGACACGCAGGTCAAGGAGCTCCTCAGACGGCCCTACGCTCAGAGAAGCATATTCATACAATCGAGATCGGATCCACTCCACCCCGCCTAAGCCGGAGTTATAGCCGGTAGCGCAGATGAACCGCCGTGTCAAGCAATGCGCGGCACGGTCCGCCTCGAGGCAACAACCCGGCTGGTGGCTTCGAAGACGCTCAAGTGGTGGTGGACCGGGCCAGGGCACGCAGGGAGGCCGAGTTAGCAGCGCAACATGAGGACTATCAGCTCGCGCCGGTTCGTCCGACCATCTTCGAACCGGGGGTCACGTCCGGATCGTTGGGGGTGCCTTGTCTCGTCCCCGCTTTACGCAATGTGCGTTTTCCTAAGGACTTCAAAGGACCCCGCAAGGTGCCCAATTACACCGCCGATTTGGCTCCAGAAGCATGGATAGAAAGCTATGAGATGGCCATGGAGATGCTGGATGTGGATGAAGCTGCATGTGCGAAGTACTTCACTATGATGTTGGAAGGTACGGCCCGGACTTGGTTGAAGAACTTGCCGCCCAACTCGATCAGTTCATGGACCCAGTTGCGGACCCGGTTCATTCAAAATTTCAAAGACACCTGTAAGCAGCCCATGTCTGTGGTAGATTTAGCGGCTTGTGTCAGCAGCGGGGGAATCCACAACCCATTGGGTGCGCCCTGTTTCGAAGTTTTACACTCTTCAGAGCGGATCAACCCTGATTCCGCGATCTTAACCTTGGAAGCCAATTGCCGGTTTGAACCGTTGAAATTGAAGCTGGGTCGCATGAAGCGTTTTTGCAATGACATGGGCACTCTAATGGGCATTTTGGTAAAGTATGCTGATTCTGATAGTACCAAGGATCCTGAGTCAGGGATGACGAAGTAGGGAAGGGAAAACAGAACGGCAATTCCGAAGCCAGCAGCATCGGTCCAGCAATGGCGGGAACAAGCATAAAGCAACGGTAACATGGGCTTCAGAGCTAACACCAACGCAGCAGGACAAGAGTCGGCGGCGCAAGGGTAAGCAATCAAACCGGGCGGTCACAATCCGGAGCGTTTGAATTACTTGTTGAATCAGCCTTGTCCAAGCATGGGACGAAGGAGGCACCGCGAATCACCGGAAGGATTGTTATATTATGCAAGAGTTTAAAAACTCTTTCCGGTATGATCAAGGGCCTTGCGGCGGTTCAGATCTGCCCCGGTTACGGTGGAGGAAATTCGCCCGGATTCGTGGTAATCCGGCGGGAAAGGCAATCGAGCAATCGAGCAATCAAGGCAATCGTAACAATCACGGGTTACAATCAACAACACAAGAATCGGGTTACCAAAGCAATCCAAAGCAGTTAAACAAAGGACGATATCACGCTTTTTACCACCAGCTTGGACAGACGAGACGAAAACTTCGTAAGCGGGCGGTCGGTGTTGTTGAACGGCTGCGCCAGCATTACCTACGCTGGTAAGAGCAACCTATTGTATGGAGCAGAGAGGACCACCCTCCCCGGGTTTACAATCCGGGTCAGTTAGCCCTGGTAGTGGCGCCTCAGGTAGGAGGATACAAGTTTACCAAGGTGCTTATGGATGGAGGAAGCAAGATCAACATCCTCGTATTATGAGACCTTCCGCGTATGGGGTTAACAGATAGGCATCTTAGGCCGCCCAAAGACAAGAGCCACGGTGTGGTGCCCGCAAGTCGGCATACCCAATCGGTAAGATAGCTCGAGGTGGCCTTTGGGGATGAACATGACTCAGATCGGAACGTTGACGCTTGAGGTGGTGAAAATTCAAAGTCCTTACCACGCCCTTTTGGGCGGCCGCTTATGCTAAGTTTATGGCACGCCTCGTTATGTTTATTTGCAGCTGAAAATGCCGGGTCATAAAGGGACGATAACGGTTCATGGTAGCCGCCGGATTGCTTTGGAGTGTGAGGAAGGTGATGCGGCTTATGTAGAGTCGGTTTGTGCCACTGAAGAGTTAAAGTATTATAAAGACAATGCTGATCCGCGGATATGACCCTTTGAAGAAGCCAACTACAGAGCACGATCCGGATTTAAAGTTCAAATCGGCAATGAGACAAAACTTGTTGATTTTGTGCCCGGCGATTCGTCCAAGCAGTTCACCATCGCCAACTTGATCCTAAATAGGAAAGCGCGCCATCGAAGTTCATCCGTGAGAATCGGGACATCTTTGCATGGAAGCCTTCGACATGCGGTGTACCGAGGAACTCACTGAGCACACTCTTAATGTTGACCCCAAGTACGCACCGTAAAGCGTTTCTTCACGGTTCAATGAGGAAAGGCGCAAGGCCATTGGGGAGGAAGTTGCTAGGCTCTTAGCGGCAGGGTTTATTGTTGAAGTCTTTCATCCAGAGTGGCTTGCTAATCCGGTGTTGGTCCTTAAGAAGAATGGCACTTGGCGCATGTGTGTGGATTACACAGATCTTAACAAAGCTTGTCCAGCAGATCCTTTCGCCCTCCCCCGCATTGACCAGATCATTGATGCTACGGCGGGTTGTGAGCGTTTGAGATTTTTGGATGCATATTCCGGTTATCACCAGATTAAGATGGCGGTTAAGGACCAGAAGAAGACGGCGTTTATCACCCCTTTTGGAGCCTTCTGCTATGTATCTATGCCTTTTGGGCTCAAAAGCGCCCAAGCAACTTATCGCTATATGCATGTAATTGTCTGCATCGAACAGATCGGCCGTGAAGCGCACGCTTATGTGGATGATATCATGGTGAAATCAAGGCGAAGGAAACGTTGATTGAGGATTTAAAGGAAACTTTTGACAACTTGCGGGTGTACAAGATGATGCTCAACCCGCCAAGTGCGTCTTTGGTGTTCCGGCAGTGTTGTTGGGTTTCCTTGTGTCCAACAGGGGATTGAGGCTAATCCGAGAAGATTACAGCTATCACCTCCTTGGCTAAGCCAAAGTGTATCAACGATGTCCAACGCTTGGCAGGCCGGATTGCTGCGCTAAGCCGATTTATCATCGCCTAGGAGAGAAGGCCATTCCTTTGTACCAGAGATGTCAAGAAGACGGATCGGTTAAATTCGTTCGAGCTCGGGCCACCGATGAGGCATTGAGGACTTAAAGCGGCAGCTGGCCAACTCGCCGTTCTTGCCGCCCTATTGACAAGGAGCCGCTCTCGTTATATGTTGTCGCTAATGCCGTAAGGCAGTCAGTGGCCATTGTGGTGGAGCGCAAGGAGGCGGGGAAGGAGTATCCGTTCAACGCCGCTTTATTACATCGGCGAGGTTCTCATCGAGTCCAAACAAAGATATCCGCATTGGCGTAAGCTGGTATATGGAGTTTTATGGCGTCGGAAGTCAAGCAAGATTTCCAAGGGCACCCCATCACGATGGTCGATTCAGCTCCTTTGGGCGATATCATACAGAACCGGGAAGCGACTGGCCGGATTGCTAAGTGGGCTATAGAACTTGGGCCGCACGGTTTAAGGTATGTGCCTCGGACGGTAGTAAAGTCTCAAACACTTGTGGCTTTATTAATGATTGGACGGAATTGCAAGCACCTGAAGAAAAGCCGGATCATACCTATTGGACCATTCACTTTGATGGGTCCAGGCAATTGGAAGGCTCGGGGGCTGGAGTCGTATTAACTTCCCCACGAGGTGACAAGTTCTGCTACGTTCTTCGCTTAATGTTCCCCTGTACTAACAATGCAGCTGGGTATGAAGCTTTGCTCCATGGTCTACGGATGGCTAAGGAGATGAATCTAAGCCGGGTCAAGTGCTTTGGTGACTCAGACTTGGTGGCCCAGCAAGTATCAGGTACTTGGGATTCCAAAGATCCACTCATGGCTGCGTACCGTCGGGAGGTGGATATGGTTGCAGGACACTTTAAAGGTTATCAGGTGGACCATGTGGATCGCCGGAAGAACGAGGCGGCGGATGCTTTAAGCCAGCTCGGGTCTCAACGTAAACCGGTCCCGCCCAATGTCTTCCTTGACGTCGATCGCACAATCCGCCGCTTAAGCTTCGATGAGGTCGATTTAGCTATTCCTGATCCGGAGGCTCACTTAGTGGCAGCCTTGCATGTCATTCCGGATTGACTCTCCCTTATTCGGCGACATGAACCGGGCGATTACTGTAAGATTGAGACATCGCCCGACAGATAGTTCGGGCGGTCTAAATCTATGACCATACATAAGGGCGAAGTTGCATCGTTGCAGCGTATCCGGGGCGTTTCAGCGTTGTGTGTCCCCTGAGGAAGGCCGTGAGATATTGCGTGAGATCCATGAAGGGGATTGTGGTCATCACGCCGGTTCAAAATCCTTGGTGTCCAAAGCGTTTCTCCACGGTTTCTATTGGTTGACCGCCCATGCCGATGCGGAAGATCTGGTCGACGATGTGATGGTTGCCAAAAGTTCTCCTGACGTGTTTCATGTACCGCCCAAGAATTGAGGATGATTCCAATTACTTGGTCGCTTATGCACTTGGGGGTGGATATGGTTGGACCTTTCAAAAGGTCCAAAGACAAGAAAACCCATCTGCTGGTGGCGTTGATAAGTTTACCAAGTGGGTCGAGGCAGAGCTCACAAGAAGTGTGATGCGCCACGGCGGTTCAGTTCATTAAAAGGTGATTTTCCGTTTGGGTTTCCACACAAGATTCATCACGCATAATGGCACCAATTTGTCCAAGGGAGCCATGAAGGAGTTTTGTGAGCGAGAGCACATCCGCTTGACGCTTTCTTCAAGGCCCACCCGCAGTCCAATGGTCAAGCGGAACGAGCTAATCAGAGATCTTGAGGGTATTAAACCCCGCTTATGGTCCCTTTAGTGAGGACGCCGGGTTGTTGGGTCGAGGAGCTGCCATCGGTGATATGGAGTATCAATACTACACCAAACAGATCCACGGTTACACGCCGTTCTTTATGGTCTATGGAGCGGAGGCGGTCCTTCCCCGTGATATACGCCATGACTCGCTTCGCGGGCGGCTTATGTTGAGGCCGATAGTGAGGCAGCCCGGCAGGACGATTTGGATCGACTGGATGAGGAGCGAGATATGGCGGCTGCTCGCTCGGGCGATTTACCAAGCAAGATCTTCGCTTGTATCACAAATCGGGCGGTTAGAACAAGAACCTTTCAGAAGGCGACTTGGTGCTTCGCTCATTCAAGACCGACGGATATGCACAAGCTATCCCCGCCTTTGGGAAGGGCCTTTGTGGTCAGAAGAATCTATACAACGGGTCATACTATCGATTAATGTTCAAGAGCGGAAAGACTCACGCACGTCAGAAGAGGAGACCAACAGGCCGTGGAACATAGCTCATCTTCGGCCTTATTATACCTAAGCCATCGGCTCCACTTATGTACATATTAAGACAATGTATATATTATGAATAAAAGCAATAAACCGGATCCTCGGCCAAAGCGGGGTATCCGTTCTGTATAAAGTCCGGTTTGGGTACATGGAGATGTTGTCGTGAAGCGGCCTCCGTTTAACCCTTGGCCTTGCTTTTCGAAATTTTTGTCACTTGGGGCTTGGTCGTGTCCGAACCAATGCAACACCTCTTGACAGCGAAGCCACCAGATCACTTGGGGACATGGTCACGCCTGAACCACCACGCCTCTTGGTCGGCCTAAGGCCATAGGATCACTTGGGACATGGTCACGCCTCAACCACCACGCCTCTTGGTCGGCCTAAGGCCATAGAATCACTTGGGGCTTTGGTCGAACTCAACCATTGCAATGCCACTTGATCGGCATCATGCCACGAGTTCGTTGGGGACTGGCTGACTTGAACCATCGCTACACCTTATAGGGAGCTTGGTCCTGTCCCACCATGGTAACACCATCGATCCGCTCAAGAAAGCCTTTTCTTGCAAAACGGTTTTTATCATTGCTTTTGCTTCCATATGGATTTTTATGCCAATCATTTGATTTTTGTTTGCCTTCTTAAACCGACAAACCTCTTTAAACCGGATTCAAGTTGTCAGAAATTCGGTCCATTTTTAATCTGGTGATTTTATTCCGGTTTGTTTTTTCTGTTAACATCCCATTATGGAGTAACAGGGGGCTTATCATGCCCGACACGGTTTACATGGTAAACCGGCATTTTGAGCACAGGAGTTATTTTCTCCTTTGCCGGTGATGGTTCCTAAACCTCCGCTTCAAGATTGGCTAAGCCAACTGCATGCCCGACGCTGGCAGGTATTTTTATATCATAACGTTTGATCATATACATCCTTATATAAATATATGGGCATCGTAAGCCGGCTGGCGACACAAGCCGCCGTGGCGGGTTAAAGAATTTGTGATTGCAGGCAAAATAAGTTGAGGGTTCATCACTCCACAGTATCAGCACCACCAAGCAAAAGGTTACAGACCGAGGTTGTAAAGGCATTGTTCAAAGCAAAGTGCTGACTATCCTATTACAAAGCCTTTAAGGCCCGCTGTTTCATGTGGTGTTCTCGCCTTGAAGCTTTGAGGCGCCGCCGCTTGACGGATTACGCTTCTTCGCCGGGTTGACGGAGGTAGAGGGGCGCTGGCGCCGGTTCAACTTCTTCTTCTTCCGCACCCAAAGCCCGAAGTCATTGGTAGACCACCAATCCGGTTAAGGCCTCGAAGACAACTTCTTCACTTATCACCAGCCGGATCAACGCTGGGCGTAAGTGTGCTTACGGATTGAGGAACAAGGCTCGCACTTCGTGGATGACAAACTCCACCCGCTTGTTGTTTGCGCTATAAAAGAGCGGTGAACCTCTGTGTTGGCTTCACCTGCCGCTGACTCGCCAACGGACGATTTCTTTGTTATCCGCTTGTATGCCGTTATCAAAGGCTTCACCGTTTTCTTGAGCTGGGAAACCTTTGGTTATGTCACCGGATCAAGATCCGCTATCCACGCCTTTGGCGCGAGTCGAGCGAGGGTGCCGGCCGGCCGCGGATCGCTTCAACTCTTCAAGCTGCCCCGGAATCATGGATAGCCGGTCCAGTGTCTCTCGATCGGGACGGCGCCGTGTTGTCGCACGGCGTGGCGATATGACCATTGGGCGCCGGTATATAGCTGCTCAATCAGGGTGTAAGAAGCCTTGAGCTTCTTCCGCACGCCGAGCCCAGATGAGCAATACGCTTGCTCGCACTGTGTTCGAGATAGCTCAAGTTAAACCGCGGCAATATTAAAGCAGTGTATTCAAGTGCAAATTTTCTTACCAAAGACGGCAGAGGTCATGGCATGCACTTGGCGCTTGAGTCCCGTAAGCTCTTCACCACCGGTTTAAGGGCTGCTTCAGCTTCTTCCGCTCGCTTTTTCAAACCGCCTTCTCGGTGTCCCAGCTTGGCCCGCCGGATTTGTACCACTCCTTGGTTTGTTTCATATTAGCCAAGGCCGCTTTTCAGTTCGTCCTTGGCCTTAGTGGTTTCTCGCTGTTGAGTTTCCAGATTGGCTCGCAGATCCTTGAGCTGCACGCTTTGGCCGGTATATTTCGCTCGCAACAAAGGGAGCACGTTAGTTGTTTCATCATAAAGTCCCAAGCTCAATATAAATATTCACCTTGGCACTTGGGGGCTAATGGCTAGTTGATCTCGTTTGCCATGACGACATGTAATTAAGTCCCGTTTAACTATGCTAAAGTTAAACCGACCCTTGGGGGCTACAATATCGCAGTTATAAGCATATGTTCTTTATGAAAGTTAAGTCCCGGCTTAACTATGCTAAAGTTAAACCGACCCTTGGGGGCTACAATACTGCGCAGTTCAAAGCATATGTTCTTTATGAAAGTTAAGTCCCGGTTTAACTATGCTAAAGTTAAACCGACCCTTGGGGGCTACTATACAGCCACAAGACAGAAAGACATAACTCGTTACCTCAAAGCGTCCTTCATCCGGTTTACCGGACCAGCTTCAAAGTCACGGCTGGTATAGAGCCGTTCGTAAACCCGAGTGGAGTTCTTGGGCGTAAAAATTGTCATAAGCGGACAGATCAGTTTTCCCTTGTCTTTACCCATGGTGGCGTACTCTCCTTGGCATCGGTTTTGTTAAAGCGACCGGCCGGCTAGGGGCGAGATAGCGATGTCCGCCACAATAACATCATCATTCTTGGCCGGGCTGGCTGGATCGGGCGGTCTTCTTTGGGCTTGGTGCATTCTTGCTCGCTCGGCGGTTCATCAATTACAACCCGCCTGTGGACGGGTTTGGTGGAGCAGGCTGCGAGGTTTCCACTTGGACCTCCGGTTCAGCCTTGGCGGATCAGAAGATCGTTTTGTACAGCTCGCCGAGCTTTCCTTGGCGGCTTGTGATTTTCGTGTGTTTGTTTCGGGGTCTTTTCCGGATCAACATCTGCAGAGGATCAAGGGTTTTCGCTTACTCAAGCGAGCCTTGGTGCTGCAATATTTAGAATTGATTAAGACAAATCGACCAAGGCAATGGTGAATCGAATTGACGGACAGCAATTACATACCCCGCGGCAACTTTCAGCGGAGGCAGTTGTGTGGTGGATGAACCGCCGACGAGTTGGAAGAGGCCCGATAATTGGTCGACGGATTGAGAGGACATCGGAAGAAACCTTTAAGGATAACGCCAGAGAGCAAGTCACCTCGGACGACGCTCGGGTTGGTGTGTCCGTAAACCGGATGAGGTAATCCGTTGGCCATCGTGCCGGGTCGTGGCGGCGCTCTTCAGCCTCTTGTGTCTTCAAGGAAAGATTTGGATTCAAGTAAGCACATGAAGGATATTTTTTCACTTTCCGGACGGCGCGATTTAATTCTTTTAACCGCGCAAGATCGGATTCGAAGAAAGAATGATTACCTCAACGTGGTCGGCATGACCGGCTTCGCATCATCCTCGAGGTGAAATTGTCGAAGAAAAGAATACAAAGGACAAGTCATAAGCAAGAAGAAACACAAAGCGGAAAGCCGTTTACGGCGGCTCCCCGTAAAAATATCAAGTTTTACCTCAGCTTCGATTCTTCGCCCTCCGCGGATCGGAGGACTCGCCGCTTTCTTCTTGCCTGCCTTCTTGGTGGCCTTGGATTTCACACGCGCGCCCAACCGGTTTAGTGCGTTTCGAATGAGCTATCACCGAGAAGTAACAATGATTAATGCATGTCAACAAAGTATTAAGGACCCAAAGGCGGTGAGTAGAGCTTTCGCCGGGCGGTTGATTGGCAACACGTAATGGAGCCAACCCGTTAGGCTGCAGACGGAGATCGGTTCGTCAAGCATCTTCTTGACAATCTCGTGACCTCCACTTCGCTTATGGGCAGCTCGTGACGCCTTTGAGGGTCTTTGAGGCTGCGGTGTACTCATGCATCAATCCGGCCGGCGGCTTAGTGGCAAGACGCCCCAAGAAACCCAACACCGCACAAGGTCTACGCCGCTAAGCCATTGGTCATTAGAGCCCGGAGCTTGATTATTTGAGGCGCCAAGTTCTTCCGTTCATGGCGGTTAAACGCGGCAGCGATGGATGCTGGTTGTTGAGCCGGTGAGGACGATAACCCGCAAGGGATTCTCATTAAGGGAGCAGTGTTCCAAGCAAGAGAACCAGGTTTGGTTCCAACTTTGGATGGCTGTGGTGTTTGGCGTGAGGAAAATCCACTTCCTTCCTCTTCGGATTGAAACGCCGCCTAGCTCGTGTTGGGGCCATCAGTAAAATTGCACGGCGGTTCAAGTGGAAAAAATCCAAACAGCTCCACAGATGGTTCTTCACTCAAGATAGACTTCGCAGAAGACTTGAAAGTTGCATATGTTTGACACGGAGTTCGGGCCGATATCCTGCGGATGGAGTCTCAAACTTGCAAGGACGCCCCGGAAAATTTTTGAACCGGCGGCGAATCCCTGTCTAGGTGCTGCATAAACACAATTACCTCTCTCCTGTTGTGGCTCGGAGGAAACTCGCCATCCGAACACGCCGGTGGAGGACGTTTTGGAGCCAAACCGCCAGTGGTGACGAGCCGCTGAGTTATGCTTTCAGTAATTTTGGACCGACCCAATTGCAAGCTGAGAATTGAGGAGCCATTCCGGAAGACTAAGCTGCGAGGGAAAGGAAGAAACGGTTCACCATTAAACAGTTCAGCATATCGATATTGTTAAACCGGCGATTCAGCAACCGGCTTCCCATTCCGGTTTAACTGAGGACTAATGGAGTGACGGATTAGCTATCAAAAGGTAAACCGCCGAATAAGGCAGAGCTGAAAAATCTACTAAGTGTGGATGTAAACAGGTTTCACACGAATGGAAGTAATTGAGATCTGCCGAAGCTCTAGTAAGAAAAATTTACGACCTATGCAAACCTCATAGAGAGCAGGAGGATTCGGGTATGCTACACTCGTGGATCTGAACAAAAGAAAAGGTGCCTAAAGAGTTAATTGGACAGCGGGGCAGCCACCTGCACAGGATGTACGGTGCGGCTGAGCCATACGGCCATGGCGGAGCACATATGAAGAACTGATATGAACACCTACGAGCTATGAAACGAACAGGATTTTCAGATGGGATCTAGGGCGTGAAAGGAACCTTACCGACGAAAGCGAAACGCGGAGGAGCGCCGATAACTCGACACGATCAAGTTGATGCAGCGCCCGGCGTTGAAGCGCCGTTCGAAGGTCGGGAGCGACGGCGGAGCTTCGTGGCTGGAGCGCCGCGAGGAAGGAGAAGAGCGGAAGAAGAAGAAGAGAAAGGCGACCGTCTATTTATAAGGGACCGGAGCAATCAACGGGCGCGAGAATCGAGGAGTCAAAAGCGGCGGACGGTGAAGCCGCCGCCGATTCCCGGATAGCATTAAATGAAGGGAATCTTGTCGTTTGGATTTCTTTATTAAAGATGATGTCAAGGTGCCCCGACACGGAGATCGGAGGATGACGCCACGGCGGTTCAAGCGGATGGCGGTTTACAAAATATGAAAGGAGATCAAGAGTTTCTCAAGATGTTGAAGATTAACTCAACCGTTCAAGTCAACTGGGGCCTAATGTTGGGGATACAACTATCGAGTGTGAACTACCGAGGGGCCGGTTTACCTCGCCCATGATCCAGCCCACGGAGGAGGCCCAAGCCCGTGAGGCGACTTAAGGTCCATTTATGTAAACCGCCTTAGTGTTGTAACTTGTGTTGTAAGACAAGAGAGAAGAGACCGAGCCGGACACTTGTATGAGCCGGATCGGGACTCTGTAGACCGGCCGGGCGCCAACCCGTGTATATAAGGGGACGACCCGGCGGCGGATTAAGGACAGAGAATTCGAGGCTAAGGCGAAGCTATTGCTCCCTAGTCGCCGAAATCATATCAATCCCATCACAACTGGATGTAGGCTTTTACCTTCATCGAAGGGGCCGAACCAGTATAACTCCCGTGTCTTGTGTCCGCTTTAACCCCTCTAGGTTAACCCGCGCGATGGCCCAACGACTAAAGTCCTTTCATGAGGACATCTGCCGTGACAATTCCACGACAGATACCCTCAAACATAGGAGGTCTCATGGAAGCAGCAAAACCACTCGGGGTAAATTGCCTATAATAAGGTTTTTGGATTGTTGGAAATATGAGCAATTTACCGACTGATTTTATTAACAAAAATACTAGATAAAGCATGACTAAAATAGCAAATATAAAGCAAGTCATGCTATCCGTGAGAGAAGGTAAACATCGATCGCATATATGAACTTGAGGTAAACACATCTAGAATGACACTAGATGAAGTTGCTTATACGAAACAGTAACCTAACATACGAGGATAAAAACTAGAGCCAAGAACTCAGAGGAGGACTTCTAATGAAAAGGAGAAGAACACGACGCACAAAGAAAGCAATGTAAGCGCTGGACTTGGGGTCGGTGTCGTCGCCTGCCATGTCGTCGAGGAGGTCGTGGACGTCGGGGAAGTAGTCGTCGGCGACGGATCGTCCGTGATGAAACAACCAGTCCCCAAAAACCTTATCACCCTTCTCCTGTACAGGACTCAAAAGGTGCGGTCTCGGAGGTCTAGTGTCCTGACGTGCGGTGCACGCCGCAAGCCGGGATGAGGAAGAACGTAGCAGCAGCGCAGTGCTCAGGAACTTGTGGCGAGAGGAGGAAGATATTCTGGTGCATCTCTCTGAGAGGAGCGGCTCGGCTCATTCCGGCGGGCGGCGGAGGAGGAGCGCGCGTGGATGTCCCTCTTGTTCTCATGCTCATACAAGTGGGGAAAGAACCTCCCTTATAAAGAGGTCCAATTCCCACTCAACTAGCAATGTGGGACTAAACTTTAGTAGTATCTCTTGCTTTGCACAAATGGGCTAAGTGGGCCTCTAGGATTTATTAGGAATTTCTGAAATAGTTATTGGGCTGCCCCAATATAGACTAAATTCCAGCACAAGCTAGCTAGTGTGGGGCCATCCTTTTCTGATTATTCCAAGGCTGTTCATAAAGATCTACACCAGAGGGGTTGGGAGGTTCTAAAAGGCCCAAATAAGAGGATATCGAAGCTAAAAAAGACCTTCAGAAATGGAGACAAAATGATTTGACGGGGAGATTAGGGATAAAAAAAGATCTTCAAATATTGAGAATCTTCTTTTTTGTAGGCAGATATTGAGAATCTTCTGTATCAAGAAGAATTGATTGGGTTATAGAGAGGACGAGCTAATTGGTTGCTTCATGGAGATCGGAATACATCATTTTTTCGTAGACTTGCTTCAAAGCGGGAAAAGGGAAACTACATTAAGAGGCTACTTGATGATACATGGGTATGGAGAGAAGGTACAAATTATCTCAGTAGTTTGATTACAAGGTACTTTATCGATTTGTTCTCATCACAAGTAGTTTGATTACAAGGTACTTTAGAAACAAACGAGTAGCAACTACGTATACATTAGACCGCAGCAACACGTTGTTCAAGGTGGCCTTGTTCCAAATGGCTCCGTCCAAGGCACCGGGTGTCGATGGTTCACTGGTGGAAAAACAGGCTTCCGTCCAGCCCCATAAGTCGCGAGGCTGTAGGAACCGCGACTAATGGGACCTTTAGTCGCGGTTCGAGGTGAACCGCGACCAAAGGCTGGGCCTGTGGCGCGGTGGCAGCTGGTGCACGTGAGGGTTTTAGTCGCGGCTGGCCAGACAACCGCGATTAAAGGTTTTCGGCACTTTTTAGTCACGGTTTGCTGTGCCAACCGCGACTAAAGCCCCTCCCTATATATACCCATCCAGCAGCCAACACTTAGCCATTTGGAGCCATTCTCTTCACAAGTGGGTGTAGGTTTGCTTTTGGTTCCTCTTATGCACATAAGGTGTTTGATGAAATGCCCCAAGAGCATGAAACAAACATGACATGAAGTGTTGGAGCCACACTCTTCGATCATGTTAGCAACTTGATGAACCTTTGATGTGTCAATATGCATGTGTGTAGTTCATTGTTTAATTTATATTGTTTGTAGCTAGTTAGTTTAACAAATGCATGATGGTTAATTATATATTTTATATTATAATAATGCAGATGAATCGGCAATGGATGTACGGTAACCGACTCTCCGCGAAGTTCACTACGGGTTTGAAAGATTTCTCGTAGTGGCTAATGCGAACAAGCGGGGGTTTTGTTATCTGTCCATGTGTTATCTGAAGAATGAGAAGGGTTACTCTTCCTCAAGAGTTGTTCACATGCATCCGCTTCGTAAGGGTTTCATGCCAAGCTATAATTGTTGGACCAAGCATGGAGAAAGAGGGTTATAATGGAAGAAGATGAAGAAGGGATGATTTCATCGATGAAAGCTATCTTGCTCATTTCGTGATACTTTCATGGAGGATGTCAAGGTGAAGGGAAGGTGAAGAAGAGGCACGTGATGATCCCGCTGATGATCTTGGTCGGACCATTGCCGATGCACGGAGACGCCGCTAAACTGAAAAGGAGAGGGAGAATTTGGATCGCATGTTAGAGGATCACAGAAAGGCGCTGTATTTCGGATGCGATGATGGTCTGAAAAAGCTGGGCTGCACAATCGGATTTGCTGAAATGGAAGGCGAGGCAGGTGTAGCTGACTCGGCATTTGAAAACTTGCTGAAAATGTTGAAGAATATGTTTCAAAGGATAACGAGTTGCCCGCCAAGACGCACGGAAGCAAAGAAGGTTGTCGCCCTCTAGGTTTAGAGGTTTCAAGATACATGCATGCATCAACGATCGCATCCTCTACCGCGTGAATACGAGAATTTGAATGAATGCCCGGTATGCATCTGCATTGCGTTATAAGATCGAGGCGATGACCCCGGTGACGATGTTGAGGGCCGAAACCCGTGAAGAGGGTTCCCGCCAAGGTGA
Source organism: Aegilops longissima (assembly GCA_021605205.1). NCBI lineage: Eukaryota > Viridiplantae > Streptophyta > Magnoliopsida > Poales > Poaceae > Aegilops > Aegilops longissima. The sequence continues at coordinate 632,395,313 of CM038680.1, read as the reverse complement.
TGTGGTATGCTCCTATAATACCACGGTTGAAACGTCTGCTCAGAACAAAGAGCATGCCAAGTTGTTGCGATGGCACAAAGAGGACCGTAAGTCGGACGGGAGTTGAGACACACCGCAGATGGAACGCAATGGAGAAAGATCGACGATGGTTCAAAGATTTTGCAGGTGACGCAAGGAACATAAGATTTGCTCTAAGCACGGATGGCATGAATCCTTTTGGCGAGCGAGCTCCAGCCATAGCACCTGCCCGTGACTCTATGCATCTACAACCTTCCTCCTTGGTTGTGCATGAAGCGGAAGTTCATTATGATGCCAGTGCTCATCCAAGGTCCGGCAACCCGCAACGACATCGATGTGTACCTAAGGCCATTAGTTGATGAACTTTACAGCTGTGGGTGGTGTCCGTGTGGGATGAGCACAAACAAGAGGAATTTGACCCACGAAGCGTTGCTTTTCAGAACCATCAACGATTGGCCTGCTCTTAGTAACCTTTCGGGACTGTCAAATAAGGGATACAATGCATGCACGCACCGCTACATGAGACCTGAAAGTGTACATTTGCCAAATTGTAAGAAGAACGGTACCTTGGGCATCGCCGATTTCTTCCAAAATTCATCCAAGAAGAAAGAAAGGCAAGCATTACAACGGCAAGGCAGATCACCGTCAAGCTCGCGGAACGACCGGTGCCGAGGTATTTGATATGGTCAAGGATTTGAAAGTCATCTTTGGAAAGGGTCCCGCGGACAATCAGTTCAAGGGAGCCGACGGGCACGCAGCCATGTGGAAGAAGAAATCTATATTCGGGAGCTAGAATATTGAAAGTCCTAGATGTCCGCTCTGCAATCGACGTGATGCACGCTATTTAAGAATATTTGCGTGAACCTCCTAAGCTTCTTGGGCGGTATGGGAAGACAAATGATACAAAGGAAGCACGGCAGACCAGAACGCTTGAAAGACCTCGATGACCGCATCCGGAATGGTTTCAAGGTCGTGCAGCTACGCCGACCAAAGAAGAGAAGGTCATCTTTTTGAATGCCCGAGCAGTATGAAGGTTCCGCCTGGATTCTCGCCCAATATAAAGGGAATAATAAACATGGCGGAGAAAAGTTCCAAAACCTGAAGTCTCACGACCGCCACGTGATTATGACGCAATTGCTTCCGATTGCTTTGAGGGGCTCCTCGCCGAAAATGTTCGAGTAGCCATTGTGAAGCTATGTGCATTCCTCAATGCAATTTCTCGAAGGTAATCAATCCGAAGTTCTACCACGGTTACAGAACGATGTGATCCAATGTCTTGTCGGATTTCGAGTTGGTGTTCCCGCCATCCTTCTTCAATATTATGACGCACCTCCTGGTTCACCTAGTCAAGAGATTTTCGCTCTCGGTCCTGTATTTCTACACAATATGTTCCCTTCGAGAGGTTCATGGGAGTATTAAAGAAATATGTTCAGAATCTGCATAGGCCAGAAGGAAGCATCGCCAAGGGCTATGGAAATGAGGAGGTAATTGAGTTTTGTGTTGACTTTGTTCCTGACCTTAAGCCGATTGGTCTTCCTCGATCATGCACGAGGGAAGACTAATGGAAAAGGCACGATCGGAAGGAAATCAACGATATGTATGGACGGCCATTCACCGATCAAGCACACCACATCAGATCGACCAATTCCAGCTTGGTGGCTCTGCACTTTGAGAAACACAAGAATATTTTACGCTCGACAACCCGGGAAGCTGAATCCTGGATTAGGAAGGCCCACATGGAGACTTTCGCAGTTGGTTGAGAAAACATTTAATGAATGACAATGATGTTGTAGATCAGCTGTACATGTTGGCCAAGACACCATCTTCGACTATAACGACTTTCCAAGGGTACGAGATAAATGGGAATACATTTTACACGATCGCCCAAGATAAAAAGAGCACCAACCAAAACAGTGGTGTCCGCTTTGATGCAGCAACCGAGAATGGGCATCAGGTCACATATTATGGTTACATAGAGGAGATATGGGAACTTGACTATGGACCTCCTTTAAGGTCCCTTTGTTCCGTGCAAATGGTTCAAGCTAACAGGAGGTGGGGTAAAGGTGGACCAGCAATACGGAATGACAATGGTGGATTTCAACAATCTTGGTTACCTTGACGAACCATTCGCCCTAGCGAAAGATGTCGCCAGGTTTTCTATGTGAAGGACATGAGTAGCAAACCGAGGAAACGGAAAGATAAGAAAACGATCAAGACATCATGCGATGATTCAAAGCGCCACATTGTTCTTTCAGGAAAAGAAACATCGTGGGAGTGGAGGACAAGATGACATGTCGAAGATTATAATATGTTTGCTGAAATTCGCCTTCAAAGTGAACACCCACCCAAGCATTAAGTTAAATGATGAGGATGCTCCATGGATACGGCACAATCGTAAGCAAGCAGGGACACAAGGGAAGAAATGATGTGTAATAATTTATTGTACCAAACTTTGTTGAATGGATCATGTGAATTATATTACCCGTGATGTGTTTGGTGTCCATTTTCAATGATTCGAGATACCACCGATGATACATGAAATTTGGAGTGATTTAGTCATACTCCGCCTAGGCGATAATATGCATACCGTAGTCTTCATAGCCGCCGCCGCCGTTGTATCGGTAGTCGCCGCTTCTAAGTTGCCGCCGCCGCCGCCGCTGTCGCCGCTGATGCCGTCATTGCCGCCGGGCGGCGCCGTGGTTCGAATCGAGGGTAGCGCAGCGGGGATATCGCCGCCGTGATGTAGTCCATGACGCTCGCAGAGTCCGCCATACCACCATAGCCGACGGCCGCCTCGTGGAAGTTCCTGTGAGGCGACCGCCCTCCTCATACCGGCGAGTGCCCTCTCACGCCGATTGATGAAGAAGGCGCCCCAAGTATGCTGGTTATCGGGATGCCCGGGATTCATCCGCTGCTCCGGCGTGAGGTCGAGGTAGTAGTGGTTCGTGATGGCCGCCCGCCGCAGCACTCGAGGGACGGAGGGACTGCACGCCGCCGCGCTTAGGCTCCAGCCGGTGGGGACGCTGTAGCCCGGTGGACAAGGGTAGTTCGAGGCGCAAAGCTCCTCCACCTGCTGGTAGGTTAGAGGGTGCGGTGGAAGCCATGAGAGAGTGATGAGAGATTGTAGAGATGTGATAATGCTGGCAAGCCGGGCTACATATATGTAGTGAGAAATGGCGGAAAATGGGAGCGGGAAGACAGGAGCCGGAAGAAAGTGGCGGAAGAAAGAGGCGGAAGACAGGAAGAAATGGCGGAAAACCCTAAACTCATAAGGCCTTTAGTCGCGGTTGGGCAAAGCGACCACGACTAAAATAGCAATAATAAGTATTTTGTTGTAAGTAGAAACAAAATAAAATAAATAAAGCAACAAAGAAAACAAAAAAGTGTTTTCAAATTTGAAAACTAATGGCACTAACAGAAAGTTTATAATTTTTCTAAAACTAAAAGCAAAAAGAATTAAAAATAAAGCAAAAAGAACAAAAATAAATAATAATGCAGAAAACAAAACAAAAAACTGGAAAAAATAGTGTCGCCTAAGTATTTTGTTGTAAGTAGAAACAAAATAAAATAAATAAAGCAACAAAGAAAACAAAAAAGTGTTTTCAAATTTGAAAACTAATGGCACTAACAGAAAGTTTATAATTTTTCTAAAACTAAAAGCAAAAAGAATTAAAAATAAAGCAAAAATAACAAAAAATAAATAATAATGCAGAAAACAAAACAAAAAACTGGAAAAAATAGTGCGCCTAAGTATTTTGTTGTAAGTAGAAACAAAATAAAATAAATAAAGCAACAAAGAAAACAAAAAAGTGTTTTCAAATTTGAAAACTAATGGCACTAACAGAAAGTTTATAATTTTTCTAAAACTAAAATCAAAAAGAATTAAAAATAAAGCAAAAACAACAAAAATAAATAATAATGCAGAAAACAAAACAAAAAACTGGAAAAAATAGTGCCGCCATCATCGACCCCCACGGCCTGAATACGACTAGAAACCCTACATGGGCCAGATTCAGCCCGCAGGAGGCCAAGTAGGCCCACAGCACATAGCTAGTGATGATTAGGTTCGAAGCTGCAGTTGAGAGGAGCTCGAGAGGGTGGGCAGCAGCGCTATAAACCACTCTCGAGCTCTCTCAACTAGCGAGGTGGGACTAAACTTTGGGCGCTGGGCAGCATGAGGCCTTTAGTCGCTGGTCGCTGCATCAGCCATGATTAAAGGTGGGGCTTTAGTCGCTGGTCGCCGCCCAACCGCGATTAAAGGTGGGGCGCGGACCGCAAAAACTCCGCTAAAACCCCTTTAGTCGCGGTTGGGCAGGCGACCACGACTAAAGGGCACCTTTAGTCGCGGGTCTCGCCGCCAACCGCGACTAAAGGGGGGGCTATAAATACTGTCCCGCTTTCGTCTTCTCCGATTCTCTTTGTTTTCGCCGACGACGTTCGCCCTCGCCCTCGCCGACGCCGCCATCGCCGCCGCTTTCGACGCCGCATTGTCGCTTCGACGCCGCCGCATTGTCGCCCTCGCCAGAAACCTCGACGCCGCCGCCGCCGCCGCTCTCTGCACAGACGCTGCCGTCGCCGGTTCGCTCGCCTCCCCGTCGGTCCTCCGCAGACGCCGCCTCTCCTTGGTGAGCTCCCCATCGGCCCCGTCTGCCGTCTCCCTGCCCTCCGAACGCCGCCGCTGCCCTGCTGCTGGCGCCCGCCTCAGATGGCGGCGCTGCTGTCTCCTCAAGACGTCCTCCGCCGCCGCCTGTTTTCCGCCCTTCCTCCGCCCGCCGCCTGTTCGGCCGGGCGCTTATCGCGACCCTTGTCACGGGAGCTCGTGTCTCGCCTCGCCTCGCCGGCAGGGCAGGGCTGAGCCTCGGCGCCTGCTAAGGCCCCTCGCCCACGACAATTGGGGCCCACGCCTAAACGATTTAAAAAAGGAGAGAAGAGAATTTAGAAAATAAATAAATAAATATATTAATTAATTAATCAGTTAATTAAATTAATTAACTTAATTAATTGTGTTTAGTAAACCTAATTAAATAACTAATCTAACTAATCTGTTAATTAATCTAATTAATTCTAAAATGATTTTCGATTTAATTAATTCTGTTAATTCTAAAAATGATATAAAACTTTAAAATTAATATAAAATAATCCGTAACTCGGATGAAAATACTTTGTACATGAAAGTTGCTCGTAACGATGAGGCGGATCCGGATACGCAGCCCGCTCGTCCGCCACACATCCCTAGCATAGCAAACACGTAACTTTCCTCCGGTTCATCTCGTCTCAAAACGCTAATCACCGGGATACTTTCCGGATGTTTCTTTCACGGCACGACCTATCGCCGCGTTAGGGCACACCTAGCACCGCAGATTGCAGGTTACGCTTTGTGATGCTTTGATTGCTCTGTTATTTATTGTGTTCCTCCGTTATTTTTTCCTAGAGACCCCGAGACCGCCATGCACCCTAAGTTCGACCACGGAGCACCCATCTCGCGCTTCACCGCGACACCCTCTCCCACCCCTTCTCGCCTCCTTTTGCCACCGCCTTTCGCCACCGCCACCGCCACCGCCCCTTCTTCACTTAATTAATTTGTTTTACTACATGTTTTCAGGATGACATAATGGCGGACGATAGAGCTGACCCGATTATGGACAACTATGATCCGGACGGTGAAGCACATATGTTCGCATCATAAACGGCGATATTCAATATGTGCCGACCGGAGAAGAAGAAGATGATATCTCTTCTTATCTGAACCTTGACGGTGAAGATGAAGGGCGCCACAAGAAGATGATGTCAAGAAACGCCGATAAACGCATTTATCTTCAAATGGAAGTAGCAACCACCTCCGCGCCGAGGTATATATATACATTGAGCCTCCGTGATACAAACTAACTGATTTGAATAAATATGTGTACTAACGCGACTCTCTTTCTTATTTTAGCCCTCGCCGGATCGTCAAACAATCGAGTACGCCGTCAAAGCGCGGCGCAACCAAGACGATGAAACAAGGAGAAACATGCACCATCGAGGTTGTCGACAAGGCAACCGGCAGGTCACTGGAGCCCCGCAAGAACGCCACCAAGTTTGTCAGCCAATGCGGAGCCATTGTTAGAGACAACGCCTCGATCACCGCCCAGAGTGGAATGAGCCAAAGAAGGCACGAATTGATGGTTTCACTTTTGTCGATAAGAGAACAAAAAAGATTGCTTCAAGAAGCTTATGGAACATTTCGCTCTACCTCCGAATACAACAAATTCGATGAGGAGGGTAACAAGATTGAGGAAAACAAGGAGAGGAGGAGGCTAGTCAAACAGTTCGCTTCTTCATAAGATGGCCGACGATTCCGGAAATTCAAGCAAAATCTAGCCCGTGACTTTGTCAAGCAGTAACAAGACTCCGGATTTCAAAGGACAATATGAGAAACTGAAACATGATTGGCCAGAATTTGTGAAGCAAAAGAAATCGGAGCAGTTCATTGAAATATCGAAAAAATAAGGAAAATGCGGCTAAGAAGGAGTACAATCATGTTATGGGGCCAGGAGGGTATCGCATTTTGGTGCCTAGGTTGGAGAAGATGGAGAACGAGATGAGGGCGCGAGGAATCCGGCCCAGTACGGAGGGATGGGACCCAAGGGCCAAAAGCTGGTGGTACGGGCATGGGGAACGCTGAACCCGGAGACAGGGGAGTGTGTTTACCGGGCAAATTAATTAAACCCACCCAAGCCCTTATTGACGCAATGAAGGATGCTCAACAGGGAAGATCAAGTTCAACAGAGAGAACGACGCTACCGACAAAAGCCCTCGAATCCTCGAACACGGAGGACGTATACGAGGCATGGGGCACATTCCGTGGAAAATAGGGTTCCCTGAACGATGACCCGACGGTTCTGAAGCCGTAAGAGAAAGATGGATCGGGAAGCAGATGTTGTGGCGCCGTTGGCATCGGAAATGGATGTGATGAAGAAAACCATGAGTGTACTAGTAGTCGAAGAGATGCAGCTCGGTGCAGCATGAAGATCATCCAGCGGATCTCGAAGCCAGCAGCGGAGAAGCAGCGTGGCTTCCACGGAGGCTCCCACCGGCTGGTGCAGATGCACCGACGATCGAAATTACTGCACCGGAGCCTCTGGCGGTCGAAATTACTGCACCGGAGGTCGAAATTACTGCACCGGAGCCTCCTCGCTACCCCGTGGATTTATATAAAGGAGATGAAAGAATGTCATCAGATTATCCTATCGGGAACATGTCCATGAAGGTAGCCATCGGCAGTGCTTTACCATGTTTACTCGAGCACTCCACCACAACAACCCCATTCAAGATGGCTATGCTCGTGTCACGGTGGAGGACATAGTCCAAGGGTTTGAGGACACGGAGATTGACATTGCTACACCAAGGGGAGAAAAGACTTGAGATGTCAAGCGCCATTTCATTCTATGGCAAAAGAAGTTTATCAAGTTTCTGTGCGAGGCGCCCAGACAACAAGTCCACCCTCACGGTGGTGGTGGTGGCGGTGGCGGTGGTGGTGGTGGTGGTGGTGGTGGCGGTTCACCCACACCTCCGCCACGTAGCCGACGCCGCCCCAGTCCACAACGTCCGTGGTGATCATCCGCCGCCCCAGCCCTCGTCCGGCGGGATGATCGACGCCTAATCCACCCACGGCAAAGAGGCGTAAGCAGTCCCGATTATTAACCCGGACCCTTATGTACCTAAGACCACAAAGGTACCGGAGCCATCATCAAGCCTCTCCCCACAAGGCCTTGGGAACGAGTGCCGAGGAAGTCGACGCGCCGCTGCTGCTGATTTGGAGAAATGGAAGGCGGACTGCAAGAAGAAAAGAGAGCCCGAGCCCAAGCCAGATTTTCGATAAGCAAAAGAAGTGGGCTAAGTCATTTTTGAGCACACCGTCCCAAGCCGCCAAGAATCTGCCTAACGACTATGAACGTGAACTGCAGGCAGGCACTCATGTTCAAGGAGAACAAAGAGCGGAGAAGGCCGAAGTAAACAAAGCGGAAACAAGTTGCCCAGCTCGGGAACAAAGTAAACAATCGATTGCCCCGCTTATAGTGGAAGCCTTCGTCCGGATGACCCCGAGATCATACAAGCTGCGGCAACACATGGATTGATCAGAACGGGTGCCGAGAACAAGCGCCAACTTAGGTATTACTCTTCGTGAACTGTTAGGCCTTGATGAGGCGCCAATGAAGGAGGTAGTAATTACATATGTCAAGAATGGGCCTCTCGTCGAGCCTCAAGCAGAAAAGGATCTACCCGACCAAATGAAAGGTCCGCTGAATTGGTACAAGGGTTACATAAAAATAAAACGCCAAAGAATATATTTATGCGGAAGTTAGACATGAGCATCACTTCAAACATTACTATGTACAAATTGCATCGAGTGAATTGTTCCAGCTTTTCAATCTGCGCGAGCTCGACAAATCTATCATCGTTGCTACGCTCGTAAGTGATTTATTAATTTCTACCCCATCTCGCTCATATTGCCTGCACTATATATATGTCCTAACTATATTGTTGTGTCCGCTATTATATATGCAGAATGAAGATTAAGGAATGCAGAGTAAGGAACATCCATGATGTTGGGTTCATTGACCCACACATCGTTAATGGATATGTGTTGGAGCGCCACCCCGCCGACGTGGAGGCAGACTGTGGCAGTTTCTTACAAAGCAGGATCTCAAAAGTGATATTCTATTTCCTTACCATTTTGGGTGAGTGTTTCGTCTTGAGCACATTCTCTTTGTTTACTCCATGCATGGTATGTGGCCGGCTAATCGATGAGTTATGCATGACGATGTGCATGTATCGTGTCCGCAGGTTCCACCGGATTCTGCTAGTAATTAAAGTTAACACCTCGTAATGTCTCGCCCACGACTCTCTCAATATGGATCCAAAGATTTGGGCCGATATGAGAAGAATGCTGCAGAAGTAATTATTTTCATTCATTTGCGCCTATATCGATCGGCCTATTTCGCTCATTTCCTAATATCAAGTAACTAATAACTCTCTTGTTCATTTAATTTTCTTTGCCTCGTAGGGTTTGGAGACGGTTCGAGATACAAAGGTCGGTGAATTCAAAAAGAGCTAGAATTCAAAATGGTAAAGCCTAAGAATGTGGGGATATTCAGCCACCGGAGACCAGTCTATGTGGATACTATGTTCAGGAGAGGATCCGAGATACACCTCCGAGCGGGTTCCGAGTGATACCAATGCTCGAGGAATAACCTCCGGATGATGCTTAGTCCGTAAGCTCGCTTCCTACCACTTCAAGAGGAACTAGCTGGATGGTTCAGCAGGAAGTCCTCCATCCTAAAGGAGAACACTATTACGAGGACGAGAACTTTATATGGATTAAATCATGTATGGAAACTTGTTCAAAATTGTATATGGTCATCCGATGATATTTAATATATATTGTATATTCCTCTTGAATTTTTTTTGGTTCTAATTTCAAATTTATTTGAAATTGTACATTCATATGCATGTATGTAGTACCGTAGAATATATGAAACTCCTTCAAAATTAAAATAAAGCACAAAAGAAATAAAACAATACAAATTAAACAGAAAATAGGTTTAGGGGGCTAAAACCCTAAACCCTTTAGTCGCATGTTGGCCGAAGAACCGCGACTAAAGGTCCTCCGCCCGACGGTCACCTGGCGCCCACGTGGACGGGCCGTTAGTCGCGGTTCTAAGCTGCCGCGACTAAAGGTGGGGAGCTTTAGTCAAGATTTGTCGCGTTGCAAGAACCGCGACTAATGGCAGGCTATGAACCGCGACCAAAGGCCTTTTTTCCACCAGTGGTTTTACTGCAGGTTTTTACCAGCGTCATTGGGATTTACTTGGCGATGATGTAACCCAGGCAGTTCTTGATTTTCTGCATGGAGTTTTATACAAGATTGCAGCGAAGGCAATCACTAATCGCTTGAGATGCATTATGGACGAAGTAATCAGTGAAGAGCAAAGTGCTTTTGTTCCCGGTCGCCTCATTACTGACAATGTTCTAGTTGCTTATGAAAGCATACATACGATGAGGAGACGAAAGAAGGGAAAGAATTACTCATGTGCGGTTAAACTTGATATGATGAAAGCATATGATCGCGTTGAGTGGCATTATCTGGAAGCTATACTAGTTCGGTTGGGCTTTTGTATGAGCTTTGTCAGATTGATAATGAAGTGTGTTTCCTCGGTTCGGTTTTCGGTTCGTGTCAATGGAGAGCTGTTACCATACTTCACACCTACCAGAGGATTCCGTCAAGGAGACCCAGTTTCACCCTATCTTTTTCTGCTTTGTGCAGAAGGTTTTTCCTCGTTGCTAAAATATTACAACGGAATAACTATAGACACGGGTCTGAGAGTGAGCTATAGATCGCCATGGGTCACACATTTGTTATTTGCGATGATAGTCCGATCTTCATCAATGCATGTAATCCTAGCGCCTTAGACTTAATGAAATTCTCGAATCTATGGAGAGGCCTCTCGCCAAAGTGTTAATCGTGACAAAAGTTCGGTATATTTCAGCTCTAACACTCTGATTCGTTGAGGCAGGTTATGCAAGCAACTTTGAATATCCAAGTGCAAGCATTCAATGAGAAATACCTGGGCTGCCTCATCATTGTGGGTCGAATCACCTCGCACATTTGATCACATCAGCGAAAGAGCTCGTGGGAAAATGCAAGGTTGGTCGGAGAAATTATTGGCATGTGCAGGCCGAGAAACTCTTATAAAATCGGTCGTCAATCTATTCCTACATATTCAAGTGAGCACTTTTCTTTTGACCAAAAAGTTTGCAAGAGTCTTACTTCACCAATGGCTAAATATTTTGGAGTAGCTCGACAAGAAATCTTTGCACTGGGTGTCCTGGAAAGAGCTAGCTACACCAAAGTGCAAGGGTGGTATGGGTTTCGAGACCTCATATCTTCAATCTTGCTATGTTGGGCAAGCATGGGTGGCGGCTCATCACCAATCCCAATTCTCTTTGTGCAAGAGTCTTGAAAGGCCGTTACTTTCCGACATCGATTTCATGCAAAGCATCGCACCCAAGTCCGCGTCGGCCACTTGAGGGCGATCATTGCGGGAGGAGGCCCTACGGTGCTGGACTGATCTCCCGTGGGTGACGGCTCTTCTATCTCGGTTTGGAATGACAAGTGGATTCCAGGTACAATATCCATGTCTCCTATCTTTCGGCCACCTCATACGACCGTCGAGCGTGTGTCCGAGCTTATTGACCCATCAAATGGGTCGTGGAGACAAGAACTTGTTCTTCATACTTTCATTGCTCCCGATCGTCAAGCAATTTTGAATATCCCAATTCGGCAAGGAGGAGGAGATGATTTTCTTGCATGGGCATTAGAAAGATCGGGAACTACACCTGTGAAGTCGGCGCATCGTGCTCTCGTGACTCGTAAAGAGCGTCTTTGCTCTAGAGGAAGGGACGGTTACCGAACCTCAGAGGAAGATACACAGTTGTGGAAATCTCTATGGAAATTGAATGTCATCCCAAAGGTTAGAGTGTTCGGTGGAGGGTTCTTCGTGGAATTCTCCCAGATGAGGCCACTCTTAACTATCGACATATTGCGAGATCCGTCGATGCAATGTTTGTTTGGCTATGGACGAGAATCTGGAGCATGCGCCATACATTGTTCGACGCAAAACAGTTCGGGAAGAAGCGATGCATGGTTTGGCCTCGATTGCCTCGCCTTCATCCAGATTCTTGGCGCGAGATATCACATGTGATCCTCGGTTCACTATCGATGATCGCGCAAAGATCACAACAATTATGTGGTCTATATGGCATTCCTTAATGTAATCAAGCACGCGAAGAGGGAAAGAATCCAAAGGCAACACTCGTGGCCACCAAGGAGGCGATCGCCCTACTTCATCTTCCACGCCGAGATGCTTTGATTTTGCACGGCTTCGTTGGAGACCACCGATGAGGGACTTGTTAAGATCACTACGGATGGTGCCTTAAACCTAGCGGATGGCGGGCGGTGCGGGAGGGTGGCAGATCCTCTTGGCACTCCCGGGAGCATGGTGCGAGACTATATTTGGGTATTTCGATCCCTTGATTATGGAGGGTTTATCATCTGCGAGATGGAGTTCGCTTTGCATCACTTCGAGGATACTCGATATGGTAATGGAGACTGACCGCTTGGAGATGGTGACGCTCGAACACTCGCCACGATTCTCGGTCAATTGTGGCTCCTTTACTATTAGAGATAGGAGAGCTATGTAATCAATTTACTCTTTTGATATTCAGCATGTAAACAGGTCAGCTAATGTCCCCAAGATCTTTGTGCAAAGCGTGCTTGCACTCTGAATGTGACCGATAGCTGGCTTGAGGAGACTCCGGGTTTTTTGGTGACCAGCCTGTTGGCTGACTGTCCCAAAAATGCCTTCATATGAATAAAGCTCTCTCGTTTTCCCTGCAAAAAAAAAGAAGAAGTTTGCCCCCTAGTTTTTAAATAAGACTTGGCTACACCAGTATGATTAGTCGTGGCGAACCAACATGTGATTGGACGGTTAGGAGGATAGTGATATCCCTAATCCAGCAGGATTTAAGTCTTGGTGCTCGCATATATCCTGGATAGGCGTCTAAGGTGACTTTGTAAAATTTAGATAAGAAGCCGACTTAGTGTTTCGGAGGTTCTCATAGGATAGGGTGTATGTGTGTGCATTCATATGGATGACTATATGCGCGTATATATATATGAGCGCTTGCGTTTATATTGTGTTAAAAACAGTATAATTAATTGTGAATCGTGTTGCACCAACAGTTGCGCACCAGCGGCATCACGCTGTATTAGTCTTTTTTCTAGCAGAACTAGATATTTGCCCGTGCGTCGCTACGGGGTATAAATATTATATTACAATACATTATCTCGTAATTTACATCTTCATGTTATGTGATTGTGTAAATAAATATTTAACAAATCTTACCCGTGATTTTATTTTGTAATCACTTATTGACTTACCAAAGAAAATAAAATTTATTTAATAAGTCAATAAAAGAATGAGACGGTTAAGGCGGCTTTCAAAGAATGATCATAAGAAAAAAAAAAGGGGGGATGTTGGACGAATCACTCCACCTGGCAGGAAAAGGAATGCTACTCTTTTTTATTTTTAAATCTTTATACTACTTAAGGTCCCATTTCATGTTTCTTCCCACCAACCCTTCGTCCAGCCTTCCATGTATATGATAATCAATCACCTTAATTTACTTACCTTCTGAACCAATCCCACTTTAATTTACTTACCAAACTTCTAATCAAAATATAAGGTAATTCATGATCAGAATTTGATGAACATTTATTTACACAATCATATTATTATCGACAGGTAAATCACAAGCTAACGTGCTAGAATATTTATATCCCGTTGCAACACACGGGCATTGTTCTAGTAGTAAAATAAAAAAACAAGAGAATAAAGTAAAGACTGGTCAAGTTTCTTTTCCCCCTTTAGGAAAACAAGTCCAGTCAAATGTTAGCGTGGGCCTAGGCGTTGTTTGGAGGCCCAACAGGCCCGCAAACCAGAGTACTAACCGAATCAGAACGCCGTTCACTGGCTGATCCGAGCCGTCCACGCGTCCAACCCCGCTAGGGTTTCCCCCGTCTTCAGCACCCACCCAGTATAAGTAGGAGGCGAGAGCCCCCGCCGCCAACAATCTACGGAGATCGGGTTCGTCCACACACTTACGCCGCCGCCACCGTCGCGAACCGGAGAGCGAGGCCGACACCGCCGCCGCGATGAGGGCCAAGGTTCGTACTGCCGCCCGTCGTCTACCTTGCCTCCCGACCGCGGTAGATCCGTTCATGTGCTAGTGTTTACCGAGCGTTCGTTCCTGCTGTTGCTGTTGTTCGCTTGCGTAATTAGCGGTTCTCTGTGATGATCAACACTGATTAGATGTCCGATCCAATCCATTCCATTCAACCGTGGGGACAATACGAGGCATTTGTCTGAGAGAACCGCTGCTATTTCTACCAGATTTGCTTCCTCTATTAGATCTAATTACTGCTTCTAGTTATGTTAGCCAGATTTATGTTTTTTTTTGCTGTTTTCGTTTGTCTATGGTTCTCTGTGATGATGAAAACAGATGACGAGTCTGATGTAATCCATTCTATTACACCGTGTGGACAATCGAGGCATTTGTCTGAGAGAACGTTGTTTGCTTAGCCATTTCCTTGCTCGTTTTTTCCACTGTTTGTTTGGTATAATTGCATCGGTTGGCATGATGAGGAAGACAAATGGCGTCTGATCTATTTGATGATATAATCCTCCTACTCATTCTGAATGACAACCCGACTGCAGATCTATTTTGTAGATAGGTACTACCTTCTTTAGTAGTTATCTTTTCGCCATGCCAAATTGGCAGTTTGGAACATGATGAAGAACAATTGGTCCGTGTTTCTGAAAATCACGTGATGATATCCAATGAAACACTCACATCTTCTGATTCTAAATCACATACTACTCTCTCTTTTCATGTGGAATTATCTCATGTTCCTGCGCATCTAGCACTGTGCAATTTGTACTGATGATCTGCGTTTTTGTGTTCATGTGCAGTGGAAGAAGAAGAGGATGAGGAGGCTCAAGAGGAAGCGCCGAAAGATGAGGCAGCGATCCAAGTAGGCGCCTTGGAGGGAGGGGGAAGCATCATCTTACATCCTGGCAGCGATACTCTGAGGGATGATGGCATTGTCCTAGTGATTCCTTATTTGTTATGCGGTTGTGGCTGTGGAAGTTGCTTTACCTGCATTTTGTCAAATTTAGCTGTTTAATACTAAGTCTGGCTATGTTCCAGGACTGAGTTTTATGTAATGTGAGGATTATATGTGTTTGTGACTGAATTTTATGCACCTATTATCCTTGAGGTACTCCAAATTGTGCCTTTTGGCCTGGCATTTGTTGTGGCAGTTGTTTTATCTTTTGGCGGTGTGATGCAGCTCCTTTTCTTTGCTCCTAGATGAACACAGTTGAACCAGTGACACTTCCAGCATTGGTAGCTGCCAGTGAATTGGAGCCTCAGTTGACAACAGAACTTGAACTTTTTTGCTTAATTACCATGTGGTAATTTGATCTTGGACATGGGAATGAATTGGATAAGATCAACATTGGTGGCCGGTTTGAATAAAACACTAACTTATGAATATCATGAATCCAAGAACTGACGACAACAATGTATGGTACTCTGCCCTAGTCATGATACTTCTGATACACTTATCTGCTTTCTGCTAGTTATTGTCATTTTCAGCTTCTCTGTATTCGTTCTTTTTTTTTTTTAGGAAACCGGCAGTTGGGCTGCCTTAATATATTAAGGAGTAAAAGAAATACAAGTGTCACGGTACACACATTGGGGTTAGCGTGACCCACACCAAGAAATTACAACAATCAGTCCCGCTCCAGAGGCGGGTAGTTTTCTACATCAGATAGCCACCGAGCGGAGCTGGAGTCGATGAAGATGTCTTGCTTGATGAGGTGAAGGATAGCAGCTTCCTGGAGCGAATGGTGGTCGAACACACGGTGGTTCCGTTCCTTCCAGATGTTCAAAGCAGTGTAGATGGCCGCCTTCTTAGTACCTTTCGGAAGGCCTGAAGTCAAGTCGTCCCACCGGTGCTTGATTGAGACAGCGATCTGAGCGTTGGTGGCAAGAATGGGCATGGCAAGGTCGTTTCTCACCAAAGTCCAGATCATACGAGCAACCGGGCAAGCAAGAATTAGATGGTAGGGCGTCTCATCATCTTATCACAGAGGCTGCAGATGTCATCGTGTGGGGTTCCATGTACAGCCAGGTTATTGGCTGTGAGGATACGGCCCCGTAGCCATAGCCACATGAAGAACTTGCACTTGGTTGCCACTGGAACCATCCACATCTTATCAAAATGAGCTGGAGAGATAGAGCCCAGGAACTGACAGTGATATGCCGAGGACGCGGAATAGGATTGGGAGCTGTTCCAGACCCAAGCAATGGAGTCAGAGGCAAGGGGTTCCAGAGTTACCTGTTGCACCCGAGTCCATAGGTCAACAAACTGCTTGAGCTGCGAGATGTCGGAGATCCGATGGAGGCCCAGCAACCATTTCTTGTATGAGACGGCATCAAAGACAGAGAGGTTTTCGCGGGAGCACAGCTTGAAGATGTCCGGAGCAAGGAGACGTGGCACATGTCCATCCAACCATCTATCATTCCAGAAGCTGGCGGAATTTCCATTCCCTATGGTAACCACCGTGGAAGCAGAGAAGAGGGCAAGATCATCCTTGTCACACGAGATCTCAGTGCCCGTCCAGGGCCGGTCCTTGTCAGTCCATTCGTACCACTTCCATCTGAGGCGAAGAGCTCTACTGAACCGATTCAGATCTAGTACTCCAAGGCCTCCCAGCCTCTTGGGGCGTCAAACCGTGCTCCAGTTGACGAGAGCAAGGCCCTTGTCGGCATCCGGCTTAGAACGCCAAAGGAAGTTCCTGCGAAGCATATCCATTTGCCTAATCGCCCAACCATCCAGTTTGAAAATAGATAGGAGATGAACAGGAATTGCCGAGAGCACCGAGTTTACTAGCTTGAGGCGAGCATCACCAGAGAGCATCCTGCCTCTCCAAATCTGCAACCTGGAAGCCATCTTGTCGTGGTTGGCTGAATGTCACCGGGTGATCTTGTTGAAGTGAAGAGGTAGGCCTAGGTACTTGCATGGAAACCGAGCGTGAGGCACGGGAACTATTGCGCAAGGAGGGCGATCAATGTTCTCGCATGCAATTGGGAAGAAGGCACTCTTTTGCACATTGGCCATAAGTCCGGAGGCAGAGCCAAAACCCTCGGGATCTCCTTCGTGGTTGCAACTTCTGCGGAGTTGGAGCGATGAAAAGTGCAGCGTCGTCAAGATAAAGGCTAATCCGCAGCACGGAGGGGGGCAACCTCAGCAGAAGGGCACCGGTCGAGCCGGCCTTCTCCGAAGAGCTGTAGAGGCGCAATTGCGAGTGAACAGCATCGGTGACACTGGGTCTCCCTGACGGAGCCCCTTTTGGTGGAAGAATGGAGCACCAAGCTGCCCATTAACCATTATCCGGGAAGAAGCCGAACTCCACATGAGTGCCATAATGTCACACCACCGGGGGCCAAAACCGATCGCAGACATGAGCTCGAACATATATCTCCAGGAAACAGAGTCGAACGCATCAACAATGTCGAGCTTGAGGAGAAGGGCCGGTTCCTTGCAGCGTTGCAGCATCTTAACCGTGTTCTTGACATACATGAAGTTGTCGTGGATGCTTCTGCTTTTGATGAATGCACTATGCGAGTGGGGCACAATCTGATGCAGGAAAGGAGCCAACCGGTTAGCGAGCAGCTTGCACACAATTTTGCCGATGGAGTGCATTAGGCGAATGGGCCTAAAATCCTTGATTTTGATCGCATCAGGCGACTTAGGCAGGAGGGTGATGAAGGCCGAGTTCAGCAGGTTCCAACAGTTGGCCCGGAGACAAAAAAGCTGGTTGATAGCAGCTATGAGATCGCCCCTAATGGTATCCCAACAGCATTTGAAGAAGTCAGCCATGAATCCGTCAGGTCCCGGAGCTTTCCCGGACGGCAAGTCAAACACAACAGCCCTGATTTCCTCCTCCGAAAAATCCACCTCCAGGGCAGAGAGATCATGTCTTCTCTGTATTCGTTCTGCTATTTCACCGACGATGAGTCTGATTTAATCCATTCTATTACACCCATGTGGACGATTGAAGCATTTCTCATGGAACATGCAGGGCAAGTTTTTTTTGGGCCTATGGCTGGGTGGAAATAAGCTGCCCCTAGCTATTCTAGAATCTCAACCTAAATTTTCATTTCATAAGCCTACTAAGTAAGGAAGGGGCAATTTATTTCCACAACCTGTCATAAACTCCAAAAGAACTGGCCCTTAGTCGTTTAACTTTACTATTCCATTTTTGGTTTAATAACTCATATTCTTGAATGTCAAATGCATATATAAGTACTCCCTTTTGTTGTAAAAATCTTGTCACTTCATTTGCCAAATACTAGATTGCAGGACATGTCCTTATTTTCTTTATTATTATTGCTTTTTGTTTGTTCATTTAACAAAACTGATCACACCCAATGAGAATTAAATCTGAACACCCAATACTCTTGTTTCCAACAAATAAAGTACATTGCATTTGGTGTCCTGCCTTGCACTCTTTACATGTAAATTATATTGTACATTGCGTTTGAAATAATGTGCAGTGGAAGAACAAGAGAATGACGAGGCAGAGGAAGTGCCAAAAGATGAGGCAACGATCAAAGTAGGTGAACAACAAGGATGCGAAGCTTTGATTAAGTCTAGGTCAATTCCTGATGCCGCGTCCTCTTGAATCCTGATATGTTTTGGTGATTCTGGTTGTGGCAAATGTGTATCTTTTGTAATCACTCACTAAATATCCTGAACTTTAAAAATATAATTTGCCACTACCTTGCTCTCTCAACGAATTGATTGGTTGCGGTCGGCTTGCAAGTCTTTCCTGACACGACAGTTTCTTCAATCATTTGATTGGTTCAAACCACAAATAACGAGGTGTTTCTATCTCTTGTGCCATGTTTACTCACGCACAACGGCTATTCAACAAAAGTATTGCTAGTTAGTTGTCGAATTGCTAATTAGTTATCTTTTATGTTGTTTTTGTTTCTCCATTGCATTTGTGAAGATGCTGGATGCTCCACTAAAGATAACAATCAGTTCACCCTTGCACGCAGTTTGGTCAGGGATTCTCCCATTCTTCGTATGCATGGAATTTGGAGCAGTTAACTAAGATAGTGCAGACTATTCAGATATGTGAATTATATCATTGGCAGTGCAAATGAAAATAGTTTGCCTATCCAGAATTAAATAAGTTTGATTCTACATGGAATTATTATTTACATAAAATACACATGGGCTGAAAAAAATGGAAGGAATCTTTTTAATTGACTTCACATGAGGATGGCAGTCAAGTTAAAGGAGTCATTTATACTTTTCTAGAGTGGCATGGCCTTCTCACTGTGATATGACCCCATGTAATATTAACTAGGTATTGAGATACCGACGATCGAATCTCGGGCAAGTAACATACTGATGACAAGGGGAACAACGTATGTTGTTATGCGGTTTGACCGATAAAGATCTTCGTAGAATATGTAGGAGCCAATATGAGCATCCAGGTTCCGTTGTTGGTTATTGACCGGAGATGAGTCTCGGTCATGTCTACATAGTTCTCAAACCCGTAGGGTCCGCACGCTTAACATTCGGTGACGATCGGTATTATGAGTTTATGTGTTTTGATGTACCGAAGGTTGTTTGGAGTCCCGGATGAGTTCAGGGACATGACGAGGAGTCTCGAAATGTTCGAGACGTAAAGATCGATATACTGGAAGGCTATATTCGGACATCGGAAAGGTTCTGAGTGATTCGGGTATTTATCGGAGTATCGGAGAGTTACGGGAATTCGCCGGGGAGTATATGGGCCTTATTGAGCTTTAGGGGAGAGAGAGAGAGGGGCTGCCTAGGGGGAGGGGCGGCGCCCCCTCCTTCCTTCTCTTCTCTCTTCCCCTTCCTTCTCTCCTACTCCTACTACTTGGAAGGGGGCGAATCCTACTCCCGGTGGGAGTAGGACTCCCCAGGGCACGCCATATTAGAGGGACGGCCCTCCCCTCCTCCACTCCTTTATATACGGGGGCAGGGGGCACCCTAGAACACACAAGTTGATCATTGATCTCTTAGCCGTGTGCGGTGCCCCCCTCCACCATAATTCACCTCGGTCAGATCGTATCGGTGCTTAGGCGAAGCCCTGCGTCAGTAGCTTCATCATCATCATCATCGCGCCGCCGTGCTGACGAAACTCTCTCTCGGCACTCTGCTGGATCGTGAGTTCGTGGGACGTCACCGAGCTAAATGTGTGCTGAACTCGGAGGTGTCGTACGTTCGGTACTTGGATCGGTCGGATCATGAAGACGTATGACTACATCAACCGCGTTGTCATAACGCTTCCGCTTTCGGTCTACGAGGATACATGGACAACACTCTCCCGCTCGTTGCTATGCATCACCATCATCTTGCGTGTGCATAAGAATTTTTTTTAAAATTAGTACGTTCCCCAACAAATCCAAGCGGCAAAAAATACCACAAGTCAAACACTAATAGACATGGTCCATTTTGACCCTCCCAGCCGGAGCGCTCACAGCTCTCACACTCGAGGGAGCTTAGATACTCTAGTGATATAAATACCGGGGTCGTTGATGTTTCGCCTGAAGTTGGTGTTGTCCGAAAATATGCTGCATACATATATTAGAGTACGTGCGGCCAAGCTACAATGATGAACAACTAGTTTTTGTTGTTCAAAATACAAAGCGTGCGGGTCAAATAGAGACTGGTGTATTTATTTCAGGAGATAAACAAACGAGTAATAACACTAATCCTTGTGAAGAAGCTAAGGCTCTACACATACTCCCTTCATTCTAAAATAAATGACTTAACTTTATGTTAACTTTAGTACAAAGTTGAGTCATCTATTTTGAAACGGAGGGAGTAGATGTTTGGAGGAAAGAGTACAATAAGTAAACTATGAAAACTTTCATGTGCATGGCTACGTGAGAGATAGCTGGATGGAGATACTATTATCAAGGGGACCAATTAATTAAAGTTGAGGATCTATGTATTGCATCTAAGTGTTTAGATGGCAGGTGCAAGAAATCGTATTTTTGTTCCTATTTTTGCCCTGTAACATGCACCAAAAGGACATGTATGTTTTCTTAAACATAAGAACGAATTAAAGTAACATTTGTATTACTTTCATATTGTGGCACTTTGCCTATTTCTTTCTAGTTGTACAATTCCAGATGTGCTAAAAGCAACTTTAATGGGGCGACTCATTTCGTCCGCGCCCGTCCGTTTGGGTCGGCGCAGACAGAAAAGGCGGCCCAACGCGCCGACCCAAACAGACGCGCGTCCGTTTTTCGTCCGCGGGCGACCCATTCCCTGCCCATTTTTGAGTCTGATTTGCATCGGCGCGGACACGCAACGAACGCACGCGCGCTCGCCTACTCCTGACCCCGAGCCCGCTGGTCTGTGGCACATTGGCCTCCCTCCCCACAAGCAACCCTCGCCCCCGCCTTCTCCGTCACCGATGCCGTTTCCCATTTTTGCCGACGACTCTTCCAGCTTCCGCCGCCTCCACATCCGCCCAGCAACGCCGCCCCTGCCCCCAGTCGCCCGCCGCCGCCGTTTTGCCGCCGGGGAGCAAACTAGTTCCCGCCGCCGCTTCCCCCACCGCCCAGCCGCCCGTGACCAAGAAGACGCCTCGCCGCCCCCGCCACATACGACCGGCACGCTCGTCGGACTCCGACAGGGCAGCTAGCTGGTCTGTGGGCGCCGCGTCTCCCCTCGCCGTCCGTCTCCTTCTTTGACGCCCGCAAGTTGTTCAACAGTTTGCCAAGGTACGAAAATGGACTCCGCAGATGAGTTCTTTTTTCACAATTTCATTTGCGACTCCGACGATTCGTCGTCCGACAATGAGGAGGAGATATTGGCTGCCGTGTTGGTCCATCACCACCTCAACAACCAGCGGCCGTTGTTCCGTGGCTCCATTCTGGGCCACCTTCCGGCGTTGATTCGTAACCGGGAGAGCGGGCATTTCCTTCTCTGGAAGGACTACTTTGATACAACAAACCCGTTGTTCAAACATCACAAATTCCGCCGCCGGTTCCGTATGAGTAGGCATGTTTTCAACCGTATTAGAGAGGGAGTGGTCGGCTATGACGACTACTTCGAGTGCAAAGAGGATGCCGTCGGCAAGATTGGTTTCTTTTATTCGTTTGCAAAACTATGTGAAACATTTTTATTTTTATTTGGCCTGTAAAACTATACTATTTATTTGAGCGGCTAAACTATTTTGTTTGTTAAATTTTCATTTCATAATATGTTGAATGCAATGTATTGGGCGGCCAGCCGGCCACGCCTACACATATGGGTCGGCGCGTTGGGCGCGCTGCCGACCCATATGAAAAACAGGGCGGACGCCGGGCGGGCGGCCGACCCAAACAGGCAAAAAGCAGACGAAATCGCCGTCCGTTTGGGTCGGCCCGTTGGAGTTGCTCTAATCTCCCAACTAGTTCCTAGTTGTTACTAATTTTGCTTGTATATGTTATTATAGTTTATTAAGACTAATGGATAAGGATTTTCTTTAAAGGAGAATATATTAATATCAAGTATATACCAATTACGCCCAACCTATGCACCAACAAGACGCGTAAGAACATCCAGAATGGCATGGCCAAAAAAGAAAATAATCAATCACCCGCAGTAGCAGCACTCTTAACATCACCAAAGGCATCACCCGGACTAGAAAGAAGGTTCTCCAAAAGCAATGCCTCCAGAAAAAAAACAATGCACAAGTGTTGTCGTTGCCCGATCAAAGATCATAGGTTTTCACCCTGGAGAAAGACCGCATTCCCAAAACAATGACTTCAACAAGGCCACTGTCATGCGCAACTAATAAAGGCTATACCTTGGGTTTTCACCCTGGAAATCACGACTCGGTACTCAAAAGAGCACCACCAACAAATAAGTCCTCCAATGCTACCGCCCCCACTCGCGGAGGCTACTACTACAAGTCACTTACCACCAGGCTCACAGGAACTCGTGCCCGGTATGGGTGAGAACATACCCCGCAAGCCAATTCTAAACAACTGTCTGTGAAGCAAAGTCTTCATCGCATCCAAGACCCCGCCTTCGCCACTTGCAGGTCCTCCAATCACGCATTCTCCTCATGTGTCGATCCCTTGGAAATCTTGGAGCAGACATGTCCCAAGGTGTCAACAAAAACAGAGCTTCGCGATACCCTAGTGAAGTTGGTTATGCTGATATTGCGGGTGCACACGATGGGCCCTTATCCAACCAAGGTGTCCAAAAAAGCGTCATATATGCTAGTCCTTGTTTTCCTTCGAAGGAAATGTCCGGAACTCACTGATGGCCAGATCAAAGAGGATTGATCACATGTAGAACGGGGACTTCACGCGAAGAGCACGAGGGCCACCGCCTGGCCGATTTATATTAGGAGACATGAGACCCCCCCCCCCCCCGACAACCAGGCCCATCCCCCTGGACCGGCAGTACCGGCCAGGCCCCCTAGCCGTAGCCTCTTTGGATCAACGACCTGACCTCCAGTTCGATATGGGCAGAGACGAGCTCGAGGGATGGTAGCCCCGCACCACGGGCGTGGCCAGATGCGAGCCTACCTCGCCGCTGACAGCGAACTCCAGGCCGGCCACCCGAGCTGGACGACGGAGATTGATGTTTGCTTGAACTACGTCGGTATTTCCTCAAAGAGGAAGGGATGATGCAGCACAACAACGCTAGGTATTTTCCTCAGTGATGAGACCAAGGTTATTGAACCAGTCGGAGAACCACGCAACACTACGTGAACAACACCTGCACACAAATAACAAATACTCGCAACCCGACGTGTTAAAGGGGTTGTAAATCCCTTTCGGGCAACGGCGCCAGAAATTGGCAAACGGACGTGAGAAAGTTGTAATAATTTGATAGATCGAACGTCAAATAAAATAAAGTGCAGCAAGGTATTTTTGTATTTTTGGTTTAATAGATCTGAAAATAAAAGCAAAGAAAAATAGATCGCAAAGGCAAATATAATACTCCCTCCGTTCTTAAATATAGGGTGTATAGTTTTGGCACGCAAATTAAAGAACACACGTGGAGAGAAAACTTCACAAGTTTTGGCCGAGATTACACCTGACTAATTGGCATGAGAAAATAGAGAAGCTTGCCTAATATAAGGAAATGTAACCAAATCCCTAAACAAATTATCCAAACGAGTGGTGCAATGCAATACACCTTATATTTCGGGGTTTTTCTCAAAAATCTATATACCTTATATCAAGGAACGGAGGGAGTAAAGAATAGACCCGGGGGCCGTAGATTTCACTAGTGGCTTCTCTCGAGAAAAGTAGCAAACGGTGGGTGAACAAATTACTGTTGGGAAATTGATAGAACTTCAAATAATCATGACGATATCCAGGCAATGATCATTATATAGGCATCACGTCCAAGATTAGTAGACCGACTCCTGCCTGCATCTACTACTATTACTCCACAAATCGACCGCTATCCAGCATGCTTCTAGTGTATTAAGTTCATGGAGAAACGGAGTAATGCAATAAGAACGATGAGATGATGTAGACAAGATCTATTTATGTAGAAATAGACCCCATCTTGTTATCCTTAATAGCAATGATGCATACGTGTCGTTTCCCTTTCTGTCAGTGGGATTAAGCACCGTAAGATCAAACCCATTACAAAGCAGCTCTTCCCATAGCAAGATAAATAGATCAAGTTGACCAAACAAAACCCAAATATCGGAGAAGAAATACGAGGCTATAAGTAATCATGCATATAAGAGATTGATACGTCTCCGTCGTATCTACTTTTCCAAACACTTTTGCTCTTGTTTTGGATTCTAACTTGCATGATTTGAATGGAACTAACCCGGACTGACGTTGTTTTCAGCAAAATTGCCATGGTGTTATTTTTGTGCAGAAACAAAAGTTCTCGGAATGACCTGAAACTTCACGGAGATTATTTTTGAAAATAATAAAAAATACTGGCGAAAGAGTCAAGGCCAGGGGGGCCACACCCTGTCCACGAGGGTGGGGCGCGCCCCCTGCCTCGTGGGCCCCCTGGTGCTCCACCGACCTCAACTCCAACTCTATATATTCACGTTCGGGGAGGAAAAAATCAGAGAGAAGGATTCATCGCGTTTTACGATATGGAGCCGCCGCCAAGCCCTAATCTCTCTCGGGAGGGCTGATCTAGAGTTCGTTCGGGGCTCCGGAGAGGGGGATTCATCGTCGTCGTCATCATCAACCATCCTCCATCACCAATTTCATGATGCTCACCGCCGTGCGTGAGTAATTCCATCGTAGGCTTGCTGGACGGTGATGGGTTGGATGAGATTTATCATGCAATCGAGTTAGTTTTGTTAGGGTTTGATCCCTAGTATCCACTATGTTCTGAGATTGATGTTGCTATGACTTTGCTATGCTTAACGCTTGTCACTAGGGCCCGAGTGCCATGATTTCAGATCTGAACCTATTATTTTTTCATGAGTATATGTGAGTTCTTGATCCTATCTTGCAAGTCTATAGTCACCTACTATGTGTTATGATCCGGAAACCCCGAAGTGACAATAATCGGGACCACTCCCGGTGATGACCATAGTTTGAGGAGTTCATGTATTCACTATGTGTTAATGCTTTGGTCCGGTACTCTATTAAAAGGAGGCCTTAATATCCCTTAGTTTCCAATAGGACCCCGCTGCCACGAGAGGGTAGGACAAAAGATGTCATGCAAGTTCTTTTCCATAAGCACGTATGGCTATATTCGGAATACATGCCTACATTACATTGATGAATTGGAGCTAGTTCTGTGTAACCCTATGTTATAACTGTTGCATGAATAATCTCATCCGACATAATTATCTATCAACGATCCAATGCCTACGAGTTTTTCACATATTGTTCTTCGTTTATTTACTTTTCCGTTGCCACTGTTATAATTACTACAAAATTATCACTGTTTACTTTTGCCACTGTTACCGCTACTTCCATACTACTTTGCTACTAAATACTTTGCTGCAGATATTAAGCTATCCATGCGTGGTTGAATTGACAACTCAACTGCTAATACTTGAGAATATTTTTTGGCTCCCCTTATGTCGAATAAATAAATTTGGGTTGAATACTCTACCCTCGAAAACGGTTACGATCCCCTATACTTGTGGGTTAATAGATACGTCTCCAACGTATCTATAATTTTTTATTGTTCCATGCTATTATATATTCTGTTTTGGATGTTTAATGGGCTTTATTATACACTTATATATTATTTTTAGGACTAACCTATTAACCAGAGGCCCAGCCCAAATTGCTGTTTTTTACCTATTTCAGTGTTTCAAAGGAAAATGATATCAAACGGAGTCCAAACGGAATGAAACCTTCGGTAACGTGATTTTCGGAACAAGCGTGATTCAGAGGACTTGGAGTGGACGTCAAGCAATCAACGAGGAGGCCACGAGGCAGGGGCGCGCCTACCACCTGGGCACGCCCTCCATCCTCGTGGGCCCCTCGTAGCTCCACCGACCTACTTCTTCCTCCTATATATACCTACGTACCCCGAAAACAACAGAGATAGAGCCAAAACCCTAATTCCACCGCCGCAACCTTCTGTACCCGTGAGATCCCATCTTGGGGCCTTTTCCGGCGCTCCGACGGGGGGGCATGGATCACGGAGGGATTCTACATCAACACCATAGCCTCTCCGATGATGTCTGAGTAGTTTACCTCAGACCTTCGGGTCCATAATTATTAGCTAGATGGCTTCTTCTCTCTTTTTGGATTTCAATACAAAGTTCTCCTTGATTCTCTTGGATATCTATTTGATGTAACTCTTCTTTTGCGGTGTGTTTGTCGAGGTCCGATGAATTGTGGGTTTATGATCAAGATTATCTATGAACAATTTTTGAATCTCCTTTGAATTCTTTTATGTTTGATTGATTATCTTTGCAAGTCTCTTTGAATTATCAGTTTGGTTTGGCCTACTAGATTGATCTTTCTTGCAATGGGAGAAGTGCTTAGCTTTGGGTTCGATCTTGCGGTGTCCTTTCCCAGTGACAGTAGGGGCAGCAAGACACGTATTGTATTGTTGCCATCGAGGATAAAAAGATGGGGATATCATATTGCATGAGTTTATCCCTCTACATCATGTCATCTTGCTTAAAGCGTTACTCTGTTCTTATGAACTTAATACTCTAGATGCATGCTGGATAGCGTTCTATGTGTGGAGTAATAGTAGTAGATGCAGACAGGAGTCGGTCTACTTGTCACGGACGTGATGCCTATATACATGATCATACCTAGATATTCTCATAACTATGCTCAATTCTATCAATTGCTCGACAGTAATTCGTTTACCCACCGTAATACTTATGCTATCTTGAGAGAAGCCACTAGTGAAACCTATGGCCCCCGGGTCTATCTTCCATCATATTAATCTCTAGTCAACAAGTTATTTCTATTGCAGTTTATTTTGATTTCTTTACTTTTACTATTTATCATAAAAATAAATATTTATCATGATATAAGGAAATATAAAATAACAACTTTATTATCGTCTCTAGGGCATATTTCCTTCAGTAACTAGTGCCGCAGTCCATGTACGTCACTTCTCACAATCTAGGAGTTTTTTTATAGATTTGTTTTTTCAAAATAGTTCATCTTTTGAACCATGCATCCAAATCCCGAACCGTTTTCACCGTTGAATTTGTCGCCTCAAGATATAAAACTAGACCCCATGTCAATGTTTCAACAAACTTTTTTTATGAAAAAAAGAAAACCAAGAAAAAGTAGGAAACTGAAAGAAAAACGGTAATAAAAACCGAAAAAGGAATAAAAACCGAAGCCCAGAAGCATAGTTTCATTTTAGCCCTTTTTTAGGAAGCACGTGCTTTTCTTTTCCCTTTTTTCGGAGAAGCGCAATGTGTGTTTCTCACGCAAAAGGACAAGATGTGCTTTTCCCTTTTTTTTGGGGAAGCATAGTGTGTCGTTCTTACGCAGAAGCACAAGCTGTGCTTTTCCCTTTTTCAAGGAAGCATTGCTTTATTTTTCATTTTTGGGAAGCACAAATATTCTTCTCGCGGAAGCGAGGTTGCATTTCTCACGGAAACAAGGTTGTACTTTTCATGACCGTGTTTATTTTCTAGGAAGCACAACTGCGCTTCTCGGAGAAGCACATGCTGTGCTCCTCGCCCAAATGTGTTGCTTTCTGGAAAAAAAATATGCCAAAATAAAGAGGAAGCCAAGCAAAAGCCCAAAAAACTATATAAAATCCCAAAAAATGTGCAAAAATAAAATATAAGATCCCAAAGATGCGCACAACACGCAACACGTGGCGGCGGCTGGATGCACAAGACACTCTCAGATTCAAGTTTTTTTTTATGGAGCGGTATATCATGGAGCTACCCCATTTGGCTTGCGTTTTCTATAAGGCCTTTGTACACTGAGAGATGCTTAGGGAGGCGCTTAGAAAAATAAACCGAGTTTTTCTGAAGCACCGGTGCTTATTTCTACAGGAGAGACGATTAGTTAAGCGTCTATCCTATACAAATAAGCACCGGTGCTCAAGAAAAACCTGGTTTATTTATCTAAGCACCTCCTATAAGCACATCCTCTAAGCACCTTGCATTGTAGAATGCCTAAACGGGGCTAAATTTTAAGAAGCGAAGTAGTCCCAAACAGGGCGCTGTGGCCCAAGGAAAGTTGCTCCCCAAAATTCTAATCATCATCTCTTACAAATACACATGGGCCAAAGAGTTAAGGCCCAACTCAACGCATCTCGATCTGAGCCGTCCATCCCTCCTGGTTAGGGTTCCTTTCCGACCTCTATAAGTACCACACGAGAGCCATCCTCGTACACCTCCGCCGCCGCCGCCGCCGCAAGCAGATACCCAGACCCAGTCCGCCTGCTGCGCCGACGCCACCTCCGCGATGAGGGCCAAGGTTCGTTCCCGATTCACCTCTACCTTTTGATCCAACTGCTCGATGCGATCTAGTGATTCCCTGCTGTTACTCGCCATCTGGCGCGCTCGGTAGTAGTTGTTGCTTGTTTGCTGTTCTCTGTGATGATGAAAACAGATGACGAGTCCGATGCAATCCATTCTATAAACCATGTGGACAATCGAGGCATTTGTCTGAGAGAACATTGGATTTTGTAGATGTAGCGTGTTCTTTTGAGTCTAGAACTCTTGATGTGCTTTATATTGATCAAATTCTTTTTGTTTGTGGTTCTCGGTGATGATCAACACTGATTAGATGTCCGATACAATCCATTCCATTCAACCGTGGGGACAACACGAGGCATTTGTCTGAGAGGACTCTGTTTTTTTTCCCAAGCTTTTAATTTGTGATTGCTACTGCGTAGATGCATAAGATTAGATTTGCTTGGCCGCCTGTGCCACTCAAGTCAACTGGGCTATTGTTCTCTATGATGATGAAAACAGATGACGAGTCTGATGTAATCCATTCTATTACACCGTGTGGACAATCGAGGCATTTGTCTGAGAGAATACATGTCAATGCCCCTCTTGCCTTTCGCTTCTTTTTCATTTGCCACAATGTCTGCAGGTGTCTTGATTAGATTTGCTTGACTGCTGGTGTTAGGTACAATGTTTTTATTGTTGTGTTTGTTCTCTCTGATGATTAAAACAGATGACGAGTCTGATGTAATCCATTCTATTACACCATGTGGACAATCGAGGCATTTGTCTGAGAGAACGTTGATTGCTTTGCCATTTGCTTAGCTTGTTTTTTCCTGCTGTTTGTTTTGCGTATAATTGCATCGTTGGCATGATGAGGAAGACAATTGTTGTCTGATCTATTTGATGATAAAATCCTCCTACTCATTCTGAATGTCAAACCAAATGCAGATCTCTACTTTGTTTAACAATTGTTGTTCTTTAGATATCTTAGAATAGTTGTTTCCTATTTGCCTTTGAAATCAGCTTTAGTTTGGGAAATGATGAAGAACAATTGGTCCGTGTTTCTGAAAATCATGTGATGATATCCAATGAAACACTCAAATCTTCTGATTCTAAATCACATGATCTATCTTTCCATTTTCATGATGGAATTGTTGTTATGTTCCTATGCATCTCCTAGTGCTCATTCTCCCCACTTTTTTTTGTATAAATAATTGCGTCGGTTGGCATGATGAGGAAGACAATTGGCGTCTGATCTATTTGATGATAAAATCCTCCTACTCATTCTGAATGTCAAACCGACTGCGATTCTATACTTTGCTTAGCTAGTTCTTTAGATATCTTATCATAGTTTTTTCCTATTTGCCTTTGAAATTGACTTCAGTTTGGGAAATGATGAAGAACAATTGGTCCGTGTTTCTGAAAATCATGTGATGATATCCAATGAAACACTCAATCTTCTGATTCCAAAACAAATTGTACTTGTTTTTTTTTTGCGATGATACTTTCTTGTTATGTTCACATGCATTTCCTGGAGTACTACTACGCAATTTGTACTGATGAACTTTGCGGTTACTAAAATTTGCAGTGGAAGAAGAAGAGGATGAGGAGGCTCAAGAGGAAGCGCCGAAAGATGAGGCAGCGATCCAAGTAGGCGAACAGCGAGGAGTAAGCTGAACCTTGTATCATTGCACCAGTCTGTTGGGATGATAGGGCCTTTTGGTTCCTGATATGTCTGGGTTGTTGTGATATTTGGGGGATGCCAACCCTTGTAATATGAGGATAATTGTATGCTTTCCTTCAAGGCTGGATATTTGGCTTAAGAAATACTATTATGGTCAAATTTTGATTTGTTGCCCTGCCCGTTCCTTACTTTTCTGGCATGCATCTGATGTTTTGGTCTCGGTTGAGTTTTATTTCAGTTTGTTTTCTTTTCATTTGCTTCTCGAATGCATGATTACAACTGGAATTGCTATTAGTACTCGATCGGTTCCTTTGAGTTTTGTTGCGCCTGTGGTGCTCGTTGGGTGACTGCCATCCAGTCCTTGCATCTTGGATGGCCGATGACAGAACCAAGAGCTTAGCATCCAGGTTGCAGCCGACTCTTGCACATGCACCGGATTTCGAGCGCTTGGGCCAGGATAATCTTGTGCCTGCGTGGAATCAAGCCGGGCAAGCCGTCCACGACGCATACCAAACGTCCTCCAGACAACATCCACACCTTGTGACTAGGAACCAAACCAAACAGCCTCAAGAATCATCATTGTTTAACATGTTTTCACGATGCCACTCATTCCCAAGCCGCCGTGGTGCTTCAGTGCACCACATTCGCGCCAACAACGAGTGATTTTGTCTTCACGCGCTTATAGCAGACAAAAGAGGCTAAAATGTGTTGAACATGCGTTTGGTTAGGATCACAAACACTGTTAATCACGGGTCACAAGATCGTGTGAACCGACTTCTAGAAAGGAAATAGCAAAGGTGATACTATATACTACTTGTGGTAAGGTACTTGAGGTAATAACCTTGCACATGGAGAAGTTATTTTCAAGTCCCTCCCTGCAACTTTGATGGCCCAAGTACTATCGCAATTTATGAATGGCGGTAGGTGACTAATAGTAAAAGATATCAATCTATTACTATTTCATCACTAATTTTCATGGGTCGATTCTATCATTTTGCTAGGGCTGTCAAAGAGGTCATGCTCAAGGTCAGGGCCTGACATATTTCACACTTGAGTGAAAATATGCTTCTGCGTCACGGGCTAGTTTAAAGCTGATGTGACCAAATGTCAATACTAACTCGTGGACAATTTTTAGACAATAGAAGGATCACTAGGATGAAACATTCAATGCACACACCTTATTTTTGTATGTATGTACATACAAATAGCAACCGTGCCACACAATGATACGCTAATCTTGAAACATTTACTTAATTTAAACCACCAACAAGAAGCAACATATATTTTACTCTCTGGTTGCTACTATGTATTAGATGTAGTGTGTGTGCATGTGTTGATAAGAGAAGATTTGCTAGGATGCCCATGAGCCATGACATTCAAGTCAAATCAAACATGCACTGTTTGAGTGCTTGAGGACGCGGTATACCAAACATGCTCAGAGGCATCTGCCTCTCGTTCGTCTTGCCGCCACCTCAGTGGGGATTGAGATCCCACCGGGGCCGCAAGAACCGGTAGATAGCCAACGCTGCGTCACTTAGCTATCGCCCTCCCGAGCGGTCGTCCTACCACAACACGATCAGGCGCAAGGACGAGATCCACCGGGCCAGGAGTTGGAGTCTGAGATCCATTTTGTTGCCAGCTTGCCACCCCCTTTGAGTTTCGTGGAGCCTGTGGTGCTCGTCGGGTGACTGCCATCCAGTCCTTGCATCTTGGGTGGCCGATGACAGCACCAAGAGCTTAGCATCCAGGTTGCAGCCGACACTCGCACATGCACCGGAGTTCGAGCGCTTGGGCCAGGATAATCTCGTGCCTGCGTGGAATCTTGCCGGGCAAGCCGTCCACTCTCTAGGACACGTACTAAACGTCCTCCGGACAACATCCACACCTTGTGACCATGAACCAAACCAAACAGTCTCAAGAATCATCATTGTTTGGCATGTTTTCACGATGCCACTCATTCCGAAGCCGCCGTGGTGCTTCAGTGCACCACATTCGCATCAACAACGAGTGATTTTGTCTTCACGCGCTTATAGCAGACAAAAGAGGCTAAAATGTGTTGAACATGCGTTTGGTTAGGATCACAAACACTGTTAATCACGGGTCACAAGAATGTGTGCGCGCGTCGTGTGAACTGACTTCTAGAAAGGAAATAGCAAAGATGATACCATATATATATATATATATATATATATATATATATATATATATATATATATATATATATATATATATATATATATATATATGTAATAAGTTTGCACATGGCGAAGTTATTTTCAAGTCCCTTCCCGTAAATTTGATGGCTAAAGTACTATCGCAATTCTGAATCGTGGTTGGTGTCTAATAGTAGAAGATATCAATCTATTACTATTTCACTAATTTTCTTCGGTGGAATCTATCATCTTGCTAGAGCTGGCAAAGAGGTCATGCTCAAGGTCGGGGCCTGAGATATTTCATACTTGAGTGAAAGTATGCTTCTGTGTCACAGGCTAGCTTAAAGCCCAAATATCAATACTAACTCGTGGACACTTTTTAGACAATGGAACGATCACTAGGATGAAACATTCAATAGCAACCGTGCTACACGATGATATGCTAATCTTGAAACATTTACTTAATTTAAACCACCGACGAGAAGCAACACATATTTTTCTCTGTGGTTGCTACTACGTATTAGATGTAGTGTGTGTGCACGTGTTGATAAGAGAAGATTTGATAGGCCACCCATGAGCCATGACATCCAAGTCAAATCGTCAGGATTACTAGGGTTATTTTCTCTATGATGATGAACATAGGTTAAGAGTCTGATGTAATCTATTATACCAAACCGTGTGGAATAATGAGGCATTTGTCTGGGAGAATACTTATTAAACTTGCCCCAGCATTTGTCTGCTTTTTTACTCATTATGTGTGCGTATGTGTTTTGCTTGACTACTCCCTCCGTTCCTAAATATAAGTCTTTCTAGAGATTCCAATATGGAATACATACGGAGCAAAAATGAGTGAATCTATAGTCTAAAATATGTCTATATACATCCGTATGTAGTTCTTATTGAAATCTCTAAAAAGAATTATATTTAGGAACGGAGGGAGTACTGGTGTTAGGTATAAATAGTTGATATTGTTGTGTTAGTTCTCTATAGCAATTAAAACATATGACGAGTGTGATGTAATCCGTTCTATTAAACCATGTGGATAATCAAGGCATTTGTCTGAGAGAACATGCCTAGTCTTTAAATTTGACTCCATTTTAGGATTAACTGCGTTGTTGGCACAATGAGGAAGACAATTGTTGTATAATCTACCTGATGATAAAATCTTCCTACTCGTTCTGAAGTTCAAAACGACTGCATATATGCTCTCTTTCGGAGAAAGGTTCATCTCACTCTTTCATTCTTATCACTTTTTGCCAAATACTATGTTGTAAGAAGATCTGCCCTTGTTTTGTTTACCCTTGCTTTCTGTTTGTTCATTTAACCAACTGATCATCATGCAATGAGGCCGGTCAACTTTGAACACTATACTCATGTTTCCAACAATTATATGTTTTCTTGTCCTACTTTGTACTCTTCACATTCAAAATTATATTGTACATTGTGTACTGATTTGTACATCCTTTTGCAATTATGTGGGGTGGAAGAAGAAGAGCATGAGGAGGCTCAAGAGGAAGCGCCAGAAGATGAGGCAGCTACTCCAAAGGAAGCAAATTGCTAACTCATCAAGCGTCAATAAGACATATTCGTTCATCTCCCTTTGCTAGGGTATCCTAGCCAAGAAGACCACAAGAGTGAAGAAAAGTTTGAAGAGAAAATTTTACATCTTGTGCATGAGGAAGATTTTGGAGTGAAGCATCATATTTTTAATGTGCACTACAGACACCCAGTGATAGATGTTTTCCCGCGATCACTCATTCCAAGCAACTTATAAACTGAATATGGTGTGTGTGTACCTTTACATCACACATATTGTACCTCATGTCGATATGTGGTGTGCTTTCTTATACATCGGCCAACCAAGTTGACGACCAACCTTAATGTAGTAGATTTCATAATTGAGCATGGTTTGTTCCTAATAATATGTTCCAACAAATTAGCCTGTACTAGAATCATAGAGCATAAATGAGCATATGCAATTTATATCTATGAAGTATCATAAGGTGGCTGGTCATATGTGAAATGAGTAGTAGTTTGATGGTTATATATAGAGGCACACATAGAGCAAAATATAGTTGGTAGGTATCATAAAGTAGATTTATTAAAAGCGCTTTCTTATTGGAACATGCCAAAGTTATACATTTAGACTACCACATGAACTATGTGGCTGAAAAGATAGTTGGTAGATCTCATCCATCTCTTTTCATGAAATGAATGAGCTACATATAGTACATGCATGTGTCCTTGCATCAAATATAGACGCATATAACCACAAATTTATTATGTCATCATAACCGAAGTGACAAGACATCAAAAGCCACTGCTGTAAGAATAAGAACAACTACCAAACGGATAATTGTAATTGCAATGCATGTCCAAAGAAATCATCATACAGTACACACATATGATGTATTTGATTCTAATATCCTCCTGCTCATTCTGAATGTCAAAATGACTACATACTAGCTTAATTGCGTCATTGGCATAATGAGGAAGATAATTGTTCTTTGGTCTATTTGATGCTAATATCCTCCTGCTCATTCTGAATGTCAAAATGACTAAATAGGTGCCCTCTTTGTAAAAAAGGTTCATCTCATTCCTACAATCTTAACACTTCATTTTCCGAGTATTGGATTGTAAGATATGTCCTTGTTTTATTTACTCTTGTTTTTTTTTATTCATTTAACCGGCTGGTCAGCACACAATGAGGCAGATCAAATCCAAACACTCAATCCTCACGTTTCCAACAAATAAACTACATGGTATTGTTTTCCTACCGTGCATGGTTTACATTAAACTTGTGTTGTACATTGTGTACTGATAAGGCGTCGTATGGTGCATCAACACTCCAGAAGGTTAGGATATGGAGAGATAATTAGCTCCCAAGAGGGAAACTGAAAGTGATTGGTAACATGGTGAGGTTGGAGAAGGGTGTCAGATCTTATTGATCCAACGACTAAGAGCTAGAGAGAGCAACTTGTAAAGGAAATTATAAGTTTATAACCATGCTTGACCTTGAGGAGGTCTTACAGCTTTGTTTCAAAAAATTGTTGGGACCGATGTTATTTCCTGTCACCCTAAAAAGTTTCGATGGTTCACTGTTCGCGACGCCTATCAAACTAGCTGGTGACCAAGAAGGGTCCAACGTTGCACATGATGGAAACCGGAGTATGTGGGCTCACATTTGGTGTGCACAAGTCCCTCCGCATATCTGTATCTTCGCTTAGAAGCTCGCTGTCCGTCCAATTTGACCGATGCAAGCACATACCGAACACCTTACCTCAATGTTCTATTTGCGGTGTCCAGGCTACAATGAGTACCATGCCTTTTAGGTAACATTTAGTGATCAATGGAGGACCAGGCTACAGATCATGGCTAAGCAACATTGTGGATGGTTTCCATCATTTTGCTGTTACGACTTCAAGGATTAAAGTTTTCAAAATTCGTCAGCAGGACAACGATGTTACCCATTAACTAAATACAAATATAATTGAGAAAATATCAGGTGATATAGAAGCTTATGTGCTACCATGATACGTACTCCTGTGAGCCGTTGGATCTGAGATCTAAGGGTGTCAATCATGTTCTTGGACTTGCACGTAAATATAATTTTTTTTAAGAATTTTGCTTCAAAGTTGCAGGAGCTCTGCCCATGACGCGTGAGCTCGTATAAAGCTCCTGTATCACCTGATACTCACTCAAATATAATTTCCTGAATTACTCTTAGCGAAAGTGCTCAACATGTGTTTTTTTTTGTTGCACACCAAATTTCTTCAATGTTTTGATTGGTTCAAACCATGTCAAGGAATAACTAGGTGTTTCTATCTCGGTGGCATGCTTAACTATGTGGCGTGTTTACCCATGTGCTGCAACTATTCAACAAAAGGATTACTAATTATTTGCCTCACTCTTAAGTGGTTGTTTTCTTTCTCCGATGCATCCGTGAAAAGTTGTATGCTCGCTACCATAAGAAAGGGTAAAATTAGTATGCAATTGACCCCTGGAGTTCGCCCTTGCATGCTGTCTAATCAAGGCTTCTTCCTATCTTCTCTACGTTATTCTTCATCGGCGAAGGTTGCTATTATTGCAGTGCTTGTTAGTTTTACGTACTAAAGACGACGACTTCCGATCGCTTCTTATAACAAGTTGTGCCCGACTCCGATGATGGAGGGGCGTTGACGGCGGCGCGCCTTCGCTCGTTTCAATGCTTGTAGTCGTCGCTAGGTGGTCTACGGATCTGGATGTAATTTTTATTGATAGGAAAATTGTGCGCAGATGCTGCAATAATCGTGTAAGAAAATTTCCTAAAAAAAAACGTGCAAAG
Organism: Aegilops longissima; assembly: GCA_021605205.1. NCBI lineage: Eukaryota > Viridiplantae > Streptophyta > Magnoliopsida > Poales > Poaceae > Aegilops > Aegilops longissima. The sequence goes on along the minus strand of CM038680.1, from coordinate 632,358,572 downwards.
GAAGTTGTTGCCCGCACGAGGTTATGCTGTCAGGTTCCCCAAACAGACCCAGACGGCAGACTCAGTCCACCAGCTGATACGGCAGATCCCCGGCCTCCGGCGACCGGGATGCCCGCGCCACCACCGCCGGCCGGCGGACGGCGGCGGTGGAAGCACCGGCTGAGCCCCACGCTCGCGCGGGACCGCTGCTACGCCCGCGCCTTCCGCTCCGCCGGCCTCCGCCAGGCCGCCGTGCCGCTCCCCGACGGCGCCGTCGTCCACTTCTGGCTCCCGCGCCCCGACCCGGCGCTCCACCCCGTCCTCCTCCTCCACGGCTTCGGCGCCAACGCCACCTGGCAGTGGGCGCCCTTCCTCCGCCCGCTCATCGCCGCCGGCCTCGCCCCTTTCGTGCCGGACCTCGTCTTCTTCGGCAACTCCGCCTCCCCTGCCGCCGACAGATCCCCCGCCTACCAGGCCGCCTCCGTCGCAGCCGCCATGGCCGCCCTCCCCGGCGTGCCGCAGAGGTACAGCGTCGTCGGCGTCAGCTACGGCGGCTTCGTCGCCTATCACCTCGCCCACGCCTTCCCCGCCGTGGTGGAGCGGCTCGTGCTCGTCGCGGCGGGTGTGTGCCTCGAGGAGGCCGACCTGGCGTCCGGGCTGTTCGCCGTGGACGACATCTCGGAGGCGGCCAGCCTGCTGCTGCCGCAGCGGCCGGAAGATCTGCGGAGGTTGGTGGAGCTCACCTTCTGCAAACCGCCAAAGTTCATGCCGTCCTGCTTCATCAGGGATTACATCAGGGTAGGTAAAATTCAGTGACCCAACAACTAAAGTAGCTTCTTTTCGTTGTGCTGCATTGTTGCGTGATTGAGATTGTTCACCGACAATTGATGAATCAAATCATAATTACCACCTGCGGCTCTATAAATCAAATTACATAGAAAAATTTCACATTGCTGTACCTATATTGATTTGATTTGAATTTTTGAATGCAACCTGATCTCAGTTAGTTGTAGTATTTAACTGTGGATGAATTCAGCAATTATTCGGTGTAAGCTGCTTAGGATATGATGCTTAGTTTTCTTTCTAGTTCATAGGACATCAAATGACCCCCCCCCCCCCCTAAGCGGTAGATTAAGCTTTTTTTAAATTTGGCTATAATTTGGCTGTTTTTGAACTACTTCTAGTTGTCTGCTTGCGCAATAATGACAATATGCCATTTATCTTATTATTAGTCTCTGTTCGGGAACTATTTCCTTCATATTCTTGCAAAATTCTGGCCACATGATCTCTCTATTGGTTTTTCTCTATTTGAACTGAACTGCATTTTAGTTGTTATTTTGCTTTCTATGTGAACCTGATGTGTATTTGTTATGGTTTGAACTGTATTTTAGATGCTATTTCAATTACCCATGTGCCATCTTTCCTATTTTTCCTGTGTATATTATTCAAAATCTGTCAAATTCTAGCCAATTTCAAAAAAGCTTAAGCACCCATTGCTCTAAGCTCTGGCCTTCCGCTTCGCTTACGCTTTCCGCTTTTTTGAACATTGGCTCAGAGATAAAACTTTTAGGCCATATAAAGGGGTAGGTAAAATTCAGTGACCTAATAACTAAATTATTTTTGTGCATTGCTCAGCGACGATTAACTGGGATGCTGGAGCTTAGAACTTGCGAATCAATTCAGTGACCTAGCAACTAAATTACCTCAAGGAAAGATAACAATACAACTATCTTTGGTCAAATGGTAATGTGAACATACCATGGTCAATCCTTTAGACAACCAAGTAACAAACAACATTTTCGAGATGATACTCATATATATAGATTAATAATTGATTGTCTTGTATAATACTATCAAACTACTCCCTCTGTCCGGAAATACTTGTCATCAAAATGAATAAAAAGAGATGTATCTAGAGCTAAAATACATCTAGATACATCCCCTTTTATCCAGTTTGATGACAAGTATTTCCGGACGGAGGGAGTAACTATTAAGCTCTACACCAAGCAATGGAGAGGCAACAATATAAATCCTGAATGAAACTGATGTGGCAGTATTAAACCCATCATCATATCGATCTTGTGTCATAACGAGAACTCCAAGTTACGAGTTTTGCTTCAGTATACCCCCCTTAAAGTTTGCACGAATCTTGAAGTTACTTATGTTAGATGTGTATAGTCTTTCTTGCACTTTGTCATACACATGTATATGTACTGGCCCTTGGCCCTTCAGTAAAGGTAGTTGCCCATTCCTAACATGGTATCAGATGCTTAGGTTCCTCTCCCGCTCCCGCACGCTCGCAGCTCCGTGCCTCGCTCCACCGTGTTGTTGATCGGTTCTTCTTTCCAAACTCAGTGTTGTTGATCCACCATGAGTTTGAGGGGGGGTGTTAGATGTGTATAGTCTTTCTTGCACTTTGTCATACACATGTATATGTACTGGCCCTTGGCCCTTCAGTAAAGGTAGTTGCCCATTCCTAACAACTTAAAAGGGCTATCAACATATTAGCTTGCAGATCAAACGTATTGAATAAATTGATTTGGATACAAAAGACTATATTATCCTTTTTGATTGGGGGGGTACCTTCTAATCTTCACCTTTAATCTGCATCAAAACCCGTGAACTTTTCTAGGGGGTTGTATCGAAGCAAAGTGCCCAAGTTATATATTGGAATAGGAACATCAAAAAATTCAGTAGCTTGCTTAAATAATTAAATTTCAAAACATTCAAGTGCATCATTTGTAATGTCAAGAACATCTTCTAAGTTCTTAGATTCACTCCGTAGTTCCTAATGCACTTTTTGCAGTATATCAGTTGCAAGGTTGTATTGGTTAAGTTTTGGAAATCGCATGCATACACTATTTACTTGTTTACACATTTTTGTGAATGCTTTTACACTTAATTCTGCCGTGGTAGTACCTTTATAGAAATTCCGTGTTGGCAGGTTATGTGTACTGAAAATGTGAAAGAAAAGACTGAGTTGTTATATGCCTTGATCAGTGGTAGGAAGCTTTTGGACCTTCCTAAAATTAACCAGGTATTGATTCACATTTTACATCTGGCGTTGTTCAATGGGAGTACACAACTTGATGACTTTCGTCATGTTTTTGGATCTCCAATTATTATTTTACTTATGTTTCAGTAATATATGTGTCGCATACTGTCTTAATGTGGCAGCAAACCTTGATAATTTGGGGAGAGCAAGACAGGGTTTTCCCATTAGAACTTGGCTTGCGGTTGAAAAGGTTTGTCTAGTTACAACTTAAACTTTTATCTTATGCAAGCCTTCTATGTCAACTTAAACTTTTATCTTATGCAAGCCTTCTATGTCAATGCAATTAACATTGGTGTAAATTCAGACATTTGGGGGATACATCGGAATTAACCATCGTCAAGGATGCTGGCCATGCCATAAACCGTGAAAAGCCTGCAGAGCTTTGCCGACTTATAAAGAACTACATCATCGACCCCTCGGTCAAATACCGGGATGATCGCAAGGTACCAACCCTGCTTTAACTAAACATAATTCTAATCAAAAATCTGTTGCCCACCATACTGCTAGTAATTGCGCACACGCAATGCACCGATTGACTAGTAATGGCATACGACATACCGAAACTCTACACGCTCCAAAGTCATGACTGAACTAATTAGAATCAATATATTCCAGAGTTACAGCTAGATTAATTCGAATCGAAAGGAACATTGTTGCAAGCACATGAAATTCCTACATATGTACAATTACATCACATATTTACCTAAATTGATAAGTCATGAATTTCCACGTGTTCTTCTCTGGAAAGAATTCACTATGGATGAGCCATCACATAGTTATAATGCTTCTTTTCTGTCTGTTAAAGTGATAAATAAGACCAAGATAACTGAAAAAACAATATTTCAAAACCCAATATCCAGTAGAAACCACCCACCCGGTTATCAGATGCGCATTCTCGAAGCGATCTAAAGAAAGGTTTTCTCCGCTGTTATTGGCCTTTTTAAACCTCTGAGGAACCTTCTTCTATTGGTTAGCAGGGATGTTGGAAGTTTGCGTTAAGAAGGTTTGCTGGATCAAGCCTGAGGAAGGTGGACTCTAGCCGGCCACTGATATAATATAACGCACATATATATTGACTTGTATACCATGTAAGAACTTTCGACTCTCTCATCTGCATCTGTCTTGATACTGATAACTGGTAAGTCTACCAAGGTGTCTTAAAGTCTGCAGCGTGAATTGTGTTGCAGTGCTGGTCACACTGAACCTTATGGGCCTGTTTAGTCTATGACTACTACGACATCCATTCAACTTGTATAGAGAATCCTGTGTTCTTCGTGTGGTGCAATCAAACAATTATTACTGATTTATGTGTGGTTCCAACATGACATCCTATTCATGCAGTTTTTCTACTTTTGCATTTTTCGAATCCTGCAAACCAAAAGAACCCAAACATATAGAGAAAAAAAGAATCCAAGTACCAAGGCCAATTATGTTTGAGTGCACTGGGCTTTACACATGTTGGATGACCAGGTCTAAGTGGGGTCCTATTGTTCCCAGGTGTGTCCATCAGGACCAACCTATTGCCATCATTCTCAGAATTCAACTAGTTTAGATATTTGGTTGCTGGCTTTATGTCAGATTAAAGTGGTGAACTGACTCTGGGTTTAATATTTTCTTTCCGGAGAGGATTCGATATATTTGGTGTATACTCTGTTGACCCAACTCAGCAAGACCTCGTGCCTATGTTGACTACGGTGGCCTTCCTGTAGGAGGGGCAATACAGAGATGTCTTTGACTCTAGTGTGTTTGACATCACAATTTATCTGTGTAAAATAGTGTTTTAAACTGTAGCCTCTAGACAAACACATCTACACCATTGCTCCTGGACCAGTCAAGAGAAGGCTTGACATGTTGTGATTCTCTGGGCATTGGCAGAAAAGATTGGTTAGGCGGACTCGCTCCCATCGATATCCCACCAGCCACAGAATCGGAGTTCTGTTTTTAGATAACAATGGACAGAGCCAATAAAGAGGAAATAGAGAACACATGGAAAAAGAGCAAACAATTGGAGGAAACTAGAACTAGCAACACTAATTATGGGTGGAAGTGGAACTGAGGCTCTACTCGAGATCATCTACATAGTTCGAAGAGAAGAACTCGCACCAGAGAGAAGATGGTAGTTGGGTACATGGCAGTTGTTAGTTGTTACCAATGATGACTTAATCCTTGTAGATATTTTCCCGAAACCACTCATTTCAAATAAATTATCAACTGAATAAGGTGCGAGTATGTTATGACGCACATATTGCTCCTCCTGTCGGTACACGGTACTTCTTGTTTGTTGCTGGCGCAGAATACGTTGCCAATATCAGTGATGTAGAGTAAATTTAATCATTGATCATGGCTTGTGATGGCATTCTCGCTCAACAAGATATTGTAACACTGCAACCAATGATCTTCAAGGAGCACATAGTTGAACTGTTGAACAATCATGGCCGGTCATATGTAATGTGAGTAGCATTTCGATCGTTATATAATGGATACAGACATACTAGCAAAATGCAGTTGGTAGATGGCATACAAATTAGACTTATTAAAAGCACCGGCTCAGTGGAACATGTCAAAGTTATAACTATAGGCTGCCGTATGAGCTGAGTAAATGGATTGTCTGGGAGATTGGTTGAGTCTATTATTGAGTGTGTTCTTCAATCTCCTTTCGTGCAAATTGTTGTTAACTGTGTAGCAGATATAATGTTGTTTCGAATCGTTGTCATCTTCTTGCTTTTAAACCCTATTTTGTTTCTTCCCTTGCCTGTACCATCTGCAATGACATATGTATTTCTTGGTTTTCTCTGCTGCTTTCATGGATACTGTCCATGGAGAAAAACCACATGAGCTCCTATGAACTACATGAGTCATCAAGTTTCGTCCGGCATTTCCTAGAAGGTGAATGAGAAGAGTTGCATGCTCTCCTAGCAGCCGATGCACAGGCCATCAGCCACCAAGGAACGCACCATACAGTCCACCAATATGTCAAATTCCAATTACTAAATTCTAAGTCAGTTCCTGGTTGTTTAAGCAAGACAAAGATTAAGAATCAAAATTTTAATTCAGTCAACAATCTAAATTAAAAAAATGCAAGTTATTCAAGGTCCTAAATAATCTGGAGCACACTTGGTACATGATTCGTTCTTCATGCACACCCGTGCATATTGCTTGCAACAGTGTAACACAAACTACTGAAAAAAAATAGTAAAAGTATGTTCCGGGTCAAACAATCAGCGTGGAAAGCACACTAATAATGTGTGGTGTTTACACTCCCTCCTGGAGCTCCTGCAGGTTGCTCTTGTCATAGTTGTCCTCCCTACCATCTTCATCTTCTGCAACGGAGAAGCCCTCGGTTGACACGTCGACATTCGATGTTAGTAGACATGTGAAACATCACACGAGAAGAGGTAGCCGAGGGTGAGGGATATATCCCGACATGCATACATGGTGCTATTGCGTTGGTTTAAGGCCGAGTGGTGATGTGGCTAGCATGAGGTCATGTGTCGATGCCAGATCGCTGCCCTAGATCCATTTGTGTTCCGATCTGTGCCACAACTAAGATGGAGACAAGCTGAGTAGGATCAGGGTATGGATCTTTGTCGCAAGGCTCACAACTTTCTCATGCATGGCTTGTCATTGAAAGCAGAGTTTCTTCGTTTTCCACATGTTTGGCGATTGTTTGGCATGGGACAACATGCACTTGGTGTTCTTATTAAGGTGTTCTAACAATTAATGTCGATTATCTACTACGTATCTAAAGTATTTCAAATCATATCACACAAACATTAATTGTTAGAGATAACTCATGTTCTGTCAATCATGGGACGAGAGAGAGAGAGAGAGAGAGAGAGAGAGAGAGAGATAAAACCGTAATCATGAGAGAGAGAGAGAGAGAGAGAGAGAGAGAGAGAGAGAGAGAGAGTTGCGCAGAACAAAAAGAAAACATAGACCAGGTTTACATGGCACATGTTGTAAATATTTTGTTTGCCACCAATCGTACTGTAAATATTTGTCGACTCAAAACCCTAGTAACACAGCCTACCCAGCTGAGTTATTAGCAGCTGTGTTCACTATTCTTTGAGATAGTTGTGCCCCGAGTAGTCTTCATCAGCTGTGTTCGGGTGCTGTCTCACCAGATCGATGTAGGAGAGTTGTTATTAACCCCAAGCAAGTTCTTCCGCAAGAACATATTCTGGAGCCACTGCGGTGCTGCTAATCACTACGTCTGTGCCTTGTTTTCTAATTAAGTAGTATTAGTATGTAGCTTACTGCTAGCACACGCCCTTGAATTGGATTTACAGCGCTTGGGTCATGCTAACATTTCGCTTGTACTGATCCTGGCTAGGGAAGCCAAACTAAACATCCTATAGGCTGCATCAGCACCTTTTCACAAGTACACATATAGGTAGTTAAACATAATTTCACGATGCCACTCATTCCGAAGCCGTGTTCGCGTGCACCGTGATCGCATCAACCGAGTGCGGTTCTTTCTTCAAACGCTTACCAAACGAAAAAAAAAACTAATTAAAAGGTGTGGGGCTAGGGTCACAAACATTACTATAATCACAGGCCGCAAGAATTGTTTCCCCACATACACGTGCGTATGTGTGTGTGAGTTATATATTAGTAAGTCAGAACTGCAAAGATTATATATATGGCTAGTGGTAAGAGACTCTGTGAAGGAACAATGTACATATGGCGAAATTATTTCTTGTCTCTGCCACATTGATAGCTCAAAGTACGGCTGCAATTGTGAATGATGATATGTGGTTAGTAGAAGAGACCACTCTATTAGTTTACTTATTTCAATGAGTGGAATCTCATTTATTAGAGCCGGCAATGCCATGGCCATATGGTGATCAAGGTCGTGGCCCAAGCTATTTCCACCTATGCCATGGTCTATTCTTACAGTGTTATTTTTGAAGAGAGAGGATAACTCCCTTCCTCTACATAGGTTGATGTACATAATAATATATTATAAGTTATTCAACAATGTCGAGCAAAGCAAAACATCAATTGGAACAAAACGGTTATAAAAACCCAAGGTTATCATGCAGCTTATGATCATGGACCATAATCCACTCCTCAAGCGAGTGGCCGAACTTGTGAATCAATGGCATACTGAAACTCTTGACGTTCCAAAGTCCCGACTCAAATAATTAGTATCAAAATATTCCAGTCACGACTCGATTAATACATAGCAAGCACATGAAATTCATACATATTTGCAATTACATCAAATATTCACTTAAATTGATAAATACTGAAATTCCATGTGTTCTTCTCTGCAAACTATGGATGAGCCATCACATAGTCATAATGCCCCTTTTCTGTCTGATAAATAAGAGCAGGACAATGGAGAAAGCAATATTTCAAAGTACAATATCTAGTAGAAACCAACCAAACGGTTAACAAATGCACATTCTCGAAGCCATCTAAAGAAAGGTTTTGTCCGTTGTTATTACCCTTTTGTAACCTCCGAGGAACTTTTTTCTGTTGGTTAGCAGGGATGTTGCAAGTTTGCATTAAAAAGGTTTGCTGGATCAAACCTGAGGAAGGTGGACTCAAGCCGGCTACAGATATAATGCACACTATATTGACTTGTATACCATGTAAGAAATTCCGACTCTCTCATCCGTGTCTATCTTGACATTGATAACTGGTAAGTGTTACCACCAACATATCCTAAAGTCTGCAGTGTGAATTGTGTTGGAGTGCTGGTCGCGCTGAACCTTAAGGGCCTCTTTGGTCTATTTGGATTTCATGAGAAATCCAACTATTTGGATTTCTCACGAGTAGTTAACACTCAAGGATGTTGTATGAACTATACTATGGTGTACAATACTTTCATGGAGAGTCAACAAATGTGAATAAAAACATATCGATATGGGGAAAAAATATCAACACGAAAGAGTATTCTTTTTGATGAACAATGGGAATTCTATTTGTAGCCAACAATGAACAGAACCAATGAAGAGGAAATAGATAAAACACATGTGGAAAAAGAGCCAAGAATTGGGGAAAACTAGAACTAGCAAAACTAATTATGGGTGGAACCGAGGCTCTACTCGAGATCTTCTACAAAGCCGGAAGAGAATAACTCACAGCAAGCATAGAAGAGAAGAGGACACTCGTTATCAATGAGGACCTAATCGTGGTAGATGTTCTTCCAAAGCCACTCATTTCGAATAAATTATCAAGTGCATAACGTGTGTGTATGTTACGACACACATATTGCACCTCCTGTCGACGCACGTTGCTTTCTTACATGTTGTTGGCTCAGACTCAATCTTCAATCTCAGTGACGTAGATTTAATCATCGATCACGGGTTGCGCTCTGCACTCTTTCCCAACAAGATACTGTACGCTACAACCTATGATCTTAGAGGAACACGTAGTTGAACTGTGAACAACCACGGCCGGTCATATATAAAGTGAGTAGCATTTTGATGGTTATATATAAAGGATACATTCATAGCAAAATACAGTTGGTATCTGAAATATAAATTACACTTATTAAAAGCACTGGCTCAGTGGAAGATGTCAAAGTTTACTTGTAGGCTGCCGTATGAGCTGAGTAGATGTAGTACATCTCTCTGATCACTCACCGCACATGAGGGTGCGTGAGAGGTTGAGATTTTAGCTGAGTCTATTGAGTGTCAAGCCACTTGGTGTCTTCTTCAATCTCCTTCCATGCACTTTGTTTTTAACTGTGTAGCAGATATAATGTTTCAAATATGTTTGTGTCAAAGAATTAATGTTATCTTCTTGCTTTTTAAACCCTATTTTGTCCTTGTGAAGGCAAATGCCTAATGAGCTCTTTGACAAGTTAAAAGCACAAACACTATCAGGAGAAATATCTAAGTGAAGCGTTTCTTCCTTCCCTTGCCTATACCATTTGCAGTGAGATAGTTATTTATTGGTTTCCCCTGCTGCTTTCATAGAGAAAAAAATGCATGAGTTTCTACAAATTCACCAAGTTTCGTCCTGCCTTTCCTAGAAAGGTGAATGAGAAGAGTTGCATGCTCTCCTAGTACAGTTAATCAGTATGTCAAATTTTACTACTAAATTCTAAGTCAGGTTCTTGTGTTTAAGCAAGCCAAGGATTTCGATTCAAAATTGCATAATTGCTACTTGGTTTGTTTCTTCATGCACACCCGTGCATATTGTTTGCAACTGTGTAACGGAAACCACTTAAAAAATCAATATTAAAAACATGTTGGGGGTCAAAGAATCAAAGTGGAAAGCACAATAATGTGTGGTGTTTATACTCCTTCCGGGACCTCCTGCAGGTTGTCCTCGTTACCGTCTTCATTGTCTGGAATGGAGAAGCCCTCTACTTGAGTTTCTTGACCAGCGGTTGCCTGTTGTTGTTGTGCAACTGTTGGCGCGTCCACATCGCCGTCAGTAGACATATGAGATGTGACACATCACGTGAGAAGAGGTACCTGAAGGTGAGGGGATATATCCCGGCATACATACATGGTGCTATTGCGCTTGGATTGAGACTGAACAGTGATGTGGCTAGTCATGTGTGGATCCATTTGTGTTCGATTTGTGCAACGACTAAGATGGAGGCAAGACGAGTGCGACCGCGGTATGGTCTTTGTCGCAAAGGCTCGCAACTTTCTCCTGGCATGGCTTGTCATTGAAACCCAAGTTTCCTTGTCTTCCACATGTTTGGCGATTGTTTGGCATGAGACCGTGTGGGCTTGATGTTCTTATTAAGGTCTTCTAAACATTAATGGCGATTATCTACCACATATCTGAAGTATTCCAAATCAAAATTACTTCACGGACGACGGTTTATGCACGACCTGCGAACGACACTTCCACCCCAACAGCGAGCCTCCTTGCATGGCCGCTGTTCACGCTGGCACGTAAGAATCGTTCAGGCATCGGCTGCATGTTCGTCGTTTGTATAGCAACGCTCATTCCAAATCATACTGCACAAACATTAATTATCAGAGATAGCACATGTCCCGTCACATCTTAGACTAGTAGCAATCAATAGGCCAAGTACATAAGTACTCAAAGAAAGCACCGTGTGTGAAGTAAGAAAAATTGACCGCTGACTCGCTTAATTAACTACTCCACCAGCTTATCTGCTAAACATCAAGATAGGCCATGGGAGCTCGATGCCCGATGCGGCGACCACTTCTCCTAGCGGCGGCGCTCACCGTGACAGTGATAGGTTGCCGCACCGACGCCACCGGCCACCTGCGGCTGCACGAGCAAGGACAAGGCCCCATGGCCGGTGCGGCCACCAAGGCCAACAAGTTAGGATCGCTCGTCCTCATTTTTCGGATCCAAGGGTTTTAGAGAGAGTGCAGCATAGGGGAAAAAAAAGGAGCAGTCCTATGTGTAATGTGTTATATGGGTGCTTTAGATCATATTTACACTTTGTATTCCAAAAACCGAAATGTAAACATTTCCTCACACAAAACCCTACTAATACAGTCTGCCCAAGCTGTCTCTTGAACACCCGATGTTCATTGTTTTTTTGAGCAGCTGTGGTCGGGTGCTGTTTCACCAAATCCAAGAAGGAGAGCTGTTATTAACCCAAAGCAAGTTCTTGCGCAAGAACGTCTGCTCGAGCCACCGCGGTGCCTGCAGATCGCCTGTAAGGGGGCACTTGGGGCGCAGCTTGCTGCTAATCTCTGCGGGTGTGCCTTGTTTTCCCGTTAAGTAGCATTAGTATCTAGGCAACTGCCACCACACGCCCTTAAACTTGATTTGCAGCGCTTGTGTCAGGTTAACATCTCGCTTTGACTCATCCAGGCTAGGAAAGCCAAACGAAAGATCCTCCAGGCTGCACCGGCACCTTTTGATGTGTGCAACGAATTTGTTGAACATAATTTCACGATGCCACTCATTCCGAAGCCGTGCTTGCATGCATCACAATCGCATCATCCGAGTGATTCTCTCAGCAAACGCTTACCGAACGGGAAGGAGAGCCTAGGAGGTGTGGGGCTGGGTCACAAACATTACGTGTATGTGTTTGTGAACTACGTATATATTTGTAAGCACAGAACTGCGAAGATTATATATATGGCTAATCGCAAGAGACTCAGAAGTAATAAGCCCGATGCATATGTCAGAAGTTATTTCCACAGTCTCTCTGCCAGACTGCCACAATGATAGCTCGAAGTACGGCTGCAATTGTGAATGATGATAGGTGGGTAGTAGAAGAAACCAGTCTATTATTTTACTCATTTTCCTGAGTGGAATCTCATTTTACTAGTGTCGGGCAATGGTATGGTGATCAAGGTCGTGGCTCAATCTATTTCAACCCATGCCATGGTCTATTCTTACAGTATTATTTTCGAAGAGGGAGGATGACTTCCGTCTGCATAGATGGATGCACAGAATCATATATTTATATTTATTAAACAATGTAGAGCAAAGCAAAACACCAATGCTGGACAAGGTTCTAATAATCCGAGGCCATACAAATTGGACCTGCCTCGCTGCAGTATCTCCTCAAAGCCTTCCATGAATCTTATGACCATGGACCATAATCCACCGGTCAAGCGACATGCGGCCAAACTACAAAAAAAACGCCGCTCCTTGACGAATTCTTCAAGAAGAGATCACCACATGTGCACCGATATTGACGGGTCGAACGAAAGGTCAAACTTGGGATTTGCATCTCCGGAGTCGAGCTTCGAGTCAACACCCTCAACAAGAGAACGACCACACATGTCAACATTGCCTAACCAAGCCAGAGAGGTGTGATCATGGGTTTTCTCCTGGAGTACGTGCACTCTTGTTGCTAAATCCGTCACTGCCAACAACCTCTTTACCTACAGATGATGTAGCTAAAAGCCGGCGTGCCACATTCCAAGAACAACCTATAAACACTTTGTAGACAATGCAAGTATTACTAGCCCTGCCATTGTATTTTAGGAAGCTCATGATGTCAAAACAAAAAACATCACATAAATAGAAAGAAATGCCACATGGTTGCTAACATTGCGAATTTTGCCGCCGGCAACATTGTAACATGTTACTATGAACCTGCTTTCTAATTTCAACTATCAATAACAAATAACTCAATTAGTATATATACCAAGACAATAAATAATGCCTTCAATAAGGCCGCACTACTGCACACCAACATTAGTTTCAATGAAGCCTAGAAGATTGATTCCAAAATCGAGTTCAACCCGACCCAACAAGTGAAGGCTAGAATACCAAAGGCACACCGGTACTCCAAGACAATGACTTGAGGCGGGGATGGCACACAATTGTTATCATTGTTAGATCCAATCAATGAAGGATGGATTGATCCTTTTACACCAGAGCTAAAAAATATGTATCATCGTCTGCTATAGGCATGGCACCCGATGTGGCCACACGTAACTTGTACTGGATTGGCAAGGAGTAGTCATACAATATATGCTAGCATCATACCAACATAGTTCATGAAAGAACACCCTACCAGAGCATTCTCAAAACTCTAGTAAGTCTGACGCCCTGCCACCCTCGTTTGTGAAAATAACCATGAAATGAGAAGAAATAATGTATCATATATGTTCATGTCATAAGAATGAATGTTAACTTCCTGCTATCTAAATCCTGTTTTGGCCTTGTGAGACAAATGCCTAATGGGCTATTTGAATGGTAACGGCATACTGAAAGTCTACACACTCCAAAGTCACCACTCAACTATACTGATTTATTCGTGTGATGCAACTAGACACTTTTATAGATTTATGTGGGATTCCAAATGCCATGATGACCTATTGTTACTTTTACATTTTTCAAATGCTCCAAACCAAAAGAACCCAAATCTATAGAAAAAAAGAATCAAACTACAAAGGCCAATTACGTTTGAATGCACTGGGCTTACACATGTTGGATGACCGGGCTACATGGGGTCCTATTATTCTCAGGTATGTCCATCATGCCCAACCTTTGTTTTTTAGGGAAGTCCATCATGACTAGCTTTATCAATTTGCAATCTGGAGGTTCATCAACCCAATTATTACAACTTTTATTACAGAAACTAAACTTTGCTAGTTCATGAGCCTCGACATTCGCCAATTGGGGACAATGTTTTAACTTGACCTTCCCAATAGTTGTTACCAAATCTACACATTCCGTAAAAATTGCTACTATAAACATCCCACCATCTTGATTGTTCCGTGCAAAAGTTGATGACATTCATTGAATCTGATTCAGCATCAACCCAGTGGAATCCAAGCAAGTTAGCTATAATCCGGGCAACCCGCATGGCTATTGCTTCCATCACTGTAACATCGAAAGCATAAGGGCCCCACCCTATTGACATCATTATGAGAATTCAACTACTTAAGGTATTTGGTTATTGGCTTTATGTCGTATAGAAGGGTTGAACTGACACTGGGTTTAATATTTTCTTTCCGGAGAGGATGCAATATATTTGTAGTGCTCTGTCGACCCAACTCAACAAGAATTCATGCCTATTGTGACTCTGGTGTCCTTCTTTGTCGTAGGCAATCCAAAGAGATTGTGATCTTGGACTAAGGTGTATTTGACATCACAATTTATCTGTATAAATGATGTTGTAAACTGCAGTCTCCAGACAAACACATTTACACACTGTCTCAGCGCCAGCAAAAAAGATTGGTTATTACTGTTATTAGGCAGACTCGCTCCCATCGATATCCCGCCAACTGTGTATTAGCTTTGTAGCTAACAAAATGTGCCCTCTAGGCAACCAATTAAGAGCAAATAGTTAACAGGCTCAATAGACATGTCAACACCAGATTGACAAAGAACGCAAGCACACCCATACCAAAGTGCTCTCAAAATTCCTCTAGGGCCAATGCCCCACTACCCCTGTTCGTGAACTCACCTTGAAATGAGGTGCCCAAGATGATCTGATGGATTGTGACTTGTAAGAAATACCATTTAAAAAAAGCATACTCTTATGCTCTCCGGAGCCAACTTGTTGCGTCATACAAAAATGAGAACCAACATGTTTCCTCAAGGTAAAATCCTCTAGGGCCTCTGTTTTTTTTCTTTCCATTCAGATCTACCACGTTGTCTGGATTTCTCTTGACCGTCAACAGCCGTCTTAAGACAGGGATGGTAAGATCCGTCTTAAAATGAACCACTAGGTGGTGTACAAGTAGTTCCATGTACGGTTGGTGGAAAATCCAGCGTAATAAAGATGATGGAAAACATATCAGCATAGGAAAGAATGTCACAGGAAAGAGTACCCTTTTAGACACAATGAGGAGTTGTTTTTTGAGATAACAACGGGCAGACCGGACAAGTATGAAATACAGAAGAAACACAAGGAAACATAGCTAAACAGAAGATGCTAGAACTAGCGACAGCGCTTAATACTAGCCAATGGGTGGAACGCGTGGTCAAAACTCAAGAGAAGAACTCATCCCGAGCATATTAAAGGAAGAGATGATTTGCAGAATTGTTATCTGGTTGTACCCGATTGTGGCCGATGTTCTCCTGAAACCACTCATTCCGAATAAATTATCAACTATAAAAGGTGTGTACATTACCACACACAGTGCACTTTGTGTCGATTCACACTGCTTTCTTATTTTGTTCGTTCAGAGCCAATCTCCAACATCAGTGGGTGACGTAGATTTTATCATTGATCATTGCTTGCGATGTGGCATTCTCTTCCAACAAGCTACCATACACTACAATGAAAGAGCTTAAATGAGCACATATTTGAACTGGTGAACAATCATAAGGGCTGGTCATCTATAAAGTGAGTAGCAACACGATGACTATATATGCAAAATATAAATAGAACAAAATACAATTGGTAGGTAGCATATAAGTTAGACTTGTTAAAAACAGTGGCTCAGTCGAATTTGTCAAAGTTATACTTATAGGCTATTGTATGAACTATGTAAATGTAGTAGGTCTCTCTCATCCATCGGCATACATTGAATGAGATATTGGGTAAATAGGAGTGCTACTCGTATGTAAAAGTTTTATGTCATTTTTACACATAACACACTGAACAACAGGTAATTAGCTAAGACCACGAGATGATTGCAATCTATAAATCAACTAGTACGTACGTAGAGTTTGCGTAGGAATTTTACGTAGGTATAGCACTTCCATTAGCTAAATATTTCAAGTGACAAGCCACAACTGCCACATGGTGTTTTCTTCAAGAGTCCTTTTACAATACATCTGGTCATTTTTAGTTCTTCATTTTTGCGATTCAACAGCCCAGATTAGGCAATATTACATCAGAATTCTTGAAGTGTATTTAGCCTTCAAGGACACTTTGGACACTTCTAGTTTTTCGTTCCGCCTGTTTTCTCACCGCCACACCCGCAAAATCTCACGACCGGCAAATGCCCCGAATAAAATCGGGGAATTTGAGACATCTGGTAGAAGCCAGAAAACAAGAGCTCATCGGCGTGGCAAGGGGAACAGAACGCGCCGTCGCAACCGATGCTTCTGCTCCTCTAAGGGATAGGAATCTCCATGACTGCCTGACCTCTATAAGCTCCTCCCCGCCGCTGCAAAAACCCACACCACGCCAGAGAAGCCACACCTCCAGGCATGATCCTCCACGCAGCAGATAGTGCCACCACACGCTCTGTGGTTCCATCAGCCTCGCCAGCCGAGGTCCTCTGAGGCTATTCTACTCGTCCAGGCTGGCTGCAAGTTGCAAGGTCATGGTGATTTCAGGTCTGGAGATTGGTTTCATCATGTAGATGTTTATTGCTTATGTTTGATCTATATGGCCATTTCACTTCAAGTTTTGTGGATCCTGATTCTTGCTGCTGCGTTTCGAATTTTCAAGTTTGAGTAGACACATGGCCGTGCTTTCCCAGCGCTCACCAAGACGAAATCCGTCATGAATGCCCCTCTCCAGAAACGCCACTGACCCATAGTTACAAGTTTACCGGTGTCTCGTGTGCACGGTAATACACAAAGCCCACCAAATACAGAGAGCATGGACTAGTCAGCCATCATCCACCTATCCAACGTCCTCTACTTGATGAACACGCAATCCTACCTTGCTGCCAAATTCAACTAAGAATAAACCTGGATTAAGACACGGCCCTGGTCGAACACCGTACCATCCCTATGCTTCCAAATTTCCCATATTAGTAGGATAAGAGACGAGTGAATGTCTTGTCGATATCTGTCATCCATAGTTCTCGACCAGCACCAATCTAGCAGCTTGTCATAACAGCAGCTTGTCATAACAGCAGGGAAAGGAAACCCAATCGACATGGCCC
Organism: Aegilops longissima; assembly: GCA_021605205.1. Taxonomy (NCBI): domain Eukaryota; kingdom Viridiplantae; phylum Streptophyta; class Magnoliopsida; order Poales; family Poaceae; genus Aegilops; species Aegilops longissima. The sequence goes on along the minus strand of CM038680.1, from coordinate 632,341,325 downwards.
CAAGCATGCAAAAACCTCACACCATGCCGATCTTGCTAGGACTCAACCCATTTGATGCTTTCATTGTGCTAGTCACAGCAGGGCAGGAGGTCCCGTGCAATAGGCTATGGCTAACGGTCACATTGGCCACATCTTCTCGCGTCTCCATTCTAAAAAAACCATCGACCGCATGAGCTGACATAATAGACGGGGAAGTGGGCATCCTTCTCCCGTGCCCAGGATACTAGGTTTGCAGCCCCGTCCCAACTCCCAGGGTGGACGAGAGCGAATATCTCCCAAGGCGCCATGGAGTTGCCAACCTATCCAACATGTTGGTTCGGGCCGGCCAACGTTGGTTGTCCGCACACCATAGTTCTAGCAGCTCGCCGATATGCCAGCATAAACCATTCGGCCTAGATGGCAAGCTATCTCAAAAAACAGATATGCCAGCATAAATCCCAGGTGCAATGTCTTGCATATTGACGAGGCTCCAGTCTACATGACAACATTTTTAGTACTGTGCAGTTCGGTTTGCCACATTTAGGCACGCCCAAGCATCAGCCACTGGTTGATACCAAACATGTGGCAGAGACCCAAATCACATAGATTGGTTAACCGAGCTCGCTCATACGGATATCCACTAGCCATCGAATTGGGGCATTTTTCTCGCCTCTATCTAATGCCCTGACCGTTTATTCTTCGCAAGATGGTTTCTGGAAATATATACACTAATAATTGTATTATTATAATTTTTAAATTAATCTAGGCATATCGGTACTCCAGGCCAACGCCTTTAAGCATGGGATGGATGACACACGAGTAGTGTTGGTTCTAGTGTTGGGGAACGTTGCAGAAAATAAATTTTTTCCTACGGTTTCACCAAGAACCATCTATGAGTTCATCTAGCAATGAGTGATAGGAGTGCATCTACATACCTTTGTAGATCGCGAGCGGAAGCGTTCAAGAGAACGGGGTTGAGGAGTCGTCGACTGCCGTGATCCAAATCGCCGATGACCAAGTGCCGAACGGACAGCACCTCCGCGTTCAACACACGTACGGAGCGGATGACGTCTCCCACACCTTGATCCAGCAAGGAGGAGGGAGAGGTTGATGAAGATCCAGCAGCACGGCGGCGTGGTGGTGGATGCAGCAGAGTTCCGGCAGGGCTTCGCCAAGCGACTACGGGAGGAGGAGGTGTAGCAAGGGGAAAGGGAGGCGCCAGGTGCAAGGGTGCGGCTGCCCTCCCTCCCCCTCTATATATAGGGTCCCCAGGGGGTTTAGTCAACGGATATGCGACATTCAGATCCGTATGCACTTTGCAAATTTCTATGTCTCCATCTTGAACATTTTCACGAATGGAGTTGAAGCGACGCTTGATGTGCCTGGTCTTCTTGTGAAACCTGGGCTCCTTGGCAAGTGCAATAGCTCCAGTGTTGTCACAGAAGAGTTTGATCGGCCCCGACACATTGGGTATCCTAGGTCGGTGATGAACTCCTTCACCCAAATTGCTTCATGCGCTGCCTCCGAGGCTGCCATGTACTCCGCTTCACATGTAGATCCTGCCACGACGCTCTGCTTGCAGCTGCACCAGCTTACTGCTCCACCATTCAACATATACACGTATCCGGTTTGTGACTTAGAGTCATCCAGATCTGTGTCGAAGCTAGCGTCGACGTAACCCTTTACGACGAGCTCTTCGTCACCTCCATAAACAAGAAACATGTCCTTTGTCCTTTTCAGGTACTTCAGGATATTCTTGACCGTTGTCCAGTGTTCCTTGCCGGGATTACTTTGGTACCTTCCTACCAAACTTATGGCAAGGTTTACATCAGGTCTGGTACACAGCATGGCATACATAATAGATCCTATGGCTGAAGCATAGGGGATGACACTCATCTCTTCTTTATCTTCTGCCGTGGTCGGGCATTGAGCCGAGCTCAATCTCACACCTTGCAATACAGGCAAGAACCCTTTCTTGGACTGATCCATTTTGAACTTCTTCAATATCTTATCAAGGTATGTGCTTTGTGAAAGACCTATGAGGCGTCTCGATCTATCCCTATAGATCTTGATGCCTAATATGTAAGCAGCTTCTCCAGGGTCCTTCATTGAAAAACTCTTATTCAAGTAGGCCTTAATGCTGTCCAAAAGTTCTATATCATTTCCCATCAAAAGTACGTCATCTACATATAATATGAGAAATGCTACAGAGCTCCCACTCACTTTCTTGTAAACGCAGGTTTCTCCATAAGTCTGCATAAACCCAAACGCTTTGATCATCTCATCAAAGCGAATGTTCCAACTCCGAGATGCTTGCACCAGCCCATAAATGGATCGCTGGAGCTTGCATACCTTGTTAGCATTCTTAGGGCCGACAAAACCTTCCGGTTGTATCATATATAGTTCTTCCTTAAGATAGCCGTTAAGGAATGCCGTTTTGACGTCCATTTGCCATATCTCATAATCATAGTATGCGGCAATTGCTAACATGATTCGGACGGACTTCAGCTTTGCTACGGGAGAGAAAGTCTCACCGTAGTCAACCCCTTGAACTTGCCGATAACCCTTAGCGACAAGTCGAGGATGGTAACATTACCATCCGCATCCGTCTTCTTCTTAAAGATCCATTTGTTTTCTATCGCTCGCCGATCATCGGGCAAGTCTGTCAAAGTCCATACTTTGTTTTCATACATGGATCCTATCTCGGATTGCATGGCTTTGAGCCATTTGTTGGAATCTGGGCCCGCCATCGCTTCTTCATAGTTCGAAGGTTCACCGTTGTCTAACAACATGATTTCCAGGACAGGGTTGCCATACCATTCTGGTGTGGAACGTGTCCTTGTGGACCTACGAAGTTCAGTAGCAACTTGATCTGAAGTACCTTGATCATCATCATTAATTTCCTCTCCAGTCGGTGTAGGCACCACAGGAACATTTTCCTGAGCTGCACTACTTTCCGGTTCAAGGGGTAGTACTTCATCGAGTTCTACTTTCCTCCCACTTACTCCTTTCGAGAGAAACTCTTTTTCCAGAAAGGATCCGTTCTTGTCAACAAAGATCTTGCCTTCGGATCTAAGGTAGAAGGTATACCCAATGGTTTCCTTAGGGTATCCTATGGACGCATTTTTTCGACTTGGGTTCGAGTTTTTCAGGTTGAAGTTTATTGACATAAGCATCGCATCCCCAAACTTTTAGAAACTACAGCTTAGGTTTCTTCCCAAACCATAGTTCATACGGTGTCGTCTCAACGGATTTAGACGGTGCCCTATTTAAAGTGAATGTAGCTGTCTCTAGAGCGTATCCCCAAAATGATAGCGGTAAATCAGTAAGAGACATCATAGATCACACCATATCCAATAGAGTGCGATTACGACGTTCGGACACACCGTTACGCTGAGGTGTTCCAGGCGGCGTGAGTTGTGAAACGATTCCACATTTCCTTAAGTGTGTACCAAATTCGTGACTTAAACATTCTCCTCCACGATCTGATCGTAGAACTTTATTTTTCGGTCATGTTGATTCTCTACCTCATTCTGAAATTCCTTGAACTTTTCAAAGGTCCCAGACTTGTGTTTCATTAAGTAGACATACCCATATCTACTCAAGTCATCAGTGAGAGTGAGAACATAACGATATCCTCCGCGAGCCTCAACGCTCATTGGACCGCACACAACGGTATGTATGATTTCCAATAAGTTGGTTGCTCGCTCCATTGTTCCGGAGAACGAAGTCTTGGTCATTTTGCCCATAAGGCATGGTTCGCATGTGTCAAATGATTCATAATCGAGAGACTCTAAAAGTCCATCAGCATGGAGCTTCTTCATGCGCTTGACACCAATGTGACCAAGGCGGCAGTGCCACAAGTATGTGGGACTATCGTTATCAACTTTACATCTTTTGGTATTCACACTATGAATATGTGTAACAGCACGTTCGAGATTCATTAAGAATAAACCATTAACCATCAGAGCATGACCATTAAACATATCTCTCATATAAATAGAACAATCATTATTCTCGGATTTAAATGAGTAGCCATCTCGTATTAAACGAGATCCTGATACAATGTTCATGCTCAAACTAGGCACTAAATAACAATTATTGAGGTTTAAAACTAATCCCGTAGGTAAATGTAGAGGTAGCGTGCCGACGGCGATCACATCGACCTTGGAACCATTCGCGACGCGCATCGTCACCTCTTCCTTCGCCAGTCTCCGCTTATTCCGCAGCTCCTGCTGTGAGTTACAAATATGAGCAACGACACCGGTATCAAATACCCAGGAGTTACTACGAGTACTGGTAAGGTACACATCAATTACATGTATATCACATATACCTTTGGTGTTGCCGGCCTTCTTGTCCGCTAACTATTTGGGGCAGTTCCACTTCCAGTGACCCTTCCCTTTGCAATAGAAGCACTCAGTCTCAGGCTTGGGTCCATTCTTTGACTTCTTCCCGGCAACTGGCTTACCGGGCGCAGCAACATCCTTGCCGTCCTTCTTGAAGTTCTTCTTACCCTTGCCCTTCTTGAACTTAGTGGTTTTATTGACCATCAACACTTGATGTTCTTTCTTGATTTCTACCTCTGCTGACTTCAGGATTGAAAATACTTCAGGAATAGTTTTCACCATCCCCTGCATATTGTAGTTCATCACAAAGCTCTTGTAGCTCGGTGGGAGCGACTAAAGGATTCTGTCAATGACCGCCTCGTCCGGGAGGTTAATGTCCAGCTGGGACAGGCGGTTGTGCAACCCAGACATTTTGAGTATGTGCTCACTGACATAACTATTTTCCTCCATCTTACAACTATAGAACTTGTCGGAGACTTCATATCTCTCGACCCGGGCATGAGCTTGGAAAACCATTTTCAGCTCCTCGAACATCTCATATGCTCCATGTTGCTCAAAACGCTTTTAGAGCCCCGGTTCTAAGCTGTAAAGCATGCCGCACTGAACGAGGGAGTAATCATCAGCACGAGACTGCCAAGCGTTCATAACGTCTTGGTTCTCTGGGATGGGTGCTTCACCTAGCGGTGCTTCTAGGACATATTGTTTCTTGGCAGCTATGAGGATGATCCTCAGTTGCTGCCATCATCTTTCAGCTTGGTTTTCTCTAGGAACGCGTTGAAGTTCATGTTGACATGAGCGTTGGCCATTTGATCTACAAGACATTTTTGCAAAGATTTTAGACTAAGTTCATGATAATTAAGTTCATCTAATTAAATTATTTAATGAACTCCCACTCAGATTTGACATCCCTGTAGTCATCTAAGTGTTACATGATCCGAGTCGACTAGGCCGTGTCCGATCATCACGTGAGACGGACTAGTCATCATCGGTGAACATCTCCATGTTGATCGTATCTTCCATACGACTCATGTTCGACCTTTCGGTCTCTTGTGTTCCGAGGCCATGTCTGTACATGCTAGGCTCGTCAAGTTAACCTAACTGTTTTGCATGTAAAACTGTCTTACACCCGTTGTATGTGAACGTAGGAATCTATCACACCCGATCATCACGTGGTGCTTCGAAACGACGAACTTTAGCAACGGCGCACAGTTAGGGAGAACACTTTCTTGAAATTATTATAAGGGATCATCTTATTTACTACCGTCGTTCTAAGTAAACAAGATGCATAAACATAATAAACATCACATGCAATTATATAGTAGTGACATGATATGGCCAATATCATATAGCTCCTTTGATCTCCATCTTCGGGGCTCCATGATCATCTTGTCACCGGCATGACACCATGATCCCCATCATCATGATCTCCATCATCGTGTCTCCATGAAGTTGCTCGCCAACTATTACTTCTACTACTATAGCTAACGGTTTAGCAATAAAGCAAAGTAATTACATGGCGTTGAATCAATGACACGCAGGTCATACAATAATTAAGACAACTCTTATGGCTCCTGCCGGTTGTCATACTCATCGACATGCAAGTCGTGATTCCTATTACAAGAACATGATATCATACATCACAACATATCATTCATCATTCATCACAACTTTTTGCCATATCACATCACAAGGTAATTGCTGCAAAAACAAGTTAGACGTCCTCTAATTGTTGTTGCATCTTTTACGTGGCTGCAATAGGGTTCTAGCAAGAACGTTTTCTTACCTACGAAAAGCCACAACGTGATTTGTCAACTTCTATTTACCCTTCATAAGGACCCTTTTCATCGAATCCGCTCCAACTAAAGTGGGAGAGACAGACACCCACTAGCCACCTTATGCAACTAGTGCATGTCAGTCGGTGGAACCTGTCTCACGTAAGCGTACGTGTAAGGTCAGTCCGGGCCGCTTCATCCCACAATACTGCTGAAGCAAAATAATACTAGTAGCGGCAAGAAAGTAGACAACATCTACGCCCACAAAAATTGTGTTCTACTCGTGCAAAGAGAACTACGCATAAACCTGGCTCATGATGCCACTGTTGGGGAATGTTGCAGAAAATAAAATTTTTCCTACGGTTTCACCAAGAACCATCTATGAGTTCATCTAGCAACGAGTGATAGGAGTGCATCTACGTACCTTTGTAGATCGCGAGCGGAAGCGTTCAAGAGAACGGGGTTGAGGGAGTCGTACTCGCCGTGATCCAAATCACTGATGACCAAGTGCCGAACGGACATCACCTCCGCGTTCAACACACGTACGGAGTGGATGACATATCCCACACCTTGATCCAGGAAGGAGGAGGGAGAGGTTGATGAAGATCCAACATCACGACGGCGTGGTGGTGGATGCAGCAGAGTTCCGGCAGGGCTTCGCCAAGCGACTACAGGAGGAGGAGGTGTAGCAAGGGGAAAGGGAGGCGCCAGGTGCAAGGGTGCGGCTGCCCTCCCTCCTCCTCTATATATAGGGTCCCCAGGAGGGGGCGCCGGCCCTAGGAGTTTGAATCTCCAAGGGGGGGCGGCGGCCAGGGGGGTGGAGTGCCCCCAAGGCAGTGGGAGGCGCCTCCCTAGGGTTCCCAACCCTAGGCGCTGGGGGGCACCAGCTCACCAGGCTGGTTCCTCCCACTTCAGCCCATGTGGCCCTCCGGGACGGGTGGCCCCACCCGGTGGACCCCCGGGACCCTTCCGGTGGTCCCTGTACAATACCGTGAACCCGAAACTTTCCCGATGGCAAACTCGACTTCCCATATATAATTCTTTACCTCGGACCATTCCGAACTCCTCGTGACATCCGGGATCTCATCCGGACTCAACAACTTTCGGTTTGCTGCATACTAATATCTTTACAACCCTAGCGCCACCGAACCTTAGTGTGTAGACCCTACGGGTTCGGGAGACATGCGAACATGACCGAGACGGCTCTCCGGTCAATAACCAACAGCGGATCTGGATACCCATGTTGGCTCCTACATGTTCCACGATGATCTCATCGGATGAACCACGATGTCGAGGATTCAAGCAACCCCGTATACAATTCCCTTTGTCAATCGGTATGTTACTTGCCCGAGATTCGATCGTCGGTATCCCAATACCTCGTTTAATCTTGTTACCGGCAAGTCACTTTACTCGTACCGTAATGCATGATCCCGTGACCAAACACTTGGCACTTTGAGCTCATTATGATGATGCATTACCAAGTGGGCCCAGTGATACCTCTCAGTAATACGGAGTGACAAATCCCAGTCTTGATCCGTGTCAACCCAACAGACACTTTCGGAGATACCTGTAGTGCACCTTTATAGTCACCCAGTTACGTTGTGACATTTGGTACACCCAAAGCACTCCTACGGTATCCGGGAGTTACACGATCTCATGGTCTAAAGAAAAGATACTTGACATTGGAAAAGCTCTAGCAAAACGAACTACACGATCTTGTGCTATGCTTAGGATTGGGTCTTGTCCATCACATCATTCTCCTAATGATGTGATCCCGTTATCAATGACATCCAATGTCCATAGTCAGGAAACCATGACTATCTATTGATCAATGAGCTAGTCAACTAGAGGCTCACTAGGGACATGTTGTAGTCTATGTATTCACACGTGTATTACAATTTCCGGATAATACAATTATAGCATGAATAAAAGACAATTATCATGAACAAGGAAATATAATAATAATCCTTTTATTATTGCCTCTAGGGCATATTTCCAACATCTAGGTCCGACTAGTTTAGGTTAGAGTGAGGATTCCTCATGAAGCTAAAATTGTGACATATCTTGAGCCAACCAACTAAGAACAAATACATCATGGGTTCACAACAAGTGTGTCATTACCAGCCAAATGCATTAGGACCGAAGCAGCTACCTACCTTGTATTGGATTGAACATAGGCAATTTGTATTTTCATGATGTCAGATGTCAGCTACATTGCCCCCCCTCTCGCCCCCGCGTCGCCCCCGGGCGACACGGGGGAACCCTAGCGCCGTCGCCACCAGGTCCCCCTCGCCCCCTCTCCCTCGCTTTGCCGCCGCTGGAGGGTCCGCCGGCGAAGTCCGCGCGTGCCCCAGGGAAGGTGGCGGCGGGGCGTTTCCCCTCTCCGCGGCGTTGTGCGCGCTTGTGCTGCCTGCGTCGCCTCGAGCGCGGGCGAGATGCAGTGCCGCGGGAGTGGCTACAGCGCGGGGAGAGGTCGGATCATGGCCGGGCTTGGCCGGGTCTAGCTTCTGCGCCCCCGTTGGCCGCCCTCGATTAGGCTCGGTGGCTTCGTTCCGGCGGCCAGCGAGGGCTGGATCCCGGGGCGGCGGCCCCGGACGGCGGAGGATGTGTCAGCGGCTGTGGTCTCGCGACGAGCAACACGACGACCGCGGTGGTGGACGATCCGTGCGCAAGACGCTTGATGGAGGCCATGGGAACAGATCTGGGTGAAGACCTGCTCGCAGCTGCTGCCGGGGCCGGCAATGGCGGCAATATTTGGTGTCGTTCCCTTGTTGAAGGCATCGATGTTGAGAAGTTCCAAGCCACTATCTGCTACCTCCAGGGGAAACCCTAGATCAGTAGATCGGATGACGGCGGCATTATTGTGTCGTTTCCCTCTTGTGGCGTCATTCTTGGAGGTGTACACGGGCTCGAGGGATCAGTGGGCGGAATAATTGGTGGAGCGGTATTTCATCCTGCACATTAATGTTGGCGTTTCTCAGCGGCGTGGCGCAGTGGAGACTCGGCGCCCGATGTGTGGCGAGTGACTCGCGCAGGAGGGTGACGTCATCAGGCGTCGTGGTGGCGTCGATGGCAGAGAGGCCGGGCAAGGTGGTGCAGCAGTACAACACTGAAGATGGATTTGTGGCAGGTGGCTGCGGCGGCCTAATACCCGGCAGGCGTCCTGGTTGAGGAGTGCGCCGGACTGGTAGGTGCCCCATACCCGGCAGGCGTCCTGGTTGGGACCTCAGGTCTTAAATGTTTACGTTTGGCTGCGATGTCTATTTGGTATTAGGCCCAAACTATCAGTACCCCTTCATCAATTGGATAGGAGTAGCGACAGTTGTTGCTTAGACGGTGGCTTTAGTCTTACTGTTGTATGACTTTGTAAGGTCTTGTGAGAATAATTAATAAAGTGGCCGTATGTATCGCCCAGATGCAGAGGCCGGGGGTCCTCCTCCTTTTCTAAAAAACCTTGTATTGGATTGAGAAAGAAAACTAACACAGTGTGCGCTAGTGTCGCACCGGCGTGGAGAATGCAAGAAAACTCTTATCAAAGCGCTCACAAAACTCTAGGTCCAATACCCTGTGACCAACGTTCATGAATTCACCTTGAAATGAGGCCTCCAAGATGATCTGATGGACTTCAAGAAATACCATTTTTTTGAAGCACACCCTTATGCTCTTCAGGACCAATTTGTTCGCTTACAAAAATCAGCACCATAAAGCTTTCTTAAGGCCAGGACCCCTCCAGGACTGTTTTTTTCCATTAAGAATAAAATAGTGCAATAGACTCCCAATTACATCATTCCACTCCGTTACACCCAAACTACCGCCATGTCTGGATTTCTCTTGAGTAGTCAACACTTAAGTTAAATCAGGCATGGGTAGATCTGAAACTATTTTGGGCCAAGGAAAAGGTCGTTGCATGATACTATGAACTACTAGGCGGTGTAAAAGTGCTTCCATGGCAGCGACAAATCTAGCACAACAAAGACATTGAAAAATATATTGATATGAAAAATTGTCAACATCAACGAGGAAATATAGGAGTTCCTTCAACAGATGGCATTGGATAGATTCGATAAATTGGAAATACAAAAGTCACTATAGGATAAAGAGCTAGCAAATGGAGAGGATTTGTACTAGCAACACTACTTAGCACTAGGCAATGGGTGGAAGCTATGGTCTGCTCGATACCGGTTAGCATTGATCATCAGGCATGGTTTGAAGACAAGAACCCATTCCAAGCATCGGAGAGAAGGAGGGGAGCTTAGCACGAGAACTTTGTCACCAATGAAGACCAACATGTGCCAAACGTTTTCCCGAGACCACTCATTCCAAATAATTACCAACTGGATAAGTTGTGTGTGTATGTTACAACACACATATTGCACCTCTTGTTGAAACACGGGGGTTCCTTACATGTTGCTCGCTCAGAGTCCATTATCAATCTCTATGACATAGATTTCATCATCGATCATGGCTTGTGACCTAGCATTCTCGTCCAAGAAGCTACTGCAGATCATAACCAAAGATCTAATTAAAGGAACACATAGTCGAACTATCGAACAATTACAAGTTTGGTCATATATAAAGTGAGGAGCAATTTGATGGTATATATACATGTACAGTCGGATCAAAACATAGTTGGTACATGGCATATAAATCAGACTTACTAAAAGAATTGGCTCACTTGAACATGTCAAAGTTATACCTATCGGCTGCCATATAAGTGGGATAAATGTAGTATGTCTCTCTCATTTGTCGCCACACATGACAGCACCTAGTCTGTAGAGTCACAATCCACATGGTGTGTTAGTCAGCCTCCTTCCCGTGCACATTGTTCTATAACTGTGTAGCACAAAGCAGTGTACAAAAATAATGTTTCAAATATGTTCGCTTGAAAGAATAGAAGTTATCTTTCTACTTTCTAAACCCTGTTTTGGTCTTGTGAAGGCAAATGCCTAGTGAGCTCTTTGAGAAGTTCAAAGCATGAAATCTATGTACAGAACTATGTTTTTTCTCTCTCTCTCTCTCTCTCTCTCTCTCTCTCTCGATAAAGGAACTTGAATTAACCAATAATGTTGTATAGAGATCATAGAAGCTCCACATATCTAGGACGTATGCACATACAGACACGAACGCACGTGCGCACACACACGGGCAGCAAGTCGAATTATAAACCTTCGGAAACATTATCTTAGTTAAGTGTTTCTTCCTTCCCTTCCTTCCCGGGCTTTTGCAGAAGTGTTCTTCTCCTCACGACCCCAAATGCACCTGTGAGGAACAGTAAAACATCTGTTTTATTTTTCGCAACAACATAAACGAATTGTGTACATACGTGCAAATTTTCATGAAGATAAAACATCCCTAATAATGTTCTAAGAAGAAGAAAAACAAAATCAAAGCTCCAAAATGCTTTAAAAATAGTCTTTCTGGAGAATCCCTTTTTTTGGCCAAGAGCATTTGGGATTTTTTCTTCACTAAAACAATGTTTGTTCCAACAAAAAGGTCCTGAACATCAACCGAATGTTAGATATTTAGGCATGGCAAATTGAACATTTTTAAGAAAAAGGGATTCCCCCCGCTTTGTATTACAAAGCAACCACCGGTACATCCAACGATAGGTGCTGGGGCTGCAACACAAACAAGCCCAAAGAAAAACAAAGAAAAAAGAAAGAGAAACAAATGCTAACAATGGCTGATCAACGAAACGAAGATGACCGGCGACCGCTGCACCCTCCAAAGAAGTACCATCGTGGTCCCAGCACTCTGAAGCGCCGCGTACCAAGCAACACCTTCAAGAAGGAGGCGACGACGACGACGCTGTTGCCCGGACTAGTCCTAGGGTTTCCCCCGGTACGCGGGGGGCAGTGGGGGGAGGGGTGTACGCGACGCCCTTCAGGAAGGTCCGGCGGCACCCACAGGCGTCGCCGCATCGGGGCCGGACGAGCCGCCAGAGATTTCTCCCAACCCAAACCCCCACCACCACCCCAGATCAGAGTGCACCACCCATCATGCCGCCCACCAACATGTGCCACCACGGTCACCGAATCAACTTCGCCGTCTCCCAGAGGTCACCGACACGAGACCTGGATGACGAGGGAAGAGATAGTGGCCTCGGGGCAGCCGCAACATCGCCGACGTGAGGGGACAACCACCACCGCCACCGCGGAGCCGGCCGGATGCACGGACAAGGGGCTTACCAGGCGCTGAGGCCCGGACGAATTATGTCCGTTGAGGATTACAAGTTTAGTTGGTCCGCATGGCAAATCCGCCTTGGTTAACTTTTTTGCCAGAAAATTTCCGTGCTTGAAAATTAAATTTGCCATAATCGTGTCAATATAGATTGCCATGGGAAACATCAGATTTAACATGTCTAAAAATCAAACGTTAGATTTGTAGTGCTTCCGAAAAAATTGATTTTGCTTTGATTTATTAACTTTATTTTATTTTACTGTTCATAGGGGAGCATTTGAGCTCATAAATAGAAATTGTCCTGCTGCTTTCCATGGATACTGTTCACTAAATCACTACCTACATAAGCCATCAAGTTTCTTCCTGCTTTTCCTGGACAGGAGAATGAGAGAATTTGCCTTCTCTCCTAGTAACCGACGTATGACATGAGGCACCAATGGACGACGGTGTTCACGATGCACCAGGTTATATCTTACCACCCCTCATGTCGAAGTATTTTACACCTATAAAGCATGGTCAAATGTTGAAAAAAGCATTGCAGAGCCCAGTCTGCTAGCAACGTGGAATCCACCACGCCGAACCAGCGTAGAGATGTGTTGTCAGCTGTATTGCATTTTCCATCACTCTGTACAGTGGTGGAGCCTGACAATAATCTCAGGGGCGCCAAAGCAAAATTATGAACAACTAGGAGGGAAAATAATTGATTTTATCCAAATCTAAGCCATGCATAGTAAATTTTATTCATTGTTTTGTCTTGGGCTGGGGTTGGGGGGCACGGCCCCTCAGAGTTGTACTAAGCTCCGCCACTGACTCTGTATATCATCATCTCTACTCCTAGTATAGCAGTTGGTGAATAGTCCGCCGGTTATTTTTCGCTGGTTTTATTTCGCCTCACCACTTTCGTTGGTTTTATTTCGCTGATTTTATTTCGTCTCCCTCCCACCTGCCTTTTCGCTTCACCACCCACATAAACCCATCAGATTAGTTACCATATAAAAATAAATCACAATCAATCAAGTATTGATGATCAGATTAGTTACCATATAAAAAATAAATCGCAATCAATCAAGTATTGATGGGATATTTTCTTATATTGATGTGATTTTCCTTTCTTATCATCAATCATCTCTACTGCCTAAAAATGCGTAGCTTTCCTTTTCCTGCCAACCGACCGCGTCCGCCTCCCTACATCCGTTGGTTTTATTTCGCCTCACCACTTTCGTTGGTTTTATTTCGCTGGTTTTATTTCGTCTCCTCCCACCTGCCTTTTCGCTTCACCACCCACATAAACCCATCAGATTAGTTACCATATAAAATAAATCACAATCAATCAAGTATTGATGATCAGATTAGTTACCATATAAAAATAAATCGCAATCAATCAAGTATTGATGGGATATTTCCTTATATTGATGTGATTTTCCTTTCTTATCATCAATCATCTCTACTGCCTAAAAATGCGTAGCTTTCCTTTTCCTGCCAACCGACGCGTCCCATCTCCCTACATCCGCCCTCGTTGCTCTGCCTCCCTTGCATAAAAAAAACCCTCTCGTTTGACCTCCCCAAACCCCGCATGATGGAAAAACCCAGCCATCTGCTTCCCTCCTCTCGACCGCTCCATACGCCCGGATCGCGCCCCATCCCCATCCTCCTCTCACGTCACGGCGGCCGATGGACTGCCGCCACCACCCTCCTACTCTCTCGCCGCCGCCGTCCTCCCGCTCGCTCACCGCCGCCGTCGCCACCAATCTCGGCGAAGGCGCCGTTGCTGCTATGTCGCCTCCTTTCCCCATCCAAGCCTGACCATGGCAACGGCGCCCTCTCATGTGTCCCGTGGTGAGGTTTGGGGAGGCGCGACCAAAATCCATAGAGGATCTCACCGCGGACCCGTCTGGCTGGGATGGGTGTTGCCTCCGTTGCGAATGGGATCGAAGGGAGGGACTACTTCGTCGTCAAGGTCGGCGAGGCAGCAGCCGATTGGGAGCCTGGTTGTGAACATGGGAGTTCGTCCCCATGGAGGCGGCGGCCGTGGAGATTGGATGTGAAGCAACCCCACTTGCCGGTGGTGGAGGCTTGCCGTCCATGTGATCCTTTCTTCTCCCGGTATCCCCATTCCTTGCCTCCCATTACAAAAGCGAGCATGAATGAGAGCAGGGGCTGATTTTCATCAATTCATTTCTCATATTTTTAGTTGCTTTTTTGAGATTATACAAGATGCTCCCGATCTGTTTTGTCAAATTACTTGGATCGTCTTATGGAATTGACAGCCATCGTATTTTTTACCTCATGTTATTTCTTAATCCTTGTCCCACTAGGCATCCACTACATGTTTGGTAATGACGTGATGTTGAGGCGGCTAGGAGAAGCTCAGCAGCCAGATCAAGGGCTATCGAGATGGATCTGGGAGCCAAGCAGTAGTTCTTCTGTTAAATTTTGGTTATTATCTTTTCTATTGTTACGATTGTGGGATGGTTGATTTTGACTCGGTGTAACATTTGCATTTGTTTCCCCAGCTTGTTGGCGTAGATGCGTGGCACTGCGGCAACTAATCAAGAGCGAGGGCAGTGCACATCAGAGCTACGCTGAATGTAGTGCACATAGGTAGGTCAACATATTTTGTAGCTCTTTCAGATGTAAAAGCATATGTTGCATAAGAAATTATTATCTTCCAAGCATACTCACATTTCACTAACAAATAGGGGGAGGTTCAGACTTCAGAGCAATGATAAAAAGGTATGTTCCTCACTCTTTTGTTGGAATTTTAGTTCCAAGTTAACATGATTTCTTATCCGCTTCATAAGTCATGCATTTGCTTAATTAGGTGATAAGTAGAGCAAAAAAATTTGATCATGTTATTGTGGGGTTTGTTTAAACTCCAGTATAAGGAATTCTGGTTTAAGAAAAAAGACTTTTGACTTCTTTAATTACAAATTGATTGCAACATCGTGTTAGTATGTGATTTCTCACATCTTGTTATAATATTTGTGAAGACGTGCATTGCACGTGCACTTGGAAGCGGGCCCGTGGCCCGCGCCGGACGGCGCCGACGCTGACCCGGGCCACCTCCTTCGTGTATTCTTGGAGCTGTGGGTGGCCGATTTACATGAAATTAATTCCCTCAGTTCTGGTGGCAAATATAATACACATAATCCATATTGTTATGCACTAGTGCGTGTGTGTGAAATAGATGGATTATGGTCCCGTACCCAATAAGATGGATATGTGTGTGTGTTAGAGAGAGGGAGAGGGGGAGAGAGAGTGAGGAAGAGGGAGGGAGAGTGTGTGTGAGAGGATTTGATGGTAAAAAAGGTCGCCAATGTCGTAATATTAAACTCTTAAAGTTAATGTGGTCCCGTTGCAACGCACGGGCGTTCTTCTAGTATTTCATAGTAGGCTAATAGTTGGAGGAACAGGTATCGAACCTGGGCATGCAACCATCTATACTTAAAATCTGGGCAACCGTCTATGGGCTGACTAGTCATTTGATGGGCCATCAATACTTTTTGCGGGTTGCCACTTTTCAGACGATTGCTGAAAGTGGTTTTGTGAGGGAGGGCAGAAAATCCCTGAAGATCCACAGTTTTAGCACCCAAATGACAGCTCCTGTAGACTATAATTTGTTTACAAAGCACTATAACCCTACTTTGGGAGATTAGCAATGTGAAATGGAGAAACACTTATAAGGAGAACAAGTTTATTGTTTGTTAGAAGAGTCATGTGTGTCAATTGCGATCTGAAAATGTTGTATCTAATCACACACTGAAAGTCTTTTGCGTGTTACCGACACATGCCGGTACATCTGCCACCATCCACATTCTTCGAGATTTGTGTGATTGGACCCCATTGTGGTTGTATATGTATGTATTACACACTTTACCTTTTATATATTTCAGAGTCAAAACGATCGCGGGTCCCACCATAGTCAGAAAAAGGACACATGCATAGACTTAATTTTATTTGGTCGTCAATGTAGTACGCTACTCAGACATCTCTCCCCTCTCTTCCTCTCAAACATATCCATGGACTTTATTTGATTTAGACAATTTAAATCAGTCATATCTTTTAAAATAAAAGTTCATTTGTGAAATAATTTATATATTTGAACCCCTGGCTCAAGACCTTTAGAACTAGATCAATCTTGGATACATTTCAAACACGTTTAATTTTTTACGTTTCACATTTCATATATGAAAGAAACCTATTTCACCAGAAAAATGTGAATGAAACCTTTTTTTTCACCAGAATTATGTAAAACAAACCTAATTTTCACTAGAAATATGTGAAACCAACCTATTTCACTTGAAATCTATTTAACCAAAATATGAAACTGAAATGTCAACTTATGAAATAGATGTGTTTTTTGTGAAAATGTGAGTGGAAAGTGAAATGTGACTTCTGAAAATGAAAACAGTATAAAATTGAAATGCTAACTTGTGAAACTAATTAATTGAGAATGTGTAACAAATTATTTTTAAAGTGTGAAATATGTTATTAAAAAATATGGAACTGAAATAGATGTGTTTTTTGTGAAACACGTAGTGAAAAGTGAAACCTGGGTTCTGAAAAAAATTGAAACTAAAATGTCAACTTGTGAAACTGATTATTTAAAATTGTGTGAAAATTTATTTGAAAATAGTGAATTATGTTATTTGAAAATGTGAAATTGAAACAGATGTTTTGTGTGAAATAAGTACTGAAAAATGGGTTCGAAAATAAAATAATATGAAACTGAAATGTTAACTTGTGAAATTTATTATTGGGAAATGTTTAACAGTTTATTTGAAAAGTGTAAAATATGTTATTTTAAAATCATAAGTTTGGTTTAAGAGATACTCCCTCCGTTCCTTTATATAAGGTGTATTTGTTTTTGGATAAAATTTCACAATGTAAGGTGCATTTGTTATAATTCCTCGTTATTCCGGTCGTGGCCCTCCAGAAAAAGAAAAGTATCTCTCCCCTGATTGCATTTATCTCTCCTTGTAGAGAAAAAAAGAAACTATCTCTCTTCCGATTGTGTGTATCTCTTTATTTCCTAGCCTAAATAATTTACTTGCCGCTAATCTACAAATTACAGAAGGGTAATTTTGTCCTCACGAGTGCATAATTATGTGCCTTGGTCAACGTGCTGAAAATAATACACCTTAGATAAAGGAATGGAGGGAGTATGAATGATTTTAAGTTAGAAAATATGAAATAAATGAATGAATTAGTTTAGGAGAGAAGAGAGAGAATGGAAGCACAAGCCCTGTACCCATCTGACTAAAAGGTGTTTTTGGTGGCACCCATGTACCATATTTACAGATGTATTTCCGACAAGAAAGAATTTGCTTTTTATAGTAAACAGTACCGCACGCATGTTAAAATCAAAACGCCGCTATGGATGTGCCGCTATATGCCGTCAACGCGCAATTTTCCATTTAGGGAACGAACAGAGGGGAAAACTGGATCCACAGGGCTACGCTTGGGCCAGAGCAGCAGTTTATTGCAGCTGCAAACTACGCGGGTGGGATAGGCCTGCCCTGTGCTATTTCGAAACCAGGCCATGCCCCGTGAACACCATGGACCAGCTGGACAACAAGAAAACCATGTGCTATTTCGAAACCAGGCGATTTGTTCTGACAATGTGTAAACGCCATACATTTACACTATTTCGTACCTGTATATTGAGCCGTATACCTCGAAAAAGCATGACAGGAGTGAATCACGAAGCAAATTCCCACGAGGGGGATACCGAGCTGCCTGACGCTCGGCCTCTGCAATGCCACACTCGGTCAAAAATGTGGCTTACTGCATACTTACATAGCCGCAATGCAGCTTCATGACACAACTTCATGGAATATACTCGCTCCGTCCGGAAATACTTGTCATTGAAATGGATGTATCTAGATGTATTTTAGTTCTAGATACATCCATTTTCATTCATTTTGATGACAAGTAATTCCGGACGGAGGGAGTATTCGGTATGGTAGATGTTGATATTTTTTTAATATATATTTAGTCAAACTTGCAAAGTTTAACTTGACTCAAATCTAATACGTGGAGTAAAAATGACCAGAGGGAGTATGACAGTAGGAGGAAATAAAGAACACACATATTTTTTTTAAAAACTATCACGTTATTTGAAGCAAATTCAGAAACTATAGGAGAGAATGGAGAACAATCAAAAGTATGACCCTGTCGCCCCAGCTTAGGCCGAAAAGATGAAAACGGGTAGTCGGCCCGCCATTGACCGAAGATGGGCTCCTCTGGGCCGAAGACTAGTCATCGGTGCGGGCCCGGCGAAAATAGTAACTTCGGCCAGCAGAACACCGAAGTGGGCCTTTTCGGCCAAGCCCAGGCCGAACTGGGCCGTTTTCGGCCAATCCCAGGCCGAAGCGTACTTCGGCCACCAGTCGGCCGAAAAGGCTGGATATGCAGCCAGCCGAGCGCCCGTGTTCTTCTTTCGCTGCTGTTCTTCTTTCTCTGCTTTCTCTCTCTCGTTCTTCTCTGTAGCTCGTCACCCCACTCCAATCTCCTCCATTAGCCACCCATTTTCACATCCAAGCCACATAATCGATAGATCGTAGCAAACTCCGACGGCCTACGGTGTTTTTTTGCTATGGGATAGTTTTTGATGTGTTTGGGGAGGAGTAGCCATGGTGGGGAGGAGGACGTGGGGATGGGCAGTAGGTGGTGGTGATGAGGAGCAGCAGCTGTGGTGGAGGAGGTGCGGCTTGGGGGGTGACCGGAGTTGAACCTCCGGTCGTCGAGGGGGCGGCGGTGTCGTTGTTCGGTGGAGCAAGTAGTCTGCGAGGTGGCTGGTGCCGCTGAGTCGAAGAGAGGAGCAAGAAGCTAGGGACACACGCTTCGAAGGTATAAATATGTCGTCACAAATTGATTTTATCTAAATTGTATAGTTTACTTAGTGTATATAAGTCATATCGTGAATTTTAGTGTTTATATATTTGTGGAGGCATTTTAGCGCATAGTTCGTGCAGCGGGTAATATTAGTGTTCGTTATGATTAATGAGAAGATGACAATGTCTGACAAGTGAAAATGTCTGAATCAGTAAATCTGACTGTTTACTACGACGCTGGTAATGTTCGATATAATGAGTTGGGGGTTGATCTTAGCGAGTTTAAAAATGGCGTCATGACACTAGCAGACCCGGACAGACTGGACATTAGACAGTTGAAGTACTGGTTGACAACTAGTTTCGGGCTGGATCCCGAAGTATGTTCCGTCAGTATCCATGCATTGTGGACCAAATCCTGTAAAAATGTCAAGTGGGAGTTGATGCCGGTAGATAGGAGCCAGCATTGGTTGTCCCTGTTAAGACGCTGCCGAGACCAAAGAATCCACCCATATGCACTTGTGCAACCTGTGCCGAAGGAGGAGAATACCGTAGAACTCCACAGGGGGTATGAACCCGACCAAGGTAGTGAAGTGGCTATCGAGATTGTTTTATCCGGGTCACAACTAGAAGATGTGGATGCTAGCCAACCCGAGAAAGAGTCGGACGTGCCACACAATGTTTGTGGTCCTGATACAGGCCAGAGTAGCCAGTTGATAATATTAGCTGGTTCTGGTTTTGCTGATGGGGATGAGGAAGGGGATGAAATGCAGAGGGTGATGGAGGAAGAGGACGAGGATGGATTGGCGGAGGAACCGGATTCTGAAAATTCCGAGGATGAAGTGGAGGTACCGATTCCTTCTGCATGGGATCATGACATATCCACCGGCCTTACGGTCAACTCTGGCCATGAGACTCCATGGCAGTATAATCTGAACCAAGGACAGATAGGGGCCATGTTTGATACAAAGAAAAAATTGAAGTACACGGTGATAAAGTGGGCTATGTGTACGCAGAGGGTTTTCCGGACACACATACCTAGTCCAAAAAACTATACCGTGAAATGTGTTGAAACAGGTTGTCCTGGGAAGGTGCACCGGCACGTGCCGAAGTATGACATCCACTGGGTTGTCACCAATGTCGTCCCATATAATTGTGTGAGGAAGAACCTACTGGTGAAGCATCCGAACCTGACTTCAACTCTCATTGCGCAACTCATGTATACTGAGATAGTAGAGAAGAAAGATATGGAAGCAAAACACATTCAGACAGCAGTGAAGGTCAGATGGAATTATGTCATTCCTTATGGCAAGGCTTGGAGGGCTAAACAGAAGGCTATGGAGGAAAGGTTTGGGACGTTCTTCGACTCATATGATAATGGTGTCCGTCTCCTTGGCTGCCTGAAGGAGAGGAATCCCGACACTTATGTGAACGTACAACACATGAGGTTGCTGAGTATACCAGATTTCAAGGTGTTGAAACGAGTGTTCTTCTCTTTCGCTATGTGCATCGAAGCTTTCCAGCATTGTCCTCCTGTTATGTTTGTGGATGGTACATTCCTGACCGGTCAGTATATAGGGCAAATCCTGACTGCTATTGGTGTGGACGGGAACAATCAAATCATCCCACTTGCCATGGCATTTGTGGAGGGTGAGAACTTTCCCAGCTGGGTATGGTTCTTCCGGCAAGTGAAAATTGCCATCGTGAAGGATCGAGCAAACGTGTGTGTCATTCATGACAGACATGCTGGTATATTGAAGGCCGTGAAGACACTACGTAATCCAACAGTTGACGAACCAACACCTTGGAGGGACTTGTAGAGCCGGTGGTGCATGCGCCATCTTGGGGCTAATTTTTTCTCACGGTTCAAGAACAAGCGGTTGATGAACTTGTTCAAAAAATTATGCAAGCAGAGCCAGCAGTGCAAATACGGATTTATTTGGTCAAAACTAGATGAGTTTACTAAGAAGCAGGTCCGTGCAAGGAAGAAAATGGAAGAAGATCAGGTTAAATTAGCAGCACTCATCGCGGAGCTAGAGGAGCCAGTAGGTCTTTGTGACTTGCTAGCAAGACCCTCCTAATACTAAGAGAAAGAAGGGAAAGGCAATAAAGAATTTTTCTGAGTGGATAGAGAAAGAGCCTCCAGTGAATTGGTCTTTGCTGCATGACACCCATGGAGCTAGGTATGGCCACATGACAACCAATCTTGCAGAGGTGTATAACTTTGTGCTGAGAGGGAATAGAGCATTGCCACTCACAGCTATTGTGGAGGCAGTATTCCATGGCACTTTGAGATATTTTAGAGAATGGCACAAGTTAGCAAAGAAGCATATTGAAGATAATCCCAACACACCTTATTGTAGCCGTGTCATGGAATACATGGCAAAGAAGATAGAGAAAGCAAAGAAGCACACTGTCAGACTCATAGGGAATCAAGAAAGGAGGTATGAGGTTCAGCTTCCTACCGATGGTTTTGGTTCTGGACATGAGGTGAAGACACACGAGGTGAAAAACGGAATGGAATTTTATCCAACGTGTGTGTACATGCAACAAACCGAAGTTGTTGCACCTTCGTGTCCCCATACTATTTAAAAGAGGCAGTGCTGAACACATGGATAGGTGAGATGACATGGTTTAGAGTCGTCGGCAATTTCAAGAAGGATATAATTGGTTAACTCTTTGTGTACAGGGTGACTTGACAATACAGGCACGAGAGGAGGTTTCCGCCTTAATGCAGCGCTTTTAGAGGGGAGAAAGTATCCCACCGCGAGAGAGCGTCTCATGGTTGAGGCGTCTTGATGACAAGCTACGTGGGATGTACGCAGCTGTTACGTGTAGACGGTCTTCGGATGTTGCACTTCCTCCTCCAGCACATTGTCCGCCACGTCCCTCTGTACAGCATTCAGAACCACGACCCTCTGTGCACCATTCAGAACCACGACCCTCTGTGCACCGTGCAGAACCTCATCCTTCACAGCTAGGGAGCTCTTCCTGGCATCAGCCACCTCCTTCACAGCCAGGGAGCTCTTCCTTGCATCAACCACCTCCTTCACAGCTAGGGAGCGCTTACTGGCATCAGCAGATGGAACTAGGTAACACTACTCACTACATTCTTTTCAACATTGTAGTAATCGTTCCTGCATTCTCAATTTTACATGTTTTACTTCACCGCAGGCGGCAACTAGTCGCAACCGTTCATGCATTCAGTGCAGTCACCGATGCTTAGTGGTGGTGCTTCGCAGTTTGAGGGCGACGACGAGGATGATGACCAAGCTGCAAACATTTATGACTTCTCGCACACAGTGTTTCACACTCCACCACCACCACCGACACAAGAGACACAGACCGTGACAGACGAGGTTAACTATGGTCGTGGTTATCGCGAGCCTCGTCCACCGCCACAGCGCTTATCGCCTTCTGGTCCTCGCCCGAGGAAGACCCAGACTCATCATCGTCCCCCGTGGTGATATGGTTATCTATGTATGAGTCATTATCTATGTTACTTCCAGACTATTCGCAGCTGTGAGTCAGTATTTATGTATGAGACATGCTTCATGTTCATGTATCAGGAGACATATATTGTTTTATGTATGTGGGAGACATATTACTATTTATTCGCATTGTTATTCCAGTTACATTTCCAAAGAGACTACAACCAATAATTAAGATACAAGTACATCTGAATTAAGCGGTGCGGCTGAACTTAATAAATACATCTTACATACTACAAAATGAAATTAAGATAGAACATAATGCCCTACAATAATACAGTACAATCTAATAACGCAAATACATCTGAATTAAACGGTAGAACTGGAATACATCTTACATACTACATGAAGTCATCATTGTCATCCTCCATTTATGCAGCTCTCTTGCCCTTCGACGATGCGGTCCTCTTGCCCTCCGTCGATGCAGAACTCTTGCCCTTCGAGGGTGCAGAATTCTTGCCCTTGGACAATGCAGAACCAGGAAGCGGCGACATGAAGATATCAACTTCGTCCTCACTCTCCTCAGTCCATAAAAATGGATTCTTTGCTGCAGTCCTTCTGAAAGTTTCACTCTTCATCTCTACTACCTTCTTCCACCTTTCATGCAACCTAAGAAGTTCTTTACGTACCTCCTCATAGGTCCTTTCAGGCCACCCAGACCTACGTAATTCGTGAGCCAACTCATTCATTATGGTGTCACCACCGGTGAGTTCGTCCCATGGAACTATCCTATTGTCCATCCTGAAATCGGTAGCTAGCCTAAGAAGAGTCCTGCTCATCCCAGGGTGAAAACTACGATCGAAAGGATAATGGGACATCTCAACTAAACTGCACTGGAATGCTTATCCACCTTCGCCTGAAGGGGGTTTTATAGGTACAGAGGAGAAAATGGCGGGAAGGGGTTGACAGGAAAGGGTTGGCGGGAAGGGGTTGGCGGGAAACGGGTGGCGGGAAGGGGTTGGCGGGAAACGGGTGGCAGGAAGGGGTTGCGGGAAAAGGGTGGCGGGAAGGGGTTGGCGGGAAACGGGTGGCGGGAAGGGGTTGGCGGGAAAATACATTGGCCAACCGTTAACGGGAAAAGGTGGGCCCAAGGGACTTTTCGGCATAAATTTGACTAAAAAGTACTTTTCGGCCTACAATAGACCAAAAAGTACTTTTCGGCCCACACTTGGCCAAAAAGTACTTTTCGGCCAAAGGGGGGGGGGGGTCGAAAACACCCCTCTTCGGCCAGCTTTGCACCTTTTCGGCCAAGACAAGGCCGAAAACCCTACTTTGGCCAATAGGTGGCCGAAAACATCCTTTTCGGCCTACACCTGGCCGACGGGGTGCTAGATTTGATATTTCTCCAAAGCATGCTGTAGTTTCTGAATTTGCTTCAAATAACGTGATAGTTTTGAAAAAAAAATCGAACACACACAAGAAACAAGAGCTATAGTGGCACCAATAGATTCTGGGTCTGTTCATGATTGGACACGATCAGCTACCGGCCGGAGGAGAAAAGTTTGAAGAGAAGAGCTCAGGTCCGATCACTAGTAGAAAACAGGGCTTTCGTTCCCAGAAAAGAGCATTAATCCCGGTTGCATTACGAACCGGGACTAATGTGAGCATTAGTCCCGGTTCGAGCGGCGAGGGCATCATACAGGCATTACTCCCGGTTCAAATGGGACCTTTAGTCCTGGTTGGTGCCACGAACCGGTACTAAAGGGTGCGATGCCCATTAGTACCGGCTCGTGGCATGAACCGGTACTAAAGGTCTAACCTTTAGTACCGGTTCGTGCCACAAACCGGTACCAATGGGGTTGAGACCTTTGGTACCAGTTCGTGCCACGAACCGGTACTAATGGTGCAATTTTCAAATCCTACCCCGGGTGTATTGCCTTTTCAGTTTTGTAAAAAGCAAAAGAAAATGATAAAAACTTCAAAAGTTAAAATCCTTCGAGATGTAGTTATGTTACCACATCTACTAGTTAGGAAAATTTAAAAACTTAAATTTGGACATGTTTTGCAAAAAGTGTAGGGAAAATGTAAAACGACTATAACTTTTGCATATAATGTCAGAAAAAACGTATAATATATCAAAATGTTCAGCACGAAAATCCGCATCCGATTTTGACCGCCTACGGCCTATTTGCAAAATTTTAGAATCCTCAAATTCTAAAAGGAAAAAAGTTATGCTCAAATTTCAGTTTTTTTTGATTTTTTTTTAAATCTGGTCAAACTATGGTCAAACTACTTATTCAAGAAGTATTAGTGTTACTAAATAATTATTCAAGAATATTAGTGTTACTAAATAATTATTTCAGTTTTTTTGAATTTTGGTCAAATCTGGTCAAACTGTGGTCAAACAATGGTCAAACTACTTATTCAAAAAATATTAGTGTTACTAAATAATTATTTCAGTTTTTTTGAATTTTGGTCAATCTGGTCAAACTGTGGTCAAACTACTTATTCAAGAAATATTGGTGTTACTAAATAATTATTGTTTTTTAGAACAATAGTTTCAAACTCAAACAGTGAAATGTGTGACTTCATGCTCAAGCTAAATTCCTGAGGGTTAATAGGATTGACATCTTACTATTGTCAGGAAAACAACAAGTGCAGATTTGGAAACGAGAGAGAATAGAACCCGGAAGTTAAGCGTGCTCAGGCTGGAGTAGTGAGAGGATGGGTAACCGTCCGGGAAGTTAGATGATTTGGGATGATGAGGGATGATTAGAGATTAGAGGTTAAATTGAGCAAGATGAGGGGTGATTAGAGATTAGAGTTAAAATAATTCAGAAATTTAAAAATAAAAAAAATCATAAAATTTCCTTTAGTACCGGTTGGTGTTACCAACCGGGACTAAAGGTGGACCTCCAGGCAGCGGTCACGTGAAGGGCCTTTAGTCCCGGTTCGTGTAAGAACCGGGACTAAAGACAAGGAAGGGAGTGATAATATTCCTCATAGTAGTCAACACGGTCCAAGTTTTGGTATATGTTCTCCCGAGGCCACTCATTCATAGAAATTACAAATCGGAGAATAAGATGAGTGCACTTTGCACTGTCAACCTCAATGACACACATGTCATGATCATGACTCTCGTCTAACAATAATGCACACACTTGAATCGCTGAGCTTGGAGGAGCATGTACCTGGACTGTTAAAACAGTCACAAGGCCTGGCTGTATATGAAGTGAGTAGTAATTTTTGTGGTTATATTTAGAGAAAATACAATTGGTCGATGACAAAAATGATGCTTATTTGAAGGACTGCTTCAGTGGAACAAGTCAAAGTTATACATATAGGCTCCCATATGAGCCGGTAAATGCAACATGTCCCAGCACTTCGTCACAACTCACATGTGACAATTAATGTATGAGATATTGTCGAATCGAGTCTATGAGTGATAAAGCACGTGTTTTCTCCAATCTCGTTCCGGTCGTGCAATTACTGTGTATCACAAAGCACAAATGAAATATTCTTGCGTCAAAGACAGAATGTGAAAGTACAAAACTCTTGGCAAGTCTTTTTTTGTGTATCTTAGTTGTCGGTTTAGTTAATCCATCATGAAAGAGCATTGGAATGTTCATAACTTAATATGTAGACAAAAAATAAGGAAAAGATTTCATTGAGACAGTTACAAATTTCATTGAATTTTCCTTTACTTGACCAAACAAGTTCCAGTTCTGTTACTTCAAATACACCAAATGATCTTTCAAATTGGTCAAGGCTCTCCAGTTTATGACTCCTTCCATACGGTACCAGTTGTTGTTTGTTTGATTTTACTTCATTAATAGGCTCATACGTACAAAAAGGACCTTGCTCTCACAAGCAATAATAAATCAGAATGAGCAAGAAGCCTAGGTAATGAGAACAGTGTAATAGATAAGAAAGAAAACATGCAGATTTCATGAGAAAATCACATCATATTTGACGGGCTGGACAGTGTAATATTAGGTTCAGTTCAGCCATTGTCCAGGTTTTGTCGTTATTCGAAAACCTTGCGGAGGATAGGGGCATGGGCTCTGTCTCGCTCTCGCTTGGGGCGACCCTGCCTCCCCTTCCACCTCCTTGCTGCTCTTCTGCCCTGGCGCCGGCGATAAACTCCCTCCCTCCATGCAGCAGGTCCCCTTCCCCTTCCTTGCTGCTCCCTCGGTCAGGTATGCCCCCAATCGCTTCTGGGCCCTCGCTGACTCCGATGCTTGTGATGTCTCAGATGTTGAGCTGGTGCCTCCTTCGGTTCTTGTGGGAACGATGGACACCAGCGGCTCTCTCCGCTTGGCAGCGCCATCGCCTTCCTGTCCTACTCCGGTACCGGTTAGTTGGCGCGGCCTGGGTCCGGTGGATAAGATCTTGGGGGATCCCGGCTGGATGCAGGTGTTTTGCCGCCACCGAAAGCATTCATCATTTCTTCGTTCTTTCACTGGACCTGTGGGTGTGTTCGGGCACACCCTGCCCTCCGGTTACTCGCCATCCTTGGTGAGGCCTTCTCCTCCTCAATCGCCGGGCGACAGGGCGCCGGCGGCGGAGCTCTGTGTTGTGGGTCTAGTCGAGAAGGGCTCACGTCGAACAGAGAAATGAAAGAGAGTATGGGGTCACCATTATGTAGTCAACACGAACAAGGAGCATGTTTTCTTGAGGTCACTCATTCCCTATAACTTGTAAACTGGAGAAGATGTCATGCTCTCGTCGTCTCTTCCAACAATAATGCACACAAGAATCAAAGAGCTTAAAGAAGCACGTAGCTGAACTGTTGAACAATTACAAGGGTCATATATTCAAGTGAGTAGCAATTCGATGGTGGAAAATTCGAATCTGAGCCCGAGCTCATCTGCACCTGCGCTCACGAAAAAAATCAAAATAAATACTAGAAAAATTCAAAAAATTCCAAAAAAATTTTGGGTGGTGGACAATTTGATGCGTGAGGTACACTCCAATTTTCAAAACATTTGAACTTCTGTGCAGCTCTCAGCAAAAAAGACAAATCGGAGGTCTGTAAAAATGTGTACTGTTGATATACTGTTCTGGTCTGATTTGTCTTTTTTTCTAAGAGCTGCACAGAAGTCCAAATATTTTGAAAATTGGAGCATACCTCACGCATCAAATTGTCTACCACCCAATTTTTTTTGAATTTTTTTGAATTTTTCTGAATTTTTTATGAATTTTTTTTTGACCGGGTGCAGATGCACCCGGGCACCGAAACGCCGTTCTTATGTATAGAGATACAAATAGAAAAAAATAGTTGGTAGGTGGGATGTACGTTGGACTTATTAAAATCACCGACTCCGTGGAACATTTGATAGTTATACCTATATGGGCTGCCATATGAGCTCGGTTAATGTAGTCCATCATCTCTCTCGTCCCTTGCCACACATGAGAGTGCCTGAGATATTGGCTGGAGTCTATTGAATAATAAGCCACATGAGAGTGCACATTGTTTTATAGTAACCAAGATTGTCAGAATCGTGATTTTGAATCGGATCGGAGCTATCGCAAATAATGAAATCTTCACTATCAGGATCGTAGAAACGTAGATTCTAAGAACTAAAATCGTAGAATCAAAGGGGTTAGTTTGGGTTGTAAAGTCGTAAAATCGTATAATAGAATCGCAATTCTGACAACCTTTGGTAGTAACTGTGTAGCACATGGCAATATGCAGAAATAATGCTTCGAGTGTATTCGGGCCAAAGAATCAATGTCATTGTCCTGCTTTCTAAAGCATGTTGGCCTCGTGAAGGCCTAATGAACTCTGAGAACTATCTGAGTGAAGTGTTTCAAAAAAAGAAGTGTTTATTCCTACCCGTACCTATATTATTTGCACTGATATCTTTATTATTGGGTTTTCTGCTGCTTTCATGGACACTGTTTGTCTGTTTCATGTCCCGAACAGTAGAACAACACAGAACTGAGCGCACGAGTCATCAAGTTTCTTCCTGCTTTTCCTAGAAAGGAGAATGAGAAAAGTTGCAAGCTCTCCTAGTAACCGACGCAGGCCATGAGCCAACAAAGGACAGCGGTGTCCGCGATGCAACCCAAGTTATCATTTCCTTTTCCATTGATGACATGACATGATGCAACAAGTCAATTTACCACCTCTTATGTAGACGTAGTTTACTCCTATAAAGTTTTCGCAGGTGTGGTTTACTGCATACGTGCATATCGTCAAGGAAAGCTTTAATACCACCGGGTAAAATGGTTTGGAGTGAGCCCACGGGTGCCATCGCCGGCAGCACTCAGCCATCATGGCCGGAGGTGGTGGGCTGGCCGGAGCGCGACGCAACGCTCCAGATCAGCAGCGGCAGGCCTGACGTCTCGATCTCCTACATACACGACACAGGGCCCTGGTCGCTGGGCCCGCACCCCTGGTGTGTGTGGTCGTGGTATCGGACGCGGCCACCGCCGTCATCGGCTAGCGCAACTCATGCACCCTTTGTGCGTGCACACATATAGGTATCGTACTGCGATATTGCACACCAAATGAATAAAATCCAAAAATTATTAGATGGACAATTACTGCCCAAGGTAATGTCTTTATTCGAGACAGTGTCTTATGGGATGCAGGTTCATCCTGACCAGATAATATAATAACGTGGGTGATACACTATCATGGAGTGAGGCATTTCGGAGGCCGAGCTACCTGCAGGCCGAAATCTGTGTCGTGTGTTACAACGCTGTGATGTCTGCTTGCTTTTCCGTTGCTGATACGCCGGCAATTAATAGGCAATACACCGGTGCCGTGGGCTGGGGTGCTGTCATTATACACGGGCCTCCGGTTCGGATGGGGTGGAGCATGTACATTATGTGCCTTGTGGGCTGGTGGGTCATTAATATTCATTTGATGGGCCCATGTGCACCTATGTATGCATTTACTTTCACTCGGTGCACAGAGTTTTGCCCGGTTTTGACCATTCATCCCATTCTTCAGGATTGCTGGATGGGTGACGCGCCGCCATGGATGGGTAAGCTTCTGCTGGATCTTTTACTTTCTGTTCTAGTTCTAATACTGGGAAACAATCGAATGTGTAGAGGATGTTTCATTCAGTAGCTATTTTTATCTGGTTCCTCTGCCAGTGAGATGGATCTGACGAGATGTTCTTCTGGGTATTGCTGCAGATTGGTTCCTAGGGTGGATGCCGGGGATATCTTAGGGGAAGAAGTCACTGCGGTGGAAACGATCGTTGCTTCTATCCATGTAGCTCGCGCGAGCTGTGAAGGTTTGATCTCATTCTCTTCTGATTCCACCAATGGTGTAATGGATGTCGGACGGCCCGGAGGAGGGCGACCCCTTCAACAAACAATGGTGACAGAGGGGGTTATTGACTTATACAACGGTGCTAGTGAGGTGGTGGAAGATTCACACGACATGCCCTTTGAAGATATGAACGATGCAGATGTCAGGGAAGATGGAGATGCAAAAGGCGTGGTCGTCTCCAAATCAAAAGCCTCCTGCTGGACCTGACGGTATGTCGATTCTTTGTCGTATCATTATCATGAAAATAGGTGTTCTATGTTGGTTCTTGATATGTGTTGTGTATCTTTTGTTTTCAGACCAGGCGCGTGCGATGGAGGTTGCCATTGCAAAGGTTATGCCGTGGGCGACACATCATTGGTGCAAATGGCATCTGCTGAAGAAAGAAAAAGAGTGTCTTGGACCAGTGCTAGGCAAAGGGAGCGAATTCAAGCCAGAATTCAACAAGCCGGTGCACCATATGGTTACGCAAAAAGAGTTTGAGGATGGATGGGCATGTATGATTGAGAAACATGGGCTAGAGAAAAACCCATTCCTGAATCCTGACTCAAATATATGAGGTCAAACGGAAGTGGGCAAAATCCTACTTCATGGGAGTGTTCTGTGCTAAGATGACTAGCACACAACAGAGCAAAAGTGCAAACCATGTGCTGAAGGGCTACGTGTGATGCACCTTTTTGTCAGACAATATGAGAATATAGATTTAGCAGAAAATTATCAGGAGAACATGACAAAATTGGTGAGATTTCCCATCTTTTATGTTACTATGAATTCTTCTTCTCATAATCGAGACTCCAGGAAGATTGGTTCAAACAAATATACTTATGACATTCTTCTTTCCAAGGTGGGGTTGTTCTGACTCAGAACTTGCCAGTTGAGATACATGCATCCGAAAATTACTCAAGGAAGAAGTTTGAAATTTTTGGGGAGATGTTGTATGACGGAGGATCATATGTTCATTGAAGTTGTGCCTCGCCGCGTGTACATAGCCAGGCACCTTAAAAAGGATTCAAATGGACAAGTGGTGCAAAAATGAATTCCTTCTTCAAGTAAACGATCTTGCTAATAAGTTCAAGTGTGAGTGCGGGATGTTTGAGCATTTTGGGATGGTGTGCGGCCATGCACTTAAGGTATTTTTTGTACCTGCTTGTTTTGCTATCAAAGTGAGTGAATATTTTGTTCTTTGCAAGTCATGATCCAGCTTGGCCTGCTGGAGGTTCCCGCAAAACATGCCAAAAAACTTCCTCTGGAGTTTCTGTGCTACGAGAAAGACCAAGGTCCTCTCAAGTCTCAACTCTCAAGTACTCTCTTGCGGAGACATAACAATATGTATCTGTTGTGCCTCAAAATTGTAAGACTAGGGGACAATAATCTGGATGCATACTCTCTTGCTGTGGAGCAACTTAGGAATGTGAAAATGGCACTGGAGCCTGTGGCTCACGCTATGGTATGAGACTATCTGATAGAGAGATGTCACCTGGTTCTGCAGGATCTGCCGATCTGGGATAGGACATAAGCAACACTTTGGTCAGGCACTTCAGGCGTAGAGTGCCTCACAATGTTCAGATTGTTTTGCAGCACTTCAAATAAGCGGCCGAGGGGCCGACCTACCACTAGCCACGACAAAGCATCGTATGAATAGCTAGCTAAGAGATCTAGGTTCTGTTCTATTTGCAGGTGCCAACGTGTCCACAGCGGGGCGATCTGCCAAAGGCTCCTAGGAAATCGCCTCGCTGCTCCAAGTGCAGTTTGAGAGGGCATAGGAACACCGCCCCAAGGTGGATTTCCATGAATAATTCAATTTTGTTTATGCTAGACAGCTATCTCAAAAAAAATGTGATGTATGTGAAGTGACCGGATCCTCACCTAGCTCTATTGCAGTTTGTCTGCCATGTCCTTTGCTATCCAGTTCATGATTAGTTCCTATAATACTATGTGTCTGTAATGTCGATGTGCTTCTGGAGTCGTGTGGTATAATTATAACTAATGTAATTGCTGGATTTTGTTAGCTGAACTAATTGACCATCTGTCTATTTGGTGATTGGCATATTCAGTATTGCTAACAATCCGATTTTTCTGCCTACGCATTTCTTATAGATCTAGCGATAACAATGCATGAAATTCTATCTGAACATCTAGACATGGCATGGCTGAACAGAAAGGAAATGCATACATCGAACAGCAAATGGGGTAGCGTGGTGCGTAGCATGCTTCATGGATGGGCCGCAAATGTCGTTGAACATGAGGGTACGGAGATTGTACGTGTGCCCGTGCTGCTGTACCGACTCGTCTATGTGGGATACACCATTTATTTATTAGCATATACGGTTGCCTGTAAAAGAATCTTTGCTGGAATACGAGAGAGGGATACGTGCATGGTGCTGCGCAAGACAACGACGGACGGGTGTGATATAGGCCTCCAGGTAGCTCGGCCACCAAAGTGCATTTTCGAGTATCATGTTTCTATATAATTTTCTTCTCCAGCAATCTAGCATCACTGCATCATATGTTGTGGTCTAGCGCAAGTTCAGTTGCTACGACTCAAACATCAGGTTCAGGTCCACAGCTTGAACAGAATCTCGTTAACAAGCACGCAAACTACAAACACATTAAACAACAAGACAACATCAAGAATATCTGCTTGCATAGTGCCCAACTCTACGAGTGCTTTTATGTCCCTTGCATGCCATGATGCAAAACAGAGCAATTCCCAGTGATTCCCACCCCTCAGGAAACTGACGAAATTTTAAACTGCATAAGGTATGTGTATGGCTGTATGCTACCATACACATAATATGCCGCCTACCGATAATCCGATATGCAGTGCTTCATTAGTTCACCATCAACCTCAGTGACATAGATTAATTTCATGAGCGAGCATTGCTTGTTTGGCGGCCCAGACCAACAAACTAACCTACATCTGAGTCAAAGAGCACAAATGAGCACATATTCTAACTCTTCAATAGTACAAGGCCTATCTCTTAGTCGCATATTTCTAACTAATTTTGAATAGAGAGCGGCGTTTTGGCTCCTAGGTGCATATGCACCCATTGATTTTGAATAGTACTAGCTTTTGTGATAAGCTATTGCTAATCTTTCAACTCTGTGTTAGAAAAAGGCCTCCACAAGAAACAGAATAGTCCAGGGAGATAGTATGCAGCGAGTCCTTCCTTCAGACCATGCGTCTTCCAGAGCCAAGGCGGCACAGATTGATCTGGTGGGACGGGATGCATCTTTTTGGGTGCAGCTCGTTTTCCATGTCAGCGTGCATGCTTTGTGTATCTATCGAGAAGCATCCAGGCTGCAACCAACGCACACCTAGGCGATGGATTCAGAGTGCCCGTGCCGGGTTAATCTCTCGCCTGGGCGGACCCCAACCAGGCAAGCCATTCATCCCTTTTTTATTGTGCATGTTAAAGATGCTTTCATGATGCCGCTCATTCCAAAGTCGTGCCTGCTTGCAAAACATTCACATAAATCAATTGATTTTTTCTTCAGAAGCTAACCAAATAAGAGAACCTAGGAGTGTGGGCTTAGGCTCACAAACATTGGTAATCACGGGTCGCAAGAATGGGTGTGCACAGGTGCATTTGCATGCTCTGTGTATGAATCGAATTCTAGACAGGGAACTGCAAAGATGATACTACTATATACTACTAGCTAGCTAGTGAGCACGGACCAGGGTAACAATGTTGCACATGGCGAAGTTATTTTCAGATCTCTCCTTCCATGCCGATGGCTGTAAGTAATGTGCCATTATGAACCATGATAGGTGACAGTAGAAGAAACTAGTGTATTATTTTACTAATTTTCTTGAGTTCAACCTATCATCTGTGTTCATGGTCAGGGCCGAGCTATTTCTGTCATGAGTTAAATATGCTCCTACGTTACTGACTAGTTAAAAGCGATCAAATATTAATAACAACGTGTACTATATAGTTTGTACACAATGGAAGGATCATTATCCAAGCTTTTGAGTCATTCGTTGCACACAACTGATTTTTATGCATAGCTCCTCACATTGAGGCCAAAAACAACATTGGAAAAGAAACCGTCTAACATTGTTAGATCCCACCACCAGTTAAACAATAGCATGCTAATCTTGCAACTTATTACTTAATTTAAACCACCGACAGAAAGCTACACATGTAGTGTATGGACAGGGGCACTAAGATAACACAATCAGAAAGATAGGAACACTGGTACACCAACATTTCTTGAACCAGTCAGTGAAGGGAGATTACGTGATTTACCACCAAGTTCACATACCTATTATCTGCCTGATCCAGTAAGTGAAAGATATATTTCACTGGAGGCATACTGATAATTCAAGACAAGCCTTCAGTAGGCGATCACACACAACCATTGAAGGCCAGGTCCAGAGGCCCACCCCTCTAGATCTGGGGTACCCGCCATGAAATCCTAGGCCCAGAGAAGCTCTGCTCTGTCATCCTCGTAGAGCCCCCACGCTCGAGGGGGAAAACTGCCGGGGAGGAAGGTCCCGCCGCCGCCGGATCCGCCAAGGGTTTACCTAGTGGGAGCGCCGGAGTCGGCAAGGGGAGGGGAGCGTTCAAGGGGGTCCAGTCGCTTGTGGGGAGGGCGACGCCCGGGAGGGTGGGGGATAAATATTAAATAGCGCTCATTCTATCTGGAGAAATATCTGAGTGAAATGTTTCTTCCTTCACCTGCCTATACCATTTGCATCGACATATTCTTTCTTTGTTCTCTCTGTTGCTTTCATGGAGAAAAAAATGCATGAGCTCCTACAAAGTACATGAGTCATCAAGTTTTGTCATGCCTTTCGTAGAAAGGTGAATGAGAATAGTTGCATGCTCTCCTGGTAAGCAATGCAGGCCATGAGCCATCATAGAACCCATCATATAGTTAATCAGTATGTTAAATTTTAATTAATATATTCGGAGCCAGGTTATTGTGTTTACTCAAGCTAAGGATTTAATTTGAAATTTCAGTTATTTAAACAATCTAAATACGAAATTTAAGTTATTTAAGGTCATAAATTACTCAAGGGTTAGTTCTTCATGCATGCCCGTGCATATTTTTTGCAATTGTGTAACACAAACCACTACAAAAAATATATTACAAATATGTTCGAGGGTCAAAGAATCAACGGGGAAAGCACAATAATGTGTGGTGTTTATGCTCTCTCCTGGTCTTCCTACAGGTTGCTCTTGTCATAGTTGTCCTCTCTACCATATTTATTGTCAGCAATGGGGAAGTGTTGCTGCACGAGGAAAACCTTGCTTTTGGTGGCCAATGCAGCCATGGTTAATGTTGATGGTTCATGTCCTATAGGTTTCTCTTTTCATAATTGTCCTCTCTACCATCTTCACTATTTTGACCTGTGATGGCGAGTTTAACACGAAACAACCTCCCTTTAAAACATTTGCATGGTGTGACCCTTCAGCCTACCGCCATTAAACCCGTTAGGAGGCGCTACATTGGTGGCCAACCAGCTACGCCATGTGGCGCATGCTGGTTGGTCATGTGAGAAAATATTTTTAGAATTTTTTTAAATGGTAGGGAGACTTTTTTTAGAGAAGTTTTTCTAGGTTTTTTCTTTTTTCCTTTTAACATGGTTGTGATGTCCACATGACGCGGATTTTTTTTTAATTTTTTTGACATGATCGTGAGGTGCGCATAGCTTCCTCTCAAGTGGCCCGCAATGGCGTGCCCCAACCACTAGTACATGTTGATGATAGGCTAGACATGCTATCATTAGAGTATCTCCAAAAGATCATGTACTTACATTATCAAAAGGTGATTAGAGTAAAAGTTATATAATGAAAGTGTTTTTTATGTTGTGAAACGTTGCATGGAAAACAAAAAAAAATTCTACACACACGCAAGATTTATCAAGGAGATGCATAGCAACAAGTGAGGAGAGTGTGTCTACATATCCTCGTAGACCGTAAGCAGAAGCGTTTCACAACGCGGTTGATGTAATCAAACTTTCTCCACGATCCAACCGATCTAGTACCGAGCGTACGACACTTCCGCATTCAACACACCTTCAGCTCGGTAACATCCTCCGCCTTCTTGATCCAGCAAGACGGCGAGGTAGTAGATGCGTTCAGGCAGCATGATGGCATGTCGACGATGATGATGAAGTGATCTCCGCAAGGCTTCTCCTAAGCACTATGAAAATATGACTGGGGGTGTAAACGATGGAGGGAAATGGATCCTCTAACATGAAGAAGAGAAGTCACCTAAACTACAATTCCTTAACTTCCCTCCTTCACATCTATATGATTAAGGCTAAAATGACTTGAATTAATTTGCAAATTACAAATCTATTGTATACATTTACAAAAATTACATGCAAACAAAATTATGATGCAATAAAATTAATTTTATATTTATTTATATGAACAATAACCACGTACATAACATGCTACAGTAGATAAATACTGTATTTGCTACAGTGACCCTACCTTTCCTTCTTTGTTTTGCAGTAGATTACACTGTAGCTTATGTGACTTCCCTCCTTAATGTTAGAGGATCGACTTCCACGGTGGAGGGGTGCGCCGCACACAGCTAGGCAATTGTCTGTGTTGTGTGCTAGGCACCCACCTCCCACATATATATAGGTGGGAGGGAGGAGGAACAGCCAAAGGAGGTGCCCAAGTAGGAGGAATCATGAAATACGATTTATCTTAATTTATAAATCTTAATTAGTTTATAATCATGAAATAGGGTTTATCAAGCAACATATAGCCATTATATAGCTCCCAATCATATTGTCCGAAAACAATATAAAAATTTACTAGACCGCGAATGACCACATGTAGTATTTATTGATTATTTAGCTTTGAATTGATCGTAACAGTTTTGGACGTAGAAATGGCAGCGGTGTCTCCTAGGTGTGGAGACATCCGGGTTAACCGGTGCAAGAGGGTGGTTTGACAAGGGCCGAGTTCGACGACGACAAACCGGTTCTTCCTAGTGCTATGAGAGGACTTCAGCGAGCATACAGTATGTTTGTAAGAAGGGATGCTTTCATAACAGTACCGGTTTGAGGTTCTTACGTGCATATAGATGTGACTTACAAATGTCTAATTTCCTCTTTTCTTTGCTAAGAATATCCCTTTTTTTGCGAGGCTCGAGGTCCTCAAGATGCTACACATTCCTGTGGAGCAGCCAAACATTATTGAGATCCACCTTGAAACAGAGGAGGGCTTCAAGTTCCTTGTTCTAATAAAGAATGAAAAGATCACACCTTCTTCGGTTGTCCTGGGTGGCGAGGATTGCCCCAGACATACGAGTGCGATGTGTGTATGTGGATCAACATGTACATCGATTACCTGCCCTGCTAATCTTCATTTGAGCTTGCAGACTGCAGTTGCCCACTATGCCAGTGCTTTCCCCGTATAAGTCTTTTTATGAAATACAAAGCACATTCTTTCAAGTAATACTAATTTTACATGCTGTGCGTAACTACTCTTGCATACATATAGTTTGGACAGCTTACTAGAACTTGTCGGCGAACACTCGTAGGATGCTAGACAGGGGGCATTATCACTGTTGGTACAACTCTTACTTGGCAGGAGATGCACATCCTTGTAGAATTTATGGACATCATCCAGAACCGTGTTGTGGATGCCAATGTTGGCTCATACAATGCGTGCTTTGTGCCATTGGTGCACATGTTGAACAAGATCAATGTTAAGCAGGACAAGCCACTCCTAGTAATATTGCTTTGTAATCATGTTTTAATTAAATCAAATAAATTGTTTGCTTACTTGGTATACATGTATCTTGACTCATAGTGTTTTGCTACCAAGACTCACACGTGTTGTAGTGCCTCTGCAAATGGATATTCAAGGTAGTGGTGGCATGTGAATTGTCATCTCTGACACGATTGACTATGCAACCATGTACTCCACGTCGTGAGAAGATGGACGTCTGGTCCTCAATGGTGGAAGGAAATTCATGACAACTACTATGTCGAGGAAGGTGACAACTTGATCGTCGTGCTCCACCTAACACAAGAGGTCGGTCCTTTTCATGCGTACCATGTATAGGTGGCAGCTTGACGAGTGGCCTTGACCCTTCCATGTGATTTGAAGTACTTTATGCGTACCATCTATCGTAATAAGTATTTTGGTTTCGGAATGTTGTTTGGATCGGAATTTTGTTGTTAGTAAGTACAGTATAAGTAACAACATGTTAGGTCAAGCCGATGTTTGTGAGTACTTCTTTTTTTTTAAAAAGGAGAATATACTAATATCACGAAGATACCAATTACACCCAATCTCTGCACCAATAAGATGTCACAAAGACATCCAAGATGCACATAGCCCAAAAAAATAAAGTAAAAAAAGAGAGGAAAAAAAGGCTCGCCACAGTGATCGATTCCTGTCAGTAGCAGCACACCAAAGACAACACCCGAAAAATATAGAAGGTCTCCAAAAGCAACGCCTTCAAGAAAGAAGAGTGCACTAGCGCCTCGTCATCCGATCCAAGATCTTAGGTTTTCACCCTCGAGAAAGTCTGAGCTCACAAAACAATACCCTTAGTAAGGCAATTGCCAGGCACAATCAAAGAAGGACAAAACTTAGGTTTTCACCCTGAAACTCATGACTTGACACACGAGGAGCACCACCGAAAAATGAAATCCTCCAGTGTTGCAGCCCCCACTTGTCACTGCGGCTTCTGAAAGTTATCAAAAACCTGGCTGACTCCGTCACCTCCATAGCCTCTCCACCTTTACAGATCCTCCGATCTCAGCCACCATGAAATTCTTCACTACTGTCTACGCCATGAAAATCGAGATACCGACATGTCCCATGGTTCCAACAAACAACAGAGCTTCGTGATGCGCCCTCGTAGAGCGGTGTAGGATGATATGGACGCACACGACCAAAATCTATCTGATCCAGCTATTCTTGGGCAAGATTCCTGACAGTAGTTCCAGAACACGTAGACGACCAGATCAAGGAAGATCGATCATGCAGATCGTTGATGTGATGCACTAAGAGCACCAGAACCACCACCCCCTCGCTTGCACGATCCGCCGGTCCCGAGCGCTCTCAGCCAACTCCCGGGAGGAACTAGCACGCCCTGCAACGTCCCTCGAGCTGCAGCTTCCCGTCCGAGTGGCTGGGCCAGGTTCCACGCAGGGACCACCATCCATTGGCTTGATCTGCTGCCATACCGGAGCCATCATTGTAGCTTGAAGGGAGGCGCTATCGGAGATGAGGTGAACATCCTGCACAAGGCAGGCTCGCAAGCCCCAGCCAGCCCGACTGCATCCCGTACATCCACATCACCGCCCAACAGCAGTAGCACCAGCAGCACGGTTGGGCCGCGCCTGCAGGAGAGCCCCCTGCTCCGCACCTAGATGAGATCTCGCGCCGAGGAGGAGGAAAGGGCCGCGCGGTGCCGCGATGATGCCGGCGAACGAGGACGCAGCAACACCCACATGAGAGAGCCAACCGAGCCGTGCCACGGTGGGATCTCATGGGAGTGGGGGAGAGGCGCATAGACTTAGACATGGATGAATCTGCCCCGCTGCCACGGGGCCTGGCATGGCTTCGCTGGCCATCCCTCTGGCGGCAGCGATGCAAGAGTTGGCGGAGGGAGGCCTCGCAGAGTTGTGGCGGCTAGGGTCCCCCCTGCCATCTCTAGTACTTCTTATTCTTTTTTGATGTCAATGTTGAACTTCATTACTATGATTCTTATTTGCTGGCAATGCCCCAATTAATAATCAAATGCAACAAGAGCAAATTTTGGTACATAACTTGTGCTTACAATTAGTTGTGTTTGCCAAATAGGTCAAACAATACTAGAGGTGGCAAACTAAGATAATTTGCTTTTTATAGTAAACAGTACCATATTTACAGATGTATTTCCAACAAGAAATAATTTGCTTTTTATAGTAAACAGTACCGCACACATGTTAAAATCAAAACGCCGCTATGGATCTGCCGCTATATGCCGTCAACGCGCCATTTTCCGTTTAGGGAAAGAACAGAAGGGAAACTGGATCCAGAGGGCTACGCTTGGGCCAGAGCAGCAGTTTATTGCAGCTGCAAACTACGGGGGTGGGATAGGCCTTCCCTGTGCTATTTCGAAAAACCAGGCCATGCCCCGTGAACATCATGGACCAGCCGGACAACAAGAAAACCATGTGCTATTTCGAAACCAGGCGATTTGTTCTGACAATGTGTAAACGTCACACGTTTACACTATTCCGTACCTGTATATTGAGCCATATACCTTGCAAAAGCCTGACAGGAGCGAATCACGAAGCAAATTCCCACACGAGGGGGATACCGAGCTGCCTGACGCTCTGCCTCTACAACGCCACACTCGGTCAAATGTGGCTTGCTGCGTAAATACCACCAAAACCATGTCAGTATCGGAAAAAACTTTTTTATACGACAGTAGGTCCTTTTCAGTCTGCATACATGTTATGTCTGAAGTCAAAGCATCTCGATTTGACCAAACTTAAGGAAAAAAGTATCAACATTTACAATACCAAATCAATATTGTTAGATTCATTACGAAATGCAGCTTCATGGAATATATTCGGTAGGGTAGATGTTGATATTTTTTAATATATATTTAGTCAAACTTTGCAAAGTTTAACTTGGCTCAAATCTAATACGCGGAGTAAAAATGACCGGAGGGAGTATGACAGTAGGAGGAAATACAGAACACACACACAAGAAACAAGAGCTATAGTGGCACCAATCGATTCTGAGTCTGTTCATGATTGGACACGATCAGCCACCTAGGGGTAGAAAGACACCGGAGGAGAAAAGTTTGAAGAGAAGAGCTCAGGTCCGATGGACAAGACAAGGAAGGGAGTGCTAATATTCCTCATAGCAGTCAACCCGGTCCAAGCTTTGGTATATGTTCTCCCGAGGCCACTCATTCATAGAAATTACAAATCGGAGAATAAGATGAGTGCACTTTGTACTGATCATGACTCTCGTCTAACAATAATGCACACACTTGAATCGCTGAGCTTGGAGGAGCATGTACCACTAGTAGAAAACAGGGCTTTGGTCCAGAGTAATATTCACATTAGTCCCGGTTCAGTCACGAACCGGGACTAATGTGAGCATTGGTCCTAGTTCGTGCAGCTAAGGCATTAGTCCCGGTTCACCTGAGCCCTTTAGTCTCGGTTTAAGACACGAACCGGGACTAAAGGGTGCGATGCCCTTTAGTCCCGGTTCGTGCCTCAAACCGGGACTAAAGATTAGACCTTTAGTCCTGGTTTGAGACACGAACCGGTACTAATGGGATTGAGACCTTTAGTCCCGGTTCGTGCCACGAACCGGTACTAAAGGTCCCATTTTCAAACTCTACCCCCCCCCCCCCATCGCCTTTTCAGTTTTAAAAAAAATAAAAGAAAATGATGGAAATGTCAAAAAAATAAAAGAAAATAAGTTTCTGATGTGATATGTGGTCTAGTTGTTGGGAAAATTTGCAAATGTGAATTTCGACTTTATTTGCAAAATCTCTCTGGAATTTGTAAAATGGGCATAACTTTTGCATACTAAGTCGGATGAAAAAATTTTTTATATGAAAAATCATCTACTCGAAAAGTTACATCCGAATTTAACTGGGGAACCCCGTTAAACATTTTCAAAATCCTCAAAAACCTAATAGAAAAAAAGTTACGGGGCTTTTAAGATCTGGAGGCAAAAAAATTCAAAAAATTTCAAACTTACTAGTTTCAAGAAGTATTAGTGTTACTAAATAATTATTCAAGAATATTAGTGTTACTAAATAATTATTTCAGTTTTTTTGAATTTTGGTCAAATCTGGTCAAACTATGGTCAAACTGTGGTCAAACAATGGTCAAACTAATTATTCAAAAAATATTACTGTTACTAAATATTAGTGTTATTTTTTAGAACAATAGTTTCAAACTCAAACAGTGAAATGTGTGACTTCATACTCAAGCTAAATTCCTGAGGTTAATAGGATTGACATCTTACTATTGTCAGGAAAACAACAAGTGCAGACTTGGAAACAAAGGAGAATAGAACCCGGAAGTTAAGCGTGCTCAGGCTGGAGTAGTGAGAGGATGACTGACCGTCCGGAAAGTTAGATGATGAGGGGTGATTAGAGGTTAAATTGAGTAGTGATGAGGGGTAAGGGGTGATTAGAGATGAAAGGTTAAAATAATTCAGAAATTTGAAAATAAAGAAAATTCCAAAAAAAAATCAAAAAAATAAATAAAAAAAATTCATAAAATTTCCTTTAGTACCGGTTGGTGTTACCAACCGGGACTAAAGGTGGACCTCCAGGCAGCGGCCACGGGGAGAGCCTTTAGTCTCGGTTCGTGTAAGAACCGGGACTAAAGGGAGGCTTGTCGAGCCTCCCCTTTAGTCCCGGTTCTTACCTAACCGAGACTAAAGGCTCTCCCGGTCAACTCTCTGAGGTCCACCGGGACTAAAGACCCTTATGAACCGGGACTAAAAGCCCTTTTTCTATTAGTGTACCTGGACTGTTAAAACAATCACAAGGCCTGGCTGTATATGAAGTGAGTGCTATTTTTTGTGATTATATATAGAGAACATACAATTGGTCAATGGCAAAAATAATGCTTATTTGGAGGACTGCTTCAGTGGAACAAGTGAAAGCTATACATAAAGGCTCCCATATGATCT
This sequence comes from Aegilops longissima, assembly GCA_021605205.1. NCBI lineage: Eukaryota > Viridiplantae > Streptophyta > Magnoliopsida > Poales > Poaceae > Aegilops > Aegilops longissima. The sequence continues at coordinate 632,298,846 of CM038680.1, read as the reverse complement.
GGTAAATGCAACATGTCTCAGCCCTTCGTCACAAGTGACAATAATGTACGAGATGTTGTCGAAACAAGTCTACGAGTGACAAGACGCAACACATGGTGTGTTACCAATCTTGTTCTGGTCGTGCAATTACTGTGTATCACAAAACACAAATGAAATATTCTTGCGTCAAAGAAAAAACGTGAAAGCTGAAACTCTTGGCGCTTCATTTTTGTCCTTATCTTAGTTGTCAATTTAGTTTATAGATGGTGAAAATGAGCCTTGGAATGCTCTTAACTTAATATTTAGACAAAATATATGGAAAAGATTCCATTGAGACAGTTATAAATTTCATTGAATTTTCCTTTACTTGAACAATCAAGTTCCACCTCTGTTACTTCAACTACACCAAACGATCTTTCAAATTGGTCAAGACTCTCCAGTTTATGGCCCCTTCCATATGGTACCAGTTGTTGTTTGTTTGATTTTGCTTCATTAATAGGCTCATATAGAAGAGACCTTGCTCTCTCAAGCAACAATAAATCAGAACGACCAAGAAGCCTAGGTAACAAGAACAATTTAATATAGAACAGGGGCATGGGCTCCTTCTCGCTCTCGCTTGGGGGCGACTCGAGGGGCGACCCTGCCTCCCCTCCCATCTCCGCTCCGTCCACCCCGTTCCCTTGCTCGTCTGCCCCGGCGCCGGGGGCAAGCTACCTCATTCTCGTGCACGGCATGCCCCCTTGCCTCTCCTTGCTGCTCCCTCGGTCAGGTATGCCCCTAATCGCTGCTGGGCCGTTGCTGACTCCGATGCTTTCCGATGTTACTGCTGATGAGCATGTGCCACGATCGGTTCTTGTGAGAACGATGAACACCAGCGGCTCTCTCTGCTTGGCAGCACCGTCGCCTTCCTGTCCTACCCCGGTACCGGCTGGTCACCACGGCCTGGCTCCGGTGAATGAGATCTTGGGGGATCCCGGCTGGATGCAGGTGTTTTGCCGCCGCCAAAAGCGTTCATCATTTCTTCGTTCTTCCACCGGACCTGTGGGTGTGTTGGGGCACACCCCGCCCTTCGGCTGCTCGCCATGCTTGGTGAGGTCTTCTCCTCCTCAATCGCCGAGCGAAGGCACGCCGGCGGCGGAGCGCTGTGATGTGCGTTTATCCGAGATGGGCTCATGTCGAACGGACAAAGGAAAGAGAGCATGGGCTGACAACTTTGTAGTCAACACGGACGAAACTATGGTACATGTTTTCCCGAGGCCACTCATTCCGTATAACTTGTAAACTGGAGAAGACGTCATCATCTTGTAGTCTCTTCCAACAATAATGCACACTATAATCAAAGAGCTTAAAGAAGCACGTAGCTAAACTGTTGAACAATTACAAGGGGTCATATGTAGAAGTGAGTAGCAATTCGATGGTTATATATAGAGATATAAATAGAAAATAAATAGTGGGTAGATGGCATGTGAATTAGACTTATTAAAAGCGACTCTATGGAAGATGTCGAAGTTATCTCTACTCCTAATGTCTGAGTTGGTGAATAGTCTTCACGGTTTATTTTCACTGGTTTTTTTCGTCTCTCCTCCCACCACCCCCTCCCACCCTGGTCCATAGGTTTATTTTTCTCTCCACTCTTTATTACAAACAGAACTTTCCTAATGTATAACAAATTATGGATCTAACTTCCTTAAGTTATGCAAATCAATCGATCCCTTTTATTGGTGCAATTTGTTTTAGGAAACAAATAACAGATTTTCATGAAACAAATAATAGACACCTCGACCACAGCCAGCTGACCTCTCCTTCCGCTCTGGCTCCTTCTCGCATAAACACCTCCACCACAGCCAGCTGACGCCACCCTAGACCTCCTGCCTCTTCACACCTTCTCCACCACCTCCTCCTCGTACTCCATTGACTATCCCTCCGCCACGTTTGTCCACGGCGGTGTTGAGGGCATGGCGCAGCAGCGTACCAGTGGTAGAGCAACACACAACAGTAGGCGAGGCGAGCGGCCGACGGTGGAGGGCAGATATGTGGTGAACCAACAGTATCTACCACCTCCTCTACCCAGCACGGGTCAGGACGTGGTGGACGCCATGGCCGCAACTAAGACGGCAGGGCGGTGTGGAGCTGCTGACCTGATCCAGACCGTGAGCTCCTGGGATGGGGCGTATATCTATGACTACAAGGGCACACTATCGATTTTAAGGATTTCTCTAGCTTGGTGAGCAGAGCACACTAATCTAAATCTCCTGTCTTGTTCTAAATATCTACTCCACGTTGCCAAATTCTCCATTCCACTATTCAGTTTAAGACCTGTAGACATCAAGGGGTACTTTTTTACAATGAGTTAGGTTCATACATTCATCGGCAACTCTGATTGGAAAACACTTGATCTGCATTAATTATTCACATCAAATAACCTATATTTTTTTCTAAGATGTCCTCATGTTAAGAAGTGTTTCACACTTGCACAGATGGATTGATTGGAAAAGCCTTGATATGCTTGGTTGTTAATTCTTCAGAGTACAATCGTCAGTAGGTTTTTTTTCAACAAATGTGGAGATATTAATCATCCGTCATCGAGACTCCGTGAGGACACTCTCTCTCTCTTCTTCCCACGTTGGTGCGTTATCCCTGCAGATGGATCGAGAAGGATGCACCACGTTATTAGCAAATTATTTTTAAGACTACAATGTGTGTTTCCAAATGCCTTTTTATATTAGCTTACTCTCACCGGAATGATTCATAATAGTATAGTTGCACATCATGTCATCGACAACTTGAACCAAGACAAGTATTTTGGAACGGAGGAAGTAACCTTTTATCTATTCCTGCTATTTATGTAGCATCAGTGCATGATTGCTTAATACTTCCATAGCAACATTGATTATATGTTTGCGTCCATATATACTTTAAAGGTGTTGAGGTCATTATAGGAGTATTTGGATTGATCAAGCTTCTATCTGCTCTTATGTTTCATGTGAGAAGGTTGTGGACGTGCATGTTTGATGGAATTTGAGCATTGAGGAATGTATTGGCATCCCTTTATAACTACACTTGCATCGCATAGTGAAATATGGGAGAACGTACATCATTCACAAGCAACGGAGTGGATTAAGGAAATTAGTATGAATAAGTAGAATTTATTGATTGATGTGTACATTTGGATAACACATGTAGCATGGCAATGTCATACTCCAACTTGAATGAAATTTGTGATAACATCGATCCCAGTATATAGTGCCTGGAAATCAATTGATGATCCCAATATTATGTATGGTGGATATAGTGGGTAGAGGAAGGTTGACAATGCCGCACAATGTGGCAAATGGATCAGGAGACAACAGATCTACCTTACTGGCTAGGAGGGCGTCATGTGTGGCGCACGTCTCCTCCCTCTTGATGGGGGTGGCGGATCGACATAGACACGGGGGGAGGGGATCAGGGCGGTTGGTGGGGGACTCCTCCTTGACGAACTGTTGGGAAGTACGGTGTGAAAGAGAGGGCGCCATGGAAAAGATGAGGTGGCGTCATCCAGTTTTAAAGGGAGGGCTCCGGTGAGAAATGTCCCTCTATGGCGAGAAACCGAGTGGAAAAGGGAGGATTTGGCAGGAAAAGGGAAGGTTGCGCCATGGGGTAAGGTTTTTGTGTTGAGCCTATGTGTTGGAGATCACATGACAGATAGTTCGGACAATCACATTTCCTGCCAACACATGGTGTGGATTTGAGGGAGCTCGTACTGTGTAGATGGTTGAATTTTGAAGAGCCTGCTGGACGCCCGTTAGATGTCCGAACACACGCGGACATATGGGGAAGAAATGAGCTTCGATCTTGAAGAGACTTTAATAATTTGTTTGACTCATTTACATGCACTATATCCCGTAGCAACACACGGACATTCTACTAGTACCTATAAAGTCTGCCATATGAGCTCGGTAAATGCAGTCCGTCTCTCTCGTCCCATGCCACACTTGAGAGTGCCTGATATATTGGCTGGAGTATATTGAATATAAGCCACGTGGTGTGTTCTTCAGTCTCCAATTCTTCATCCGTGCACATTGTTTTGTAGTAAGTATGTAGCACAAGGCAATATGCAGAAATAATGCTTCAAGTATGTTTGGGCCAAAGAATCAATGCCATCGTCTTTTGGCCTTGTGAAGGCAAATGTGTAATGTTCACTTTGACAAGTCCAACGCATGAACTCTGAGAACTATATGAGTGAAGTGTTTCTTCCTTCCCGCACCTGTATTATTTGCACTGAACATCTTTAAGATTGGGTTCCCTGCTGCTTTCATGGACACTTTTTTTTAAGTCCCGAACTGCGTACAATAGAACTATGTGCACGAGTCATCAAGTTTCTTCGTGAATATCCTAGAAAGGAGAATGAGAAAAGTTGCACACTCTCCTAGTAATCGATGTTGGCCATGAGTCGACAAAGGGTGACGTTGTCCACGATGCAACCCGTCATCCTTCTCTTTTTATTGATGACCTGATGCCACACTTCATTTTACCACCTCTTATGTGAACGTAATTTACCCTTTTTATGCGGGGTGGCCATAAAAATATTCTGTTGGGGCTGATTGATATGTACGTACGTACTAGGCCACATTTGATGATACTTTGATAGCATCAGTGCGTCATGTTCAGGTCTAGCGCAGGTTCAGTTGCTACGTCACTAACATCAGGTTCATGTCCACAGCTTGAAGAGAATTTCGTTAACAAACACGCAAACTACAAACACATTTAACAACAAGAGAATGTGAAGAACATCTGAGGGCAGAGCTCGCAATTTCATGAGCGAGCATGGTTTGTTTGGCTGTCTAGCCCAACAAACTAACCGACATTTGAATCAAAGAGCACAAATTAACACATATATTAACTATTCAATAGCACAAGGGCTATCTCCTAATCGCATGTTTCTAACTCATTTTGAATAATACTACCTCCGGTACATATTAACTGTTGTAGCTTTAGTGCAACTGTAGTACAAAGTTGTACTAAAGCAGCGACAATTAACTTTTTTTTTGAAACGAGGCAAAAGATTTGCCATTTTCATTGATTAAGAAGAAGAGAAGTGCACGGTTAATTAGAGAAAAACTGGGCGAGATCGGAGGGAGTACTAACTGTTGTGATAATCTGTTGCGAACCGCTCAACAGCAAGCGTTGCAACTCTGCTAGAAAAGGGCCAGTACAAGAAACATAATAGTCGAGGGAAGATCGTATGGGTGTAATTGATATCTACTTACTATTAACATATTCCCTATTTCAAAAAAAATATGCATCAAGTACTTCCTTCTGAACCTGTGTCTTCCAGAGCCAACGTGGTGCAGATTGATCCACTGCAACGGGATGCAGCTTTTTGGGTGTAGCTCGCTTCCCATGCCAGTCTGCAAGCTTTGTGTACAGATTGAGAAGCATCCAGGCTGCAACTGGCGCACACCCAAGCTATGCATTCTGAGTGGTCGGGCTAGGTTAATCTCTCACCTTGACGGACCCCGACCAGGCAAGCCATCCATCCCTCTTTAATTGTGCATGTTAACAATGGTTTCAAGATGCCACTCATTCCAAAGTTGTGCTTGATTGCAACACATTTGGATCAATTAATCAAGTGATTTTTCGACGGTCACCAAATAAGAGAACCTAGGAGGTATGGGTTTAAGCTCACAAATATTGGTAATCCGAGGTCGCAAGAATGGGTGTGCACGTGTGTGTTTGCGTGTATGAATCGAATTCTAGAAAGGGAACTGCAAATATGATTGTGATGTTGCTACTATATACTATTCCCTCCTATTCTAAATATAAGACTTTGGTAGTTCATATTTATGTACGGAGGGAGTACTAGCTAGTGAGGACGGACCAGGGTAATAACACATGGTAAAGTTATTTTGATCCCCTCTTCCATGTCGATGGTTGTAAGTAACGTGCAATTATGAACCATTACAGGTGACAAGTAGTAGAAATAAGTGTACTATGCTGATTGTCAGTTTTAAAGAGATACTCCCTCCGTCCGCAAAAAAGTGGACGTTTAGAGTTCAGCGTTCTTCCGAAAATAAGCGTACATCTGCGTTGCGTTGGGTACTTTTGCTCCGCCCCGGTCCACGCCTCGAGCGCCAGTCCAGCGCAAATAATGAGTCACCGCACGCGAACTCCCCAATCATCTTCCTCTCCCCCAACGATCCTCTCCTCCAATCCAATCCCAAATCGCCGTCGGTCCAACCTCCAACCCAGGACTTCTAGATTATCAATTTTGTTGAACAGATTTGGCATGAAAATTACTTTGACTATTGATGCTAGATGATACATATTTTAAGATTGTCTATTTTGTTCCAATTTAAGTTGGATAAACAATTGAATAAATAATTGATGAGCTCAATAAGTAGTTGGATAAATAATTTTAACCAAAAGTAGAGCATTACAAAATGTTGTCGAGAAGTCCCGCAAGAACTATTACAACTTCTAGTTGGCTACAATCTACATGAAGCTCTCATAGAGTTCGCGATCACACCCTAAAACATGAGGTAGATTTCATGTACGCTCTAGGCCATCCTTGTACACATGAGGAATCTTCTAGTCGTTGCCTCCACCTATCTTCATTACCTCAATTAAGTAACACTGTAGTGTAAGGAAACTCATGTTTATCTTATCGACATCATACACATGATATTCGTGTTGCACATTGTTGATTAGCTCATCTAAATTATTAGAGACTAACCTATCTGACATGGAAAACGATGAAGAAAATAGGCCAAGGCCTAGAGCTTTCATATCCGGTTAGTTCGCAGGCTGTTGCATGAGGCGAATATCAAGCCCGGTTTGAGCAACAACATTAAGAAAACCCGGGTCATTACATGGGACATGTGAGGGTGCATTTTCTTGCTGGATCCATATATAGTCTCACCAGCAAGATCTTGAGGCCAAACTGCTTGAATAGCTGGTGGTACCTTTTGAATCAAAAACTCCCTCGATGTATCTCTCTTACTTTGATTATTTTGGTCGTCAGCGTCCCTCTTGGATAGTTATCACTTCTCGTTGGCGCTGGCTCCTACAACAAACAAACAAACTCAAGTTAGCTTAAGTACGGATGTGCCTATTAAATAAAAGAGTAAAGGTCGAAATTCACCTTTTTGACAAACGACCAAATGCCGATCTTCCCATAAAATGCAAATACCTTTTGCATTATATCTAGGATTGCCTATTAAAACCCAAAACATTATTTTCCCAATGGAGTTTTTATTTTGCACAGCCCTATATGGGGTTTCTTCTGATGGCAGCTTGTACAATTTCATGGTTTTTTAGTGGTATTAAACCACTTTTCAACTAAATGGAATATGTTACGCATTTCCTTGAGTGTGGGCCTATTTGGCAAATTTCGCGGGCCAAACATAGAGAGACAATGCCACAGTCTAGCCTTCATGTTTGCTTCCTTCAAATATGGCATGAGTGAGCTGGAACGCCTATCGAGCAAGCCTTCCGTAAACATCCTATGTAGTGTGCTTTTCTGCACACCCAAAGCTCTTGCAAGACTGCATATAGTTCTCCTTTGATTCTGAGGAATCTCTGGAACCCTTCTAAGGTCAACCTCAATCCTTTTGCGACCACAACTTTTGGCTTCCTTGATCGTACATCAACGGGTATGCCTTGTCGAAGAAACTCCTTCACCCTCCTTCAAACGCGTCTGACCTTGTACACTGAAACTTGGAACATGTTTGCAACTTCTCTGGTTGTGGCTTTAATCACCAGTCGACACTTCTTGCTAGCAATTCTTCAGAAATACCAGTCCTTTGCAAATCTGTTAAATTCTGGCATTTGTCTGCATCATGAACTTGTTCATTATCTTCTTGCTCTTGCTCCACATCCGTGTGTTCATCTGGTGCTGAATCGCACATGGCTTCATGTGGTTCTGAATCATCAAGCTCTTCTTCGTCAAACTGAATCTATATCGCCTGCATGCACACCATGCATAATCCTCCAGCCTAACACGAAGGTTATCTAGAGTTTCATTCATTTCTTGCACTTCCTCTTTCATGCTCCGGGAAAAATCACCTTGGTCTTCAAGTTCGTCGTCTACAAGGTTAGGTTATGTGAGTAGTTGAATAAGATTGTAACTAAACATTCAGTGTCCTAACTAAATTATTTTACTAACCTGATTCATGCATATCCTCTTCATGGCCAACATTGGCCTCATGTTCCTCTTCTCCATGGGCAATGTTGGCCTCATGTTCATCTTCTACATGAAGACACCATCCAGATTAGCTAAGAAGAATTGAACATGTGCATGCGATCAAAATGTACACGGGTTCATGTTCAGATCGAAGTGATGGCCAGCCAGTGGTACTTCTTCATGCAAGGGGGGCTCATGTTCATCTTCTTCGGTGAATTGATGGCCGACCTGGCGTACTTCTTCATGCAAGTGAGGCTCGAAACTGACATGGGGTTCTTCATGCATGGCAACCTCAGGTTCGTCCTCTACGACGAAGAAGAATCATTAGAATGTGCACATGATCAAGGGGAACAAATGAAAAGATGATCAAGAACATGGGTTCATGTTCAGATCAAAGTGATGGCCAACCTGGAGCACTTCTTCATGCAAGGGAGGCTCATGTTCATCTTCTCCCTCTCCTGGTCCTATGTTCAAGTCAATGATCAAGGTCTCTGTGCGTGTGTTGTTTTACTCATTGCATGTGGGTTGGCTTTATAGCTAGGTATAGTGGCTTGGTCTACTAAATCGAAATCTGACGCCTCTAATTTATGTAATCTGGCGCCATATTCCTGTAATCTGGAGTACTAGTTGTAGCTGGCGGGAAGTACTATGGTAGGAGAAATTTTTTGTTGATAAAGTTGTGATTTACTTCTCCCTTCTCATTTATTATCTCGAGGAATCGAAGCTGTGGCACCTTAATTGAGTGCAGGGAGGGCTTTTCTGCAAAATCCTTAATTTGTTTTAGAAAACCCAGACACCCACTCTTTGCGGATGGAGGGAGTAGAGCAGAAGCAACTCAACATAGCCCTGGATCGATGAGGCCATGTGGCATGGTTGAAGAATTCCTTACTTGACCGCCGCGCAATCACAAGGAAAAGTTGTACCTGAAAGATGCAAGAGTTGGATCGAATAATAAGGCATTGTCAGCGACATGGAGAGTATCCGATGATACTATATTGTAGGAACTAATGGTAGCATCACAAAATAGTGGTCAAATATTTCGAAAAAATTGAATACTTTGCCCTCACCTTCTACCTACTTTGTTTCCTTGATTCGAGTGAACTTTGTAATAATCATGCAAGTACTATCGAATGGGGAGAGGGGAGTTCATGGGCTCTGGCTAGGGGAAGGAGTCATGGTCCGAGATAGTGGGTCTGCCGGAGCGCGACCCAGCGCTCAAAATCAGCAGTAATGGGCCCAACCGCCGATGCCACCATCAAGTTCTAGTTTCCGCATGCACATCTCCGGGCCTTGGCCGCCTGGAAAGGGCCCCGAGCATATTGTTGTGCCCTCGATGACCCACTGGATTGAAGGTCTCCGGTGATGGTGGGCACGGTGGCGGTCGTGTATCTGGTACTCAACCAGGTCCGTCATCAGTCTTGCCTATGGTCGGCGAGCGGCACAAACGGGTGATGGTTGCTAGTTCCCTGCCGGCATACCAGTGGCGGCACACGTCTTCATGGCGAGGCTCCATGTGGTCCCAGCCAGCTACGAGATCAGTGTGATGCAGCTTCTGGTGAAAATCGGGCCTACTGCGGTCATGGCAGACGATGGTGATATGTTTGATGTCGTGTCCATCTGGAGGCATCGTTGTTGCAGGTTGGGTCAACACGATCGAGATGTTCCAGGGAAAACCTTAGATCTGGGTCTCTTGGATCGGACTATGAAGGCTCCTTCGATGTCTCCCTTATCGGGCCATCATTTTGGAGCAGGAGCTGGCTGGAGGGGACAATAGGAGAAGCTGTGTTACATCTACCCCAAGGTCGACGACGGGACTTGGCGGCATGGTGCAACAAAGTGACACCGACGGCGCGTATGGATGGACGCGCGTAGGCTGGTGGCATTGTCTGGCGTCATGGTGACGTCGACGATAGATGGAACTAGGAAGATCGATGCAATGACCCCTCCTGAAGATGGGACAGCGGAAGATAGCAGCGCTGGATCCTAGAGTGTGTGCATGCAGTGCGCGTTGTGGGACGTCTATACCGGTTGGTACTCTCAGCTTGCCAGGATGGCGGCTTCTTGAGGCAACTGAATTAAATGGTGTCTGTTGATGTGGTCACGGCACATCATTATACTTGTAGGTGTCGCAACTTTTTTCATCTCGAAGATGGCTTTGGGTTTATCTTTGAATTCATTTTGTCGAATTGTGATGAATAAAATAATAAAGATGACTGCATGCATCATTTTGCTAGAGAGGCCGAGGGTAATCCTCGTATTTAAAAAAAACAAAAAAGCTTGCAGGGCAAACCAGGCGGCAAATCCAGCACAACAAATACCATGAAATACATAATATGGCATATGGGAAAACACATTAGATGACAGTAGGATGAATTAGAATACAACTAAAGTAGAAGAGCCAAAGTAGAACCACAACTTATTATGCTCATGCGTCTACTCCAGAAGGGCTCACGTCGAACAGAGGAAGGAAAGAGAGCATCGTCTGGCCTTTCTGTAGTCAACACAGGTCAAGCTATGATACATGTTTTCCCGAGGCCACTCATTCCGTATAACTTGTAAACTGGAGAGGGTATCATGGTCTCGTTGTCTCTTCCTACAATAACGCACACTAGAATCAAAGAGCTTAAAGAAGCACGTAGCTGAAATGTTGAAGAATTACAAGGGGGCATATATAGAAGTGAGTAGCAATTCGATGGTTATATATAGAGATAGTACAAATAGAAAATAAGTAGTTGGTAGATGGCATGTACGTTAGACTTATTAAATGCACCTGCTCCGTGGAACATGTCAAAGTTATACCTATATAGTCTGCCATATGAGCTCGGTAAAGTGTAGTCCGTCTCTCTCGTCCCATGCCACACTTGAGATTGCCTGAAATATTGGTTGGAGTCTATTGAATAATAAGCCACATGGTGTGTTCTTAAGTACCCAATTCTTCATCCGTGCACATTGTTTTGTAGTACGTACTAAGTGTGTAGCACAAGGCAATATGCAGAAATAATGCTTCGAGTATGTTCGGGCCAAAGAATCAATGTCATCCTCCTGCTTTCTAGAGCCTGTCGGTCTTGTGAAGGCAAATGCCTGATGAGCACTTTGAGAAGTCCAACGCAATAACTCTCAGAACTATCTGATCAGTGAAGTGTTTCTTCCTTCCCGTACCTATATTATTTGCACTGACATCTTTATTATTGGATTCTTTGCTGCTTTCATGGACACTGTTTTTTCAAGTCCCGAACTGTAGTACAGCAGAACTGAGTGCACAATCAAGTCAAAAAAAAAAAAGAACTGAGTGCACAAGTCATCAAGTTTCTTCCTGCTTTTCCTAGAAAGGAGAATGAGAAAAGCTGCAACAAAACTCTCCTAGTAGCCGACGCAGGCCAGCCAACAAAGGATAGCGGTGTCCGCGATGCAACTCGTCATCCTTTTCTTTTAGACAACATGATGCAATCCGTCATCTTACGACCTTTTATGTGGACATAATTTACTCCTATAAAGTATCATCAAATGTGTCTTACTATATTGCATACTCTCTTCGTTCCATAATGTAGTGCATATATTTTTTATTAAAGTCAAACATTACAAACTTTGACCATATTTATAGAGAAAAATAGGTACATTTAGAATACCAAATACACATCATTGGATACATCATTAGTTATATTTTCATAATGTACATGTTTGGTGGTGTAGATGTAGACAATTTTTTCTATAAACTTGATCAAAGTTGACAAAGTTTGTCTTTCAATAAAATCTATATGCACTACATTGTGAAATGGAGGGAGTATCAATCAGCCCCAAGTCAAGGGAAGTTTCAGTTCGACCAGGCAAAATGGGGAGGAGTGAGCCTGCAGGCGACATCGCCGGCATCACAAAGGCATCGTGGCCGGAGGTGGTAGGCCGGCCAGAGCGCGACGCAGAGATCCAGATCAGTAGCGACAGGCCTGACGTCTCGATCTCCTACCACGGTACAGGGCACCCAGCCGGGCACACAATGGCGGCCGGTCCACCCTGCCGTCAAGAAGAAGGAGTTGTTGTCCCCATCGTCTAAGTCGCCACGTTGCCTCCACTACTACCTCAAAGGGGCCGACATTGGCGGTGCTTCTCGTCCAGATCGGCAAAATGCAAAGCCAAGATAGAGGAGCGCCGTAGCGACCGGTGTCGGGCACAACACAAGGCGGTGTTCACTAAGTCCCAGGTGAAGCCGTCATGAGTGCTCGTGGAGGCTTGGTCCCTCGATCGGTCAAAGACAAAAGTTGAGTCAGACTCCTGCCGCTACCGCCAGCTCAATACCCAGCTCCTCCAAATGGCGCTGGTAGAGTCCGAGCATGCCCTCTGCCTCCAAATGGACGATAAGCGGCACAAGGCATTGGATGATGTGGCGGAGCATTGTGCTCCGCGAGCGTGCTGTGGCCCTCGGGCAGGGATACAACTGAGCTTGTGCACCCTGAGCTCGCCGCAGTGGCCAGGCAGGGATGAAGAGACAAGAAGGAAGAAGGATACAGACTTCCATATGGGGTCTAGCTCATTTGATTAGTTGAGTATAGGGGAAGGGCTAGTTGCACACATTGTTAACTAAATTTTGAGAGGTTAATGTTTGGGAGAAAGTTTGGGGAGTTATGTTTGGGAAGAAGGACTAGAGATGCTCTAACTTCAAGTTCGGGTCCACAGTCTAATGAGAATTCCGTTAACAAACACACAAACTACACCCACATTTAACAAGAAGACAACATCTGCTTGCATTCTATGTGACAAAACAATTGGATCGGTGATTTTATGTCTCTTGCATGCTATGAAACAAAACAGAGCAACTTTCACCTCGCAGTTAACTGAGAAAACAATTGCAAAGAAGAAGAAAGGTGTCTTATGACAATGCCGGTTGTTAGTTTTAAAGATGTACATTAGATGTTTTTTAGGGCAACAACGGCGGGCAAAAGTCAGCCTAAGCCATTTTTCATTTTTATAAAAGCAAGAAACGGGGCTCGATCTTGTAGCTTCCGTCTTGATAGCTAAGTGCTCTGGATACTATACAATGGCTATAGGATGTAGCACAGGATAATCAGAAACATAAGAACACGAGAAATAGTGACGAAGAACCAGAAACTAGATATGCCAAGCCGACTATAATCTCTCGTGTGGACAGGTACATGCTGGGGAAGCTATTTATGCCTCTGCGACTGCCAATGTTAAAGATGTTTTCATGATGCCACTCATTTCAAAGCTGTGACTGTGGCGTGCACCACATTCACATCAATTAACTGATTTTGTCAGCATATATTTATCAAACAAAAGAACCTACAAGTTGTAGTTTTAAACTCACACACATTGCTAACCAAAGGACGCAAGAATGGGTGCGTGCGCTTGCAATGTGTGCAAACTGACCCCTAGACAGGGAACTACAAAGCTCATACTACTATATGCTACCATTGGTCACAGAACCAAGGTAATAGGCTTCCATATTTATTTTTTTCGAAAGAAGGATTGCTCCTGGCCTCTGCATTTCAATGATGCATGCAGACATATTATTAAACGATGTCTTCAGTAAGTATGTAGTATGTTACAAAAACTCGGAAAGAGTTGTTAAAAATGAACAAAGTCACAACCGGTAAAAATAATACTAGATGCCTATACACCTATCCTATTGTTGGAATGCCATCCAAACTGGTTTTATTTATCCCGTGCTACCATCTCTCATAGTTGCACCCATAAGCCATATGCTGCTTGGCTTCCGCACGGCTGATTAACAATGTATGGATCTACAAAGTCGCTCTATAGATGACCTGCAAAAAATGTCGTCGTTTCAGGAGTTTCATATGGGCCAAATTAATACACACCATCTGACTGAAATATGCGCCGCTTGTTTAGGCTACACCCTATTTAACCAAGTCCCAAATAAAGAATCAATGCTTCTAGGTGGACAACATTGAAGGCCGCGTGTACTGTGCGCCAAAGTAGTGTGGCTAGTGGGCATTCGATAAAGAAATGTTGAATAGACTGATCATGATCACAAAAACAACACCTTTTGCTACCCTCCCAACACAGGTTATATTTAGTCAAGATCACACTCTTGTGGACGAACCAAATAAAAATGTTTATCTTTAGAGGCACCTTAATTTTCCAAATGTGTAGCGAGTTTGGGATTGGACTAATGTTTATCAAATCAATATACATTGAGTTCATGGAGAATGCCCCTGACACCGACAGTGTAGTGTATCTGGCTCATCCGATAAGTTGAACCCCATCAACCTACACACGAGATGTAGACATCTACCCCATCGCTCACCTACAAGTGATCTTCTGAATTGAATGTTCAAGGGAACCGATCCTAGAATTATACTGACAAAAACCTCTTTCCATTGTACGATATTGTAAAGAGTGCGATACGGAATGACTAGTGGCGTGTCCCTCGCTATGTATCCTACCAAAACCTAGCAATATTGTCGTTCCCAACAATAAAGTTGTACAATAGGCTTGCATATCGGGAAGTTACTATCAAGTCTCCGCCTAACATGTTGCTGGCTCCAAGTACAACACAACTATGGACTATGATAGGTGACTTGAAGAAGAAATCAATCTATTATTTTACCTTTTTAGTGAAACCTACCATTTTCGTGATCAATGTCGGGCCTGAAAGACAGGGCACTCGTTGCAAGACAGGGTTGACATCCCTTAAATTGTCCGGACCGCCAGTGCGCCATAGTGCTCAAATCAAAATACTATCCGAAGGGGACTTCGCTAGACACCGTGTTTGTGTCACATGCATCCCCAGTATGGAGAGGAGTCGAATTCGGGCTAGAATTGCTAAAGAGGGGCTTGATTAGGCGTGTGGGAGATGGACGGAATATTGAGATTAAATGTGATAACTGGATCCCTTGGCAGAGTGGTCTGATGGCCGCAAAGATCGCCAGAAGATCAAGAATTAGAAGGGTTAATGAGATTATCAACTTAGATTCAAGATCCTGGAACAGAGACCTTGTTTACCAGCTAGTTAATCCTACTGATGCCAAAGAGATTTGCCACATTAAGCTGTCTGCAAATGACACAAAGGACTGTGTGCAGCATGGCATTTTGAGAAATCAGGCATCTTTTCGGTACGCGGTGCGTACAAACTTGCGTTTCAGACCAATAAGGGTCAGACGAACTCGAGCTCTTCTAGCAAACCAGATGACAAGAGGATCTGGGACATGATTCGGGAAACTCAAGCACCCCAAAAAGTTTGTGTTTCGGTTGGCGAGTTGCAACACAGTCCCTGGCTACAAACGTTAACAAATGAAAGAGAACCCTCCTTAAACATGAGATGAGACAGGTATGGGAATTACCCTCCGATAAAAGATTCCAGTGGACTGGATGAGACTTGCTACAGGTTCTACTCAGCTCATGCAATGAAGAAACCCGGTGCAGCCTGGTGCTCATGCAATGAAGTAGCACCATGCAGGATCCTGTTACTCTTTTGGCAAGCTTGGTGTATGCGCACTAACTGCACGCACGGCGATGGAAAAGCACGAGTGTCTGACTCATCTACTTTCTTGCTATGTTACGAGGAGGAACTCTTTGGAGGAGCGTTTTTGCCGTCTAGTGATGTCAAAGGTGGGAAAATCCTTTGGAGGAGCATTTTCGCCCTCTAATGATTTCAGAAGTGGGCCGGACCTATTTTACATCAACCATTGAAGATGCTCTAAGGAGTACATCAGCTCAGTTTGCCCAAGTCCAAACCAACCTCCTAAGTAGAGAATGCAACAAGTTAGCACATGACCTCTGCACTGATGCCAAAACAAAAGGGGAGCAGCTTCTTCTTGGGAAAATCCCAGAACATCTTTCTGAGCTTCCTGATAACTGATTGTAACGGTGCACCCCGAGTAATCTGTATGCATGGTACGTAACCCTCAAGAATAAAATGCTGGGCCCGAAATCTTAAGTTATAGTATATGCTTCTACATCACCGACTAGCTATTTTAAGCCCATGTGACCAATTATTAGTAACTACTCCCTCCGTCCCATAATGTAAGATGTTTTTTGACACTAGTGTAGTGCCAAAAAACATCTTACAATATGGGACAAAGGGAGTACTTGTATACACTTTGTACCCAAAAAACTCATATATACTTTGTACGTACTCCCTCCGTCCGAAAAAACTTGTCATCAAAATGGACAAAAAGGGATGTATCTAGAACTAAAATACATCTAGATACATCCCCTTTTATTCATTTTGATGACAAGTATTTCCGGACGGAGGGAGTACAACATAAGGATCGTTATCATCGCATCTGAATGATTCAATACACAAATCATTTTATTTATGCAAAGTTTCGCCATCGACGTCGAGGCCCAAAATAATTTTGAAACAGAAACCGAGCATCACTAAATGACAACATGCTAATATTGTAACTTTTTTTACTTATTAATAAATAACCAAAAAGAAGCAACAGATGTAGTATATGGATCAGGGCATCAATGCATTTGACAATTCACACCATAGTTCACCTCACACTCCCTGAAAGCAACACATGTATGCTCCCCCCCTCCTCGCGCCGCCCCACTTGTGACTGAGGGGGAACCCTAACCGCGGCCTCCGCTGGGCCTCCCCTCCTTCTCCCCCCTCCCTCACCTCCGCCCGAGGGTGCTTAGCGGCAGCGAGTCACGACTGCGTGACGGGCGGCGTGGTGGTTGTGCACATGTGGTCGCGGGGACGGCGTCTGCATCTGGTTGGCGGCGGTGCTCTGGTTTGTTGCCTGGCTGCCCGCTACTCCCGCTCAGCTGGACGCGGCCACACACCGGCCTCTGGCTTTAGCCTAGACACACATACGCGAAACACACACGCGCACCTACGCGCCATGCACACACACATGGCTTATTGCCAACAGGTGTACACCAACTGAATATCGTAGTCAGCACGGACTGTCTTCCCGAGGCCACTCATTCCGTATAAATTATATACCATGTCAAGGTCCAGAATGGTTTACAGTATGGCGGTCTCATGTAGTAACAAAAATGCACATTAGAATCACACGCAGCCGGACTGTTGAAACAATGACAAGGCCTGGTTGTATATGAATTCGAGACGAGTAGTAAGGATGCGTTATTATATATAGGCAAAATGCAAATTGGTAGATGACAAAATTTATGCTTATTTAAAGCACTGGTTCAGTGGAACATGTCAAAGTTATACAGGTAGGCTCCCATTTGAGCTGGGTAAATGCAACATTTCGCGTCCCACGTCACACATGATATTTAACATCGGAGATATTGTTGGATCGAGTCCATTAGTGACATGACAAGGCACATCGATGTGTTCTCCAATTTGGTTCCTGGTGTGCAACTGTGAACAAAGAATGTGAAAGCACAAAACCAGTGGCGCATGTACTGAAAATTTTGCTATCAGGAAGTAACAATAAATTAGAACCTACAAGAAGCCACACATGATATTTAACATCCGAGATATTGTCGGATCGAGTCCATTAGTGACATGACAAGGCACATCGATGTGTTCTCCAATTTGGTTCCTGGTGTGCAATTGTGAACAAAGAATGTGAAAGCACAAAAGATGTCGGGGGGAAGAGCTGATCGTGCCCCACGAGCACCTACGGGACCTGGGTCCCTTTGTGGTTCGGAGGGGGGCGGAGATTGCACAAAGAGCGGGTCGAGGCGATGCACACGAGGGGGTTTACCCAGCTTCGGAGCTCTCCGGAGAGATAATACTCCTACTGCTGCTTTGTGGATTATCTTGTGTTCTTGCTAGGGAGCAACGCTGGCTACAAGACCTAACTTGAGTGTGATGAACTAAGCTGGAGCTGGCTAGGAACCCAGCCGAATCGAACCCCCTCTACGTTGCCCTCGGACCTCCTTTTATATGCGCAAGGGGTTACCACATGTGGCAAGTAGACAAGGTCACAATGATAAAAACCTAGGTTGGTACACCGCTTTGTACAGTGTACAGTAATCTATACCTAACTCTGACGGCAAGGGACAAGGGTCATCAATGCCTGTCTCAGTCGCCCGAACAATGTAACAGGGACCGTTAAGTGTGCCTCCGTCCGCCACGATGGTGGCTTGTCAGCGCTGTTTGTCGCTACTCCCCGCTGGCTGCACAGCCGACCGACACGCGTAATTGGGGGAGCCCCGTGGTGACACGTTGGCGGGTGAGCTGGAGCGGAGATGAAGAGAGGTCGCCCGCCCCGGCAAGCGCTTTGCCGTGGCGGGAACCTTGTCGCGCTTGGGGGTTCAGCGCCCGCCAAGCCTTCCCGGCAAGCTCCTCTTGCCGGGGCCTTGTTTCCTTTGCGCCCTGGGTGGCCTTCCCGGCAAGCTCCTCTTGCCGGGGTCTTGACTGCTTAGTTCTTGAATGGCTCCAAAGGAGCCGCTGAGGATCTTGGCGGCCATCAAGCCGGCCCGGCCGTGGGGCGCTGCAACTGTCCGTGCACGAGTTCGGGGTACTAGGATGCCCCTACTCTAGTACACCGACAGGAGCCCCCGGGCCTGGGCCACACACGGCGCCAAGCTCTGTTGGGCCAGGCCCAAAACAGTGCACGGGCGCGCGTGGTCTTGATTACGCCGTTACCTGCCTTGGACCCACCACGTCTCCCACGAACGGCACGTGTAGGACGTGGCGTCGTGGGGGAGATCGTGGGGCTTCCTTTAATGGGAAAAATCGGAACGCCCATCCCCTCTCCCTTTATAAGCGGGGAAACCGGGGCAGGACGCCCACTTGCCCTCGCTGTCACATCGGAAAACCCCCGTCGCTTTCCCCTTCCTTCTCGAGCCCACAGAGAGCGACGCTCCGCCCCCTCCACTGCCACCGGTGCCACCCACGCCGTCGGCTTCCTTCACCATGACTCCCTATGGCTCCGAAGGCCGATAAGGGGAAGGGCGTGAAATCCGCCGAGGCGCAGCGGCTCGCGGCACTGCGGAAAGAGCGGGCTCTCTTCGACCCCCTGCTCGACAGGAAGGAGCTGCGGGATGGGTACTACCTCTTCTGGTCGACGGTGACCCGGGCGCATCCGCGCACGAGGGTCATCTCCGCCGCCACATCTGCCAAGGTCTCCTTCGGGTACCCCTTCTTCGCGATTTTCTTCTGGTGCGGGCTCTGCCCGCCCTTTTCTGAATTTTTCTGTGATGTCATGAACACCTATGGCCTCCGCCTTCTTGACTTCACCCCCAACGCCGTTCTCACCTTGGCTGTTTTCGCACATCTTTGCGAGAACTTTGTCGGGGTCCACCCAAATGTCGCCCTCTTCCGCCATTACTTCTCACCCCGCGTAGAGAGAGGAGAGCCGCTTGCCGGAGGAATTGCTTGGACCTCTAGGATCGGCAAGAAGGAAGCGTACTTTGACGGAGAGTTGCGCAGCAAGTGGGAGGAGTGGAGGGCTGACTGGTGCTGGATCTTAGAGGAGGAGCCACAGCCTTTTACCGCCCTGCGCAAAACCCCCATAGTTCGTGGCAACGATTGGAGCAACTTGGCGCCGGAGGACGACAAGTTGAAGATTGCCACGACTAGGATTTTGCGCCTCCGGCAAGCAGGGCTCACCGTGGGGGCAGTTGGCGCGGACTTCCTTCGCCGCCGCATTGCACCCTTGCAGGAGAAAGGGAGGCCTGCTTGGGAATTCCAGAACGCGGCGGATATCATGAGGCTGCGTCCAGGCCTAAATTGGAACTTCACCACCCTGGAGCTTGACGGCATGCTGCGGGAGCTGTTCAAGCCTGAGCCGGACAACCCCGGATGGTGCATGTTGCTGAGGGGAGTTGTGCCCTTGTGCAACAACTCGGCGCTTGATCGCATCCGCGCGATAATGCCGTTGTGCGATTCCCATGGGATCGTTCCAACTTGGCAGGAACCCGCCGATGACATAGTGCAGCAGTTCTTCGACGACTTGTCTGAAGTGCCGGTCCGTGCCGACGAGAAGAGACGGCTCACCCGCGACACCACCGCTCAGGAGATGGCGCGTATCGCCACAAGGGTGGAGGAGCCTGCAGAGGCCGCTGCCGCCGGTGCGTTTGGGTTCACAGTCGAGGAGGCAGAGAGGGCCGAGGCGGCAAGCCTTGCCGACCAGGAAGAGTTCATCGGTGAGGAGGAGCAGACCGAGCCCGACAACGACCCAAGTGAGCCTGCCGGGGGCGCCTCTCCTCCGCCGTCAAGCAGCTTGCCGCAGGAGGAGCTCGCCGCCCCGCCAAGGAGACGTCTCCGGAGGACGGAGAAATGGCGGGGAGCACACGGTCCAGCAACCGCCCGCCGCCGGACGCGCTCCACGCGACAAGTATCTGTTGCTGGGGCGCCTCATTCGCCAGCGGCGGCGAGAGCAGGCCCTCTGAGTCGCAGCCTGCGCCCGCCAAGCGCCGGGAGTCCTCTCCCCGATCCGTCATATTTGGGCAGAGTTCGATCTCTCCGCCCTCAGCTCGAGGAAGAAGAGGAAGAGTAAGATCTTGCCGCTGCCATTTGTAATCTTCAATTTATTGCTTCATCTTATATCGGTGGTTCCCTCTGAACTTTCTTCTTGAGCGTCAGCTCGAGGGCGCCAAGAGGGCCAAGACACGGTGGTGGTCGCGTCTCGGACGACTCCTGTTGCAACAGGGGCACGTCCAGAACTCCTTGCGGACCGGCAACCTTTCAACAGAGCAGCCCCAAAGCAGCCCCCAGCGTAAGTATCTGGTATGCTTCCCGTGGTTAGCGCGCTTGGGTGCTTTTTCATTACTTATATCTGGTTTGCTGGATTTTTGTACGAGCGAGCAGCCACATCATGGAGCACCGGAGGCTACCCCGAGGTCCAGCCTCATCAGGAGCCCCGGAGGCCGCTCCGAAATTCTGCTTGCTTCAACCTCGCCACCAAGGGAGGATTCTCCGCCAAGGGCGCTCTCCGGCAAGGAGGCTTCTCCGACAAGGGAGCTTCCCCGACAAGGACTGGCGCCGACGACCCTCCGGTGGTGGAGGCCGCGGCCACAGGCCCCACTGCAGGTAACCTTCTTGTCTTGATAGTTTTCCTTGGGTTCTGCTCTTCCGAATATCTGTCTGATCTGTGCTTCCTCCTCCCGACCACAGATCCATCTGCGGAGACCGATGGAAACCGAGGCTGCCGGCGAGGAGGGCGCCGCGGCGGCAAAGTGTCGGCGCCGCCAACATGGAGGAGGAGGAAGCTGGTGCCGACAAGCCCGCCGGTGAGGAGGCTCTGAGGTTGGCCTGGCGCAGAGGTCGGGAGGAACCCAGCGATCGACCGACGGCCCGGAGGCCGCAGAGGCGCCAGCGCTGCGCCGACCGCCGATCCTCCCGCCACCGATGCCGCGCCAAACTCCGAGGAGCCCCAGCCCAGCGCCTACCTGAAAGCCGGTGAGGGTGTCTTCATCAAGCTCCCATGGGCATCAAGCTCCAGGGCGCCAGCCGAAGGGGAGACCTTCGATGCGGAGCTGCTCGCCTCCGCCGGGCTGCCGCTGGTTGATGTCCCGAGTAGCAGCAGTGGTGAACCCGAGGAGGAGCAGCTGCTAAGGAAGTTACTGTCGCTCTACCGCGCCCAACAAGCCAAACTGGAGTCCAGGGAAGCGCTTGTCGCGAGGGCGGGAGCTGACTTGGAGAAACGTGCGGAAGAGCTCCGACGCGCCAACAAAGAGACTCTCCGGGACATAGTAGAGGCTCGGGAGCAGCTTGCTGAGGAGCGCACGGCCTTTATCTTGGAGAAAGGCGAGGTTGAGGAGCAGCAGAGGCTTGCGGTGAGAAGCTCTCGCTAGAGAAGGTGAGTGGCGCAGCGGAAGATAAACCTCGGCAGCTTTGAGGAAGATCTGCGCTGCGAAGCAAACGATCAGCGGGCCGCTTCGGAGGCAAAGGATGCTTTGTGACGCCGAGGCCGCCAAAGGAAGCGGAGGCGAGGGTGGCTCAGCTGGAGTCCACCCTCCAAGAGTGCCGAGGAGGTCACCGGGTTGAAGCGGCGTGAGAAGGACGCTTATACCCTCGGCGAGCTGCAGGGTCGTTTGGCTGAAAAGATCAAGGAGATCGATGCCGCCAAGAACGTCAAGGCGGATCTGGAGCTGAAATTAACCACCTTGACGGAGACGTTGAACGGCGTCAGAGAGCGGGAAACGGGCCTGCTGGAGAAAATCAAGGCCACCGAGGAGTTGCTGTCGAATGCCGTGACCGCCCAGAATAATCTTCGGGACATCATAATGCATTGGACAGAGGGCCTCGTGGACACCGCCGCCGGCATCCACAATGAGCTGATAGAGTTGGGGATGACAGATCTTGGATATTCCACCGACGAGAACCTCCAACCCAGTGTCAAGCTCAGCCTATTCTTCAAAGGCGTGTTGGCGGGTATCCGGTGGCTCCGGGATGAGGTTCCGAAGCAATTGGCGGAGGAATCACGCCAAGTTTGTGCCGAGGCTCTCCAGAAGGTGTTGATGAAGGTGGCCTTCCGCAACCCAGGCGTCGACTTTTCCAAGGCCCTCAAGTCCCTGCCTTCATCCGCCGATGTTGAAGCGCTCAAGACCCTTGTCGCACCCATTGTGGACAAGGTGAGCGGAGTCAAGAGGCTCGAGGGCGGCCGCGTGGACTAGGCCGCCAAGTTTATCCTTCTCTTGTCGCTGTAGATCATGTTTTGTGAGAAAAGCCTATTAGATCTGCAACAAGTTACTATGTAATATACACTATCTTAGGCAATCGAATGCAACATTATTTCCTTTACTCGATTTCTTCCCTTGTATGTTTTACCCTCGCCTCGTGGAAACTTGCGGTGCGAGCACCCTTGCCGCTTGCGCCGAAAAGCGGAACTTCAGCAGCTTCTTTCAAGGGTCGCTACCGACAAGCAACCTCGTCGCGGACTAGTCGCAGCTCACTTAAGTTGTTGAGCGGACTCGAAACAAAGTAAGGGCGCCGACCAGTCACGATTTGGTTCCTCCAGCGCACAGGTTTTCCATACAAAGTACTATCGTTCGAGGAAGATAACTTAAAAATTTAAAATGGTCGCTAAACTTAGCAACTTAGCTTTTACTGTTGTCCGTCTTCCGCAAGGCGGCAGTTCCTCGGCGACGCTTGTCGGCCAACACCACTATCTCCTTCTCTCCCCGGTTAACTTGTGGGTGGATGAACCTTCTTCTTGTTTGAGAAGAAAGAAGAGAAAAAGAAAGTTGTGGAGCCTAATGGCTCATTATCGCTTACCGGGTGCGGGTGCTGCACAAGATGTTAGTAAACACATGCATGTTTGATTATGAAAGCATGTATTAACAAAAATGTGCGCAACCATAGGCTTTACTGATGCACGGGGTCTGCGCCCGGCTTTGTACAAAGGATCACATGCAACAGCGGCAAGACTTGTACAAAAGGGTGGTTGCCGGAACGGGTTAAACCGCCGCGCCCTCATGGGTAAAACTTGCGAAGATGCTCTATGTTCCAGGAATTGCTCACGGAAAGCCGTCTTCGGTCTCCAAGGCGGACAGCGCCGGGCCTAGTGACTCGTTTTACCCGATAAGGGCCTTCCCACTTTGGCGTCAACTTGTTGGAATTCTTGGCGGATTGAACACGCCGAAGAATAAGGTCGCCTTCCTCGAAGCTTCTGGCATTAACTGCGGCTATGGTAGCGACACAAAGCTTGCTGGTAACGAGCAGCTCGACAAAGAGCACGAAGACAATCTTCCTCGAGGAGCAGCGCGTCATCTTGCCGCAGCTGCTCTTGCTCAAACTCATCATAGCGAGCACTCGAGGTGACCCGTATCTGAGTTCCGTGGGAGAACTGCCTCTGCTCCGTAGACTAGAGCAAAGGGTGTCCGGCGATGGCTCGATTTGGCGTCGTCCTGATCGACCAAAGAACCACTGGCAGCTCCTCGATCCAGTTCCTTCCGCACTTGTGCAGCCTGTCGAAAATTCTGGTCTTGAGTCCTCTCAACACTTCAGCGTTTGCCCTCTCTGCTTGACCGTTTCTTCTCGGATGAGCAACGGAAGCAAAGCAGATCTTGGCGCCAAGATCTTGGGCGTCTTGCATGAAGGTGCGACTTCGTGAAGCGTGTGCCGTTGTCGGTGATGATCCGATTAGGAATCCCAAAACGGCAAACAATTGACCTGAAGAACTTGACGGCTGACTGTGCTGTCACCTTCCTCACTGGTTCCACTTCCGCCACTTTGTGAACTTGTCGATTGCGACGTACAAGTACTCAAAGCCCCGACAGCTCGGGGAAGGGCCGAGATGTCGAAACCCTGCACCGAGAAGGGCCAGGATAAAGGGATCGTCTGGAGAGCTTGAGCTGGCTGGTGTATCTGTATTGAATGGAACCGCACGCTTCACACTTGGTTACTTTATTTGTTGCATCTGGAGGGCTTCGGCGGAAGAAACCTTGCGGAAAGCTTTGCGGCAAGTGCTCTTGCGCCAATGTGGTGACCACATATGCCTCCGTGTATCTCCGCCAACAGATTCTGTCCATCTTCCCGGCAAATACACTTCAATTTCACCCCGTTGAGTCTCCTTCTGTACAGGATGTTATCAACAAACTGGTACATACTTGACTGCCGGGCTACTTTTTTCCGCTTCTTCTTGCTCTTGGGAAGTTCTTACATGCGAAGGAAATGGACGATCTGTTGTGCCCATGTTGGAGCATGTGGCTCGACAACAAGGACTAAAGGCTCATCTGTCACTGCGGGACCATCAGCTTCTACGGCAAGGACCCGCTGGTCCGTCGGAACTCGATGATCCCGTCAAGCTTGCGGAGCTAAGCTTGTCGGGAGCGCGTTCTTCAACGATACAAACTGCGTGGTTTGTCCGAGCAGATCGCTCCTCGATGATATTTGCATTGGTTCTAGGGACCTTCTTGGCGGCGGCTTCGGAGAGCTCTGCCGGAAAGTAGTCGCCGGAAACCAATTTTCTCTTCTTGCTCTGCCCTTTTGATGGTGTCACGGTTGGCTGAGTCAGCTTGAGCACAAAAATCCCTGGTTCCACAGGCAACTTAAGTGCGGCACATTTGGAGAGGCCATCAGCTATATCATTCTGTGCTCTTGGAACGTGTTCCATTTGCAGGCCTTCAAAGTGCTCTTCCAGCTTCCTCACTTCATCGACGTAGGCTTCCATCAACGGACTCTGGTAATCTTTATTTACTTGGCGGACGACAAGCTGTGAGTCTCCCCTGACAATGAGCTTCTTAATCCCAAGGTCTATCGCAATCCACGAGACCGTGAGCAAGCCTTCATACTCTGCAGTATTATTTGTTGCTTGTTCCTTGGGGAAGTGCATTTGGACTATGTATTTGAGGTGTTCCCGGTGGGTGCGATAAGCGACACGCCGCACCGGCGCCTTTGCAGCGAGAAGGCACCGTCAAAGTACATCAGCCATTCTTTATTTGCCTCCTTGACGGGATGCTTGTCTCGGAATCTCTTCATCTTGCGTTGGCGCCCACTCTGCTATGAATTCTGCCAATGCCCTGCTCGGATAGTTGAAGTGCTTTCGAACTTGAGACCAAAGCTTGACAGTTCAGTGCCCACTCAACAATCCTGCTGTTTCTTCCGGATTTTGCAAAATCCTCTTTAGCGAAAGCGAGTGACAACTGTTATCTCATGTGCTTGGAAGTAATGGCGCAGCTTTTCGAGGCCATGAGCAGGCCAAAAGCAGCTTCGCACACCGAGTATCTCGATCTAGCCCCTGCGAAGGGAACCGACAAAGTACACAGGCGCTGCACCATCTTCTTCCGTATCTTGTCGCAACCTCGCGCTGATCCGTCGTTGTCGGGACCGGAGCTTGACGGCGAAGCCCCGCTTGTCGCTGGACGCACCTGCCTCGGTTGCTGGCTCATCATCCACCTCCCTCTCCGCTACTAACGCAGCACTAACCACTTGATTGGTCGCCGCTATATACAGCAGCAACTTCTCTTGCGGTTTAGGTGCGACAAGTATTGGAGTGGAGGACATGTATCTCTTCAAGTCCTGCAGCGCAGCCTCCGCTTCGGGAGTCCATTTTATTGGACCTGCCTTTTTCAAAATCTTGAAAACGGCGGTAGCGCTCATCGACTTAGAAATGAACTCGCTGAGAGCAGCTCGCTTCGATCTGCTCAATGGCCTTGATCTTGTCGGGTTGGCTTCAATTCCCCGCTGAGATACAAAGAACCGAGAAGCTTGCGGAAGGGACTCCAAACACGCACTTCTCGGGGTTGAGCTTGAGGTTGATCTTGCGCAGGTTTGCAAACGTCTCATCCAAATCCTGAATCAGAGTCGCTCTGTCCTTGCTCTTGACCACTATGTCTTCCATGTAGGCTTCTACATTTCTGTGTATCTGTGGTCCAAAAGCATCATGGACTACCCTTGCAAAGGTTGAACCAGCATTCTTCAAACCGAAAGGCATCCGTATAAAGCAGTACGTGCCACATGGTGTGATGAATGCGGTTTTATCTTCATCCTCTTCTGCCATGAAGATCTGATGATATCCTGAATATGCATCAAGAAATGAAAGCAGATCGCATCCAGCCGTGGAGTCAACAATCTGGTCGATACGCGGCAAGGGAAATGGGTCCTTGGGACAAGCTTTATTAACATCTGTGAAGTCAATACAAAGTCTCCATTTCCCATTAGCCTTGCGTACCACTACCGGATTGGCCAGCCACGTGGGGTGGAGGACTCCTCTGACAAGCCCTGCTGCTTCCAATTTCTTGATTTCTTCTGCTATGAACTCTTGGCGCTCCATTGCCTGCTTCCTAACTCTTTGCTTGACGGGCCGCGCGTGAGGGCAGACAGCTAAGTGGTGCTCAATTACTTTCCTGGGAACACCGGGGATATCAGATGGTTTCCATGCAAACACATCGACATTCGCCCGCAGGAAAGCAACGAGCTCGCCTTCCTATTTAGGATCAAGCGTGGCACTGATGGTGAAGGTACCACCAGCACCGTCCTCCTTGGCGGGCACTTTCTTGGTCTTTGGCGGAGCTGTCATCGTCTTGTTGCACTTGCCGGTGGATCTCGATGGTGCGTCCTCGACGGTAGGCGCAGCACTCCGAAGAGGTGCGCTTGCCGGAGTGGGCAACAGAGCTCTTGCCGGACCCAGTGGTCTTCTTCTTCGCCCCGGGAGCTTCAGCGGTAAGTGGTTTGCTATCTGTCGCGGCTGCTGCATCCCGGTAAATCTTGTCGGCGCAGATAAGTGCATCCTTCTTGTCGCCGTGGACAGAAATGACACTTATCGGGCCGGGCATCTTGAGTAGGTTGTATGCGTAGTGGGAGGCGGCCATGAACTTGGCGAGTGCCGGACGGCCAAGTATTCCATTGTAGGGCAATGGAAAATCGGCGACGTCGAACGTGACCCTCTCAGTTCTGAAGTTGAGCTCACTGCCGAAGGTTACCGGCAACGTGATCTTCCCCTTGGGCTTGCTCCTTCCTGGGTTGATTCCTTGGAAAGTACCAGTTTCTTCGAGCTCGCTGTCAGGGATTTGAAGTTTCTGGAGCACTGTGGAGGAGATCAAATTCAGGCCGGCCCCGCCGTCAACCAGCATCTTTGTGACCTTGAGGTTGCGGATGGTTGGTGAGACCAACATCGGCAAACACCCGACCGCAGTGATGCGATCTGGGTGATCCTCAATGTCAAAGATGATGGGCGTGCTGGACCACTTCAGAGGTTTGCGTGACTCTATGGATGGTTCTGCTGCGTTGACCTCACGCATCCATTGCTTGAGTTGGCGGTGTGAGGTATGCAGAGACGCACCACCGTCGACGCAAAGGACCTCCGTTGCCTTTTGAAACTCCTGCTCATCAGCTTCATCATCTTCATAGTCCTCGTCATCTTCATCTTCATCTTCTTCTTTGTCGCGCCACGGGAGGTCATCTCCTTGCCGCTGCTTGGGCCTTGGCGTCCTCCCGACCGGTCTCTTCTTACTTGCTGCACCTGCACCTTCTTGGGCTTTCTCCTTGTCCCGCCGTCGATTCAGCTTTCTGTAGCTCAACAAGCTGCTCGACTTTCTTGCAGCTCTGGAGATCATGGCCCTTAGTGCGGTGGATTTTACAGTACTACTTGTTGGAGCTGCCAGGCTTGTCGGCGGCCGCCACAGCTTGGCGGTCGGTGTCAACGGCAACCTCCTTGCCGGAGGCACCGGCCTTGGCTTGGTTGGCGGCACCATCCTTGCCGGACTGCTCGACAACTAGTACTTCTTAGTTTTTCTTCCTCCTGTTGTTCCGCCGACGGCTATTCCTTGCCGGGCGGTCCCTCATGTCGACTCTGCTCCCACACTCTCTCCTAGGAGCCTTCTTCCTTCTTCAGCGCGTGCACACTTGTCGGCCAGGGCGTAGAGCTCGTTGACGTCCTTCACTTTGCACATCGCCATCTCCTCCCTCATCCTGCGATTTCACACATTCTGATGGAATGCACTAATCACTGCAGCAGGGTGGACGTCTGGGATGTTATAGTGCACTCGACTGAATCTCTGGATGAATTTGCGCAGAGACTCCCCCTCTTTCTGGGCAAGCAGGTGGAGATCACTCTCCTGGCCGTGAGGCTTGTGGCCGCCTGTGAAGGCGCCAACAAATTCGTGGCACAAATCTGCCCAAGAAGAAATAGAGCCATCCGGCAAGTGCATGAGCCAAGATCTGACGTTTTGCTTGAGCACCAAGGGGAAGTAGTTGGCGAGGATCTTGTCGTCTCGTCCCCCCGCAGCTTGCACCGCGATGGTGTAGATGCTGAGGAACTCCGACGGGTGTGTCCTGCCGTCGTACTTCTCCGGCACGTCCGGTTTGAAGTTTTTCTTGTCGGGCCACCGGACTTGCCGCAGCTCACGAGTGAACGCGGGCAACCCACCGCGTCGGCAAGTCGCTGGTTCCCCGGTGCGTGCATATCGACGATGGGCGAGGCGCGTTGGTCGATTGACGACGCGCTCTTCTCGCGCCGATACGGGTTCGAAGCGTCCTCTTCTTGCCGTTCTCAAGAACTTGGCGCTGGTCGCGCGAGCTCGCGGATCCGGCGATGCTGTGGAGTCGCTGTCGAGGTGGATCCGGCGAGTCGGCGATCTTGGCCTTCGGAAGGGGAGTGTACGGTGGTGCACCCCGCAAGTCTCGTCGCCATCGGCTCGCGCCTTGTCGCCTCGCCGCGATTGCGGCGCTTCGGTTGCCAGCGGGACACGCCGTTGGCGGCCGATGAGACTCTGAATTGTGGCCCTCCACTGCCGGCCTTATCGGCCGTCGGAGGGTAGTCTAGTAGTAATCGAGCTCGCCAAGGCTTCCGCGGTGTGGTTGGCGGCAAGGGCGACGGAGCGAAGAACGGATATGCTCGGACTCCTAACCAAGTTAGGAGGAGCAGCATCCCGCCCAGCGACCGCACCCACTCGTGCGGCATGCTGAGGTGCATGCGGTCTCGAGGGCCTCGAGATCCTCCAGCTTGGCCTTGATCCAAAAGATCGTATGGTGCCGCGGGTATCATGACGCTGCTGTCCCGCGCCTCTGCGATGGACGCGTGCAGATTCGACGCCGACGCCGCGCCGTTGTCCTTGGACCCGGCGGCATCGTGGGCTCTCGACAACGCCAGCCCCCCGGCGTTCCCCACCACCCGATGGCTCCGGTGGTGGTGGGTTCGACGCGGACGGCTCAGCTGCTGCCGAAGGCTTCTTCTTCGGCGCCATGTCGACGAAGACGTCGATGGAGTTGCTAGTGCGACCGCCGGACCGGATTCACACAGCCTCGACGCACCCCCTACCTGGCGCGCCAAAGATGTCGGGGGGAAGAGCTGATCGTGCCCCACGAGCACCTACGGGACCTGGGTCCCTTTGTGGTTCGGAGGGGGGCGGAGATTGCGCAAAGAGCGGGTCGAGGCGATGCACACGAGGGGTTTACCCAGCCGGAGCTCTCCGAGAGATAATACTCCTACTGCTGCTTTGTGGATTATCTTGTGTTCTTGCTAGGAGCAACGCTGGCTACAAGACCTAACTTGAGTGTGATGAACTGTTGAGCTGGCTAGGAACCCAGCCGAATCGAACCCCCACGTTGCCCTCGGACTTCCTTTTATATGCGCAAGGGGTTACCACATGTGGCAAGTAGACAAGGTCACAATGGTAAAACCTAGGTTGGTACACCGCTTTATGCAAAGGTACGATAATCTATACCTAACTCGACGGCAAGGGACAAGGGTCATCAATGCCTGTCTCAGTCGCCCGAACAGTGTAACAGGGACCGTTAAGTGCGCCTCCGTCCGCCATGATGGTGGCTTGTCAGCGCTGTTTGTCGCTACTCCCCGCTGGCTGCACAGCCCACCGACACGCGTACTTGGGGGGGCCCCGTGGTGACACGTTGGCAGGTGAGCTGGAGCGGAGATGAAGAGAGGTCGCCCGCCCCGGCAAGCGCTTTGCCGTGGCGGGAACCTTGTCGCGCTTGGGGGTTCAGCGCCCGCCAAGCCTTCCCGGCAAGCTCCTCTTGCCGGGGCCTTGTTTCCTTTGCGCCCTGGGTGGCCTTCCCGGCAAGCTCCTCTTGCCGGGGTCTTGACTGCTTCGTTCTTGAATGGCTCCAAAGGAGCCGCTGAGGATCTTGGCGGCCATCAAGCCGGCCCGGCCGTGGGGTGCTGCAACTGTCCGTGCACGAGTTCGGGGTACTAGGGTGCCCCTACTCTAGTACACCGACAAAACCGGTGGCGCATGTACTGAAAATTTTGCTATTAGGAAGTAACAATAAATTAGAACCTACACGAAGCCTAAGCAACGAGCATCATGCTAGCCGATGGCAATGCACCATTGAAGACAACATCACTGCGGTGCTTCCATATTACCAGTTCATGAGTGTCGTGGCTGTGAAAGCATCCCTCGAGAGCCTCGGTCTTGGATCAGTCGAAGTCCACCACTCCACTAGCTCGGAGTCATGGTTGGTCTGAGCACAATGCCCAGTTTGTGGGATATTTATGTTGATGCCAAGTGCACATTCTTTATGTGAGAGGTAGCCCCCTCCCCCTCCCCTCCCGAGCCGCCCTGGCGTGCACGGGAGGCCCCAGATCCGCTGGCGGACCTCCCCCACTCCTCCTCCTCCCTCGCCGCCGCCCAAGGCGCTGCCAGCGGTTTGTCGTCGCCGCCGGGCGGCGGGACTCGCGCCCTCTCGCTCGGGTGGGGCTGGCGGCCAGCGCCCGGGCGGAGCGTGGCGGCGGGCGGACGCCACGGCGGGTGGTGGCAGCGCCTCGGCGACTTCGCTTCCCCGCGGCAGGAGGCCTCGCGATCTGGTGCGTCGCGGCCGCCAGGGACGGAGGCGGCGTGATCGGATCGTTCGCGGTGGCGCGGTCGAATCTATGCCCAAGCGAGGGCCTTGATCGCTGGTCTGCCGTCGGCACAGTGGTGAGTGCGACTCGTCGGCAGTTGGGCAGATCCGCGGGATTCTACCCTTGTCTTGTCCTTGTCAGCGCGGGCAACTCCGTGGGAAACCCTAGATCTCCTTGGGATCGAGCGATGGCGGCGCTTTTGCGTCGTAGTCCCTCTTTAGGGCATTGTTTTGGAGTTTCCTCCGGCTGAAGGGACCAGCGACGTCGGCGGCACACGTCTGGTGGAGCAACTGCCGATGAAAATCGCGCCGACTACGGTCATGGCGGACGATGGCGACGTCTTTGATGTCGTTCCCTTGTCGAGGCATCGTCGTTGCAGTCTGCGTCATCAGGCTCGGGATGCTCTGGGGGAAACTCTAGATCTGGGTCTTCCAGATCGCACGATGATGGCGTTTTATCGCTTTCCCTCCTGGGGACATCGTTTTGAAGTAAGTGATGGCTGGGGGGGATGATGGAGCGGTGCTTCATCTCACACATTGATGGCGGCGGATATCGGCGGCATGGCGCTGTGGAGGCTCGGCGTCCGATGCACGAAGATGGACTCGCGCAGGAGGAGGTTGCTGTTTGGCATCATGGTGACATTGATGGCAGAGTGGCCAGACAAGGTAGAAGCCTCAATATGATATGAAGACGGACCTGTGGAAGATGGCGGCGACGACACACGAGTGCATCTGATCGGATTATGCCCCAGACCCGGTATGTGGCTCGGCTGGGGCTTCCGAACGAGTGTTTCGGCTTCCGGCTTTTGATGTTAGGCTTAGGTGAGTGGTCTGGGTAGTGGCCCAGCTAGCACCCCTTCATCATTTTGAATAGGAGTAGCGGCATATGTTGTCAAATGATGGATTCAGGCACATTGTTGTAATACTTTGTAAGGTCCTCGAGAATAATCAATAAAGTGACCGTATGCATCTCCCACATGCAGAGGCCGGGGGTCTTCCTCCTTTTCAAAAAAGTGCACATTCTTTATGCGGGTGTGACTGTGTGGCAGGATCCTGACAAATGATAACGTACGTGATGATTAGCCGTCTTCCGCATGATGACCTCTGTCATCTTTGACATGTTGGAGGAATCCCCTTTCCTTACTCTAGATCTGTATGGCTGGTGGTGGGTCATTGGATAGGAGAACCGAGACTTGCTGTCAATACCCAAAACGCTAGCTCTATCGCTCAATGGTGGAATGATCTTACTTGTACTGCGCCTGCCAAGCCCGTTGCAGCAATTTATACCTTATTATTTTTTTGAAAAACGAGGATGACTCCCAGCCTTGCATCAGAATGATGCATGCAGCCTGAGGTTCAAATATGGCCCATAAACGGAGCAAACCAAAAAAGAAAATAAAATATGCCACAGCCGGCAAAATAAGCAATAGAGATGCCTATACACCTACCCTATTATTAGCTCGTCATCCAAATCAGCTGAAGATAGCCTGTGCTACCATCTTCCAAAGATTGCAGCCAATAACTAAAAGCTCCCTAGAGTCCGCACGAGTCAGTAACGACCACGTACGTATTAATGAGGTCTTAAGCGTGGTTGATGTTTTCCCGAAACCACTCATTTTGAATAAAGTAATCAACTGAATAACGTATCAATGAGGACACACATATTGCACCTCCAGTCGATACATCTTGCTTCCTTATATGTTGTTGGCTGAGAGTCCATCATCAATCTCAGTGACGTAGATTTAATCATCGATTATGGCTTGTGAGCTGGCATACTTTCCCAATAAGATACCGTACGCTACAACCTATTATCATAGAGGAACACGTAGTTGCACTGTGAACAATCACGGCTGGTCACATATAAAGTGGGTAGCATTTCGATGGCTACTAGCTTAGCCCGTGCGGCGCCACGCCGCGCCCGTCGGTAAGTCGCAATATGTAGACCGTAGTTGAAACGGTAGAATTATAAACAATTATGAGCTAAACAGAATATACATTGCAGCTTTATGTGTATCTTTTTCTATTTGATAAAGAAAAACATATCTATACATATGAAAATTTTAAACCATCCTACATAGTGGTATGTGTATACGATGACACAACCGTATTACAATAAGAAATCACAACTGATTTTCCCTGAATTAGATCATCTTGGTATAGCCTCCTATAGGATTAGTTTCAGTAATAAAGTGGTATAAAGCTTTTGCAAATTCTTGAACACATCCGCCAAGTAGTTTTGCTCAAATCATTGTTTGCCTTGTGAATTCATTCTGCTGAGTAGCTACTTGCTGGCAAGCCATGTTGAATTGCCATTGCTTGTTGGTCCATACCTTTTCTTGTGCTGTAAATGGTCTTTCTTTTGTGACTTCAAGTGCGTAGTGATAGCCTTTTCTTTGGCTTCGTCTTCTGTTTCGGATGGTTCTCCTTGAAACGTCATCGAAGATTCTTATGATACGTTATGTTTATATGTAATAGTGTTTTTAATGTTTATTATAAGACTTAATTTAAAGAAAGGGAATTACTATGTGGAATTATGGGAACAAAAAGAGAAGCTAGAGAAAACACTTCTTTTCTGTGGGGTTAAAGGGGTTTCATTGTTCAACTTCGAGGGAGATCCTTCATACAAAGTTGTGCTATATTTGCAGGATCTGATCTGATCCGTAGCTAGTGTCGTATGCCCTTCAACACGACCAAAAGAAACTAATTTGTGACTTACAACATTTTGGTTCCTACTAACATGAACAATAATAGAACTATCCCTCTCACTAAGACGCTTCCTAACTTCATTCACCAACATTGCATTCAACGATCAATCCGGGGGACTGTGCCTGCATAGAGAGCATCACAGCTTTACAGTCCATCTCAACATCAATTGGCAGTATAGACCATAGCAATGCAAAGTTTGGCCCCTCCAAACATGATCTAACTCCGCTTGCACTTGGCTCGCACAACACAATATGTTTCTGCACGCCGAGAAGATTATGCCACCAGTATTGTTCTGGTAGAATCATCCCAACATATGTGTCACCCGTCTCCTTGATATATGTCCTATCTATGTTAAGTTTAACATGGCCATGAGCAGTGGGGTCCATCTAGCGGTGCATTATGGTAATCATTCTAAATTGTCAGGCCACATTCAAAAGCATGAAAGGGACTTTGTCTGCACCATTCTAAATTGTTAGATTTTCCATCTCTCATCATAATTTAGGTCTGATTTACCGCTGATTTTGCAGGGTGCACGTCCAAAAGACTGAAGAGAACAAAGAGGAGACAGTTCACTCGGAGGTTCATCACCTTCTCCTCATCCACCGCCCCCACCCGGCCTGACAGCCTCCGCCGACTCGGCCTGAAAGCACATCGTCATCCTCCCACGCTTCCTTGCCGCGGTAGCGTCCTCCCTCGCCCATCATCAGGTCACGGTGCAGGCCACCGCCAACGCCATGGTCTGCAAGAGGAACATGGCCTGAAGTAGCGCCACCTCCAGGAGCACCATCGTGACCTAATCCCTCGGGGAAGCCTAGCAACGCGGCGGAGGAGCGAGGCGTTGGAGGCGAGTGTGGCAGCAGAGGCGGCTGTGGGCGAACTGCGCGTAAAGGGAAGCTAGCTGGAGAGAGGAGCAGCTCGTTGATGGTGCTCATGAGAGTCATGACACCGCTCAGCTCGAGCCCGTTGAGACTACGGGCGTCCCGCCCGTCCTGTGTCGTCCAATCGTACCTCATGCTCGACACCGCGAGCCACCTCCCTCATCGACCTCTTGCCCCACCCAGATTATCGATGCCCCTACATCACATGCCACCGGAGCCCGGTACCTGCATCGTCGTCGTCCGGAGCTGTCGCGTGCCTCTGATGGTGGCACACGTAGTCCACTAGCCGACACTGGACCTCTTTCATCTGTCCGCCGCCGAACGTGTTGACTGCCTCCGAGGCCGGGCTCGATGATCGCTGATGCATTGTTCATATCTAGGTAGAGAAGTCGAGCAACGACCAACGGTGAGGTACACCTTGCGGCGGAGCCCGTGCCCCAGACTGGTGTTGTGGCTACCGCCACCGCTATAGGAAAAGGCCCATGAGCTTGATAGACGGCTTAACAGAAGATCTGGCCGGCAGCCGTGGGAGCCATCTCTTCCGTGCGCTGATCGTGGCCAGCGCCGCCACACCGCGCGCACAGGCCATCACCACCATGAGGGCATCTCCTCCAAGACAATACCCACACAGGATCATTCGAGAGATGGTGCCACAGCAAGAGGAGGTGGGTCGAGGTCTCGAGGAGAATGGGGAGGAAACTGATGTAGCGACCGTCAGGAGAGGTGAGTACCTTTTATAGGCAAGTAAAGCAGCATAGCTTAGCACGGGATTCGGCCAGTGATTTATCCACGACGGCGGTGGCGGCGCGTCTGCGTGTGAGGTGCTCTTCGCTGGGCAGAGAAAGAATGGGGCCGCTTCTAGGCGGGCTGCGAGCCACCTCTGGACGGTGGAGCAGGGGATGGGCAAGACGAAGGATAAAGCAGGGTAGGGAAGAAGGGTCAGGGTGGCTACTGCTGCTCCGCGGCCTACTGAATGGAGATGCTGTTGCAGACAGTTTTTATAGGCTCCTAACAGCGGCGAAGCGGTGGTTAAGCCGTGCACGCATTCGATAGGATCCTTCAGAGAGAGATGGGGATAAATCGGCAGCCATGCAACACACCTCTTCATAAAGGCAAAAAACAAGGAAACATGCAACGGAATGACGGTTCACAAATGCATCTGGAAGCAGACAAAAAATACGTAGTCAACCATGCAGCCCATGTGCCGGCAGGAGGAATGTCTCACATTCAATGTGAAATTTCTAGACCCACCCCAAAGTGTACCTAACCATATCCCCCAGTAAACAACGTGGCGTGAGCCGATTGGCCGGTTTTTCACTAATAGAAAAAAGTCAAAAAAACAGGGTGAAAGAAACCTAGTCAGGTTTAGTATATTAACAAACAATCATCTGAACTAAAATTCTAAAGACATCCCAAGTGCACACGGGAAAATGAGAATCAGTTAACAA
Source organism: Aegilops longissima (assembly GCA_021605205.1). NCBI lineage: Eukaryota > Viridiplantae > Streptophyta > Magnoliopsida > Poales > Poaceae > Aegilops > Aegilops longissima. The sequence continues at coordinate 632,262,525 of CM038680.1, read as the reverse complement.
AATTTTGATCGAAGGCCTACGGCCACATGCCTTTTCTACCCCGTAGCCTCCCAAACAAATGCACGTGTCAACAATTGATAGGCCTCGGAGTCCCCATCGGCCAAGTGGTGAGACGTGGGGGCAAAAACCTCCCCAGATATAGAGGTTTGGGTATATATAAAGGATACATACATAGCAAACTATTTGACAAAACGCGCTAACACTATCTGGAGAAATATCTTAGTGAAGCGTTTCTTCCGTCCCTTGCCTATAATATTTGCAATGAGATATTTATTTTCCTTGTTTTCGATGCTGCTTTCATGGAGAAAAAAATGCATGAGCTCCTACAAAGTACATCCAATCCAGTTTGGTCCTGCCTTTTATATAAAGGTGAATGAGAAGAGTTGCGTGCTCTCTTAGTAAGCAATGGAGGCCATGACCCACCAAAGAACCCATCATACAGTTAACCCGTATGTAAAAAAATTAGTTACTAAAATCTAAGTCATATTCTTTTGTTTAACAAATCTAAATAATTTTTTTTAAGTTATTCAAGGTCCTAAATAAATAGCAGAAAACTTGCTACATGGTTTGTGCTCCCTCCCTGACCTCCTACAGGTTTCTCTTGTCATAGTTGTCGTCTGATCTACCATTCTCAGCTTCTGCAATGGAGAAGCCCTCTACTTACCAAGTTTCTAGACCGGCGGTTGTTTTGTCATGGTTGTTGTCGCTGTCGCATCGACATCGGTGTCAGTAGACATATGACACATCACGCGAGAAGAGGTACCTGAAGGTGAGGGGATAGACCCATACATGCATACATGGTGCTATATATTGTGTTGGCTTGAGGCCGAGCAGTGATGTCGCTGGCATGTAGACAAGTGTGGATGCCAGGTCGCTGCCCTGGATCCATTTGTGTTCCGACTTGTGCAATAACTAAGATGGAGGTCGCTGCCCAGGTCTTTGTCGCAAGGCTCGCAACTATCTCCACCGAAGTTTCCTTGTCGTCCACATGTTTGGCGATTGTTGACATGGGACGCCGTTCTTATAAGGTGTTCTAACAATTAATGGTGATTATCTACCATGTATCTGAAGTATTCCAAATCATATTGCACAAACATTAATTATCAGAGATAGCACATGTTCGATCAGATCTAGAGGGGTGCAGATTCTCTACCTTGCCATGGTAAAGGTACCATATGCCTTTCCCCGCATGGATGCCCTTCCTTTCTGATCCAATGGCTGCTGAATGCTCCATCTTTCCAAAGTGCACAGCAAGCAACCCAGAGAGAAAAGTAGCCCAAATAAGGCCCAGTTTGGTAGCTAAATAAGCCCATCCCGGGAGCGAGGCGAGAACAGGACACCGAGACATGCGTATTCAGTTTAGCAGTACATAACATTCAGCAGGAGTTTGATCGATCATCTGCAAGGAAATAGCACGAGGATAAGAATCCAGAAACATTTGAGAACCCTGTGGCTATCATCTCCTTGTTCCCATCGAGCTTAGACATACTTGTTCTGACAGTTCAGCCTCCATTTTTGCTATGCAAAACTCCTGCTGAACTTTAGCTAATGTACATACATAGAACAGACAAGAAAAAGGAACATATTCAGTTCAGTAAAGAGTCTAGAAAAAGAGAATTATGCACTGATTCAGTTCAGAAACTTCAGAAACAGCTACTTCATTACATATCACTGATTTGGGATCTAGTTCTCCACAAAAGCCATAAATTACCACACACCTAATCTCTAAAATTGTCCATCTTTTCAACAGTTCTTAATCTCCAAATAACCAAAAGCCATCAATTACCACACTACTTATCACTGACTTTATCCTAAAAGATCAAACTACCCTCTCATATAGTTGTAGGTACTGAAATAGAGCCCTAAAGAAGATCTTGAAAGGACATTTCATCAATTTCACTAAGACCCTGCAAAGAGAAAGACGTGCTTAAAACATGGCAATATTGAAATTAGTTCAGAGAAGATGAAACAAAGAAATATGGAAAATACCATCAACAAATTTGTGTAGCTGGTGAAGGCATTGCCGGCCTTATGAGAAACATCACCACCATTCTTATGTTGCTGCACAAAGCAATCACCGTAGTTATTTAGCATACAATAATGAACAAGAACTCACAATTACAAGGGTTTTTTGCAACAAACGCTAGATCTATGATGGACATCCATTGGTACTTGAGTTTCTACACCACCACCATTCTTTTGTTTCTGCATAAAAAAATCAACTTTGTATTTGGCATGTAGCAATTATGAATAAGAACACTATATTGCAATGTTTTTCAGTAACATACACTATATTTAGCCTGTTTTTTCCTTTTGAACTTGCACAACTTATCGAGCCAACTGCCGCACCTCTATGAAGTTTTTTTAACCTCCTTTTTCTTTGAGAATGCAGCACTAAGCAAACCTTCATCTTGGGGAACAACACGTAGGAGCACCAAGTTTGTCTTGAAGTTGCTTCTGGAGGCAATCGAGTGTGTTGTCCACCAATATGCAACATTCTGGAGAGCTTGTGGCTTGATATGCCAAATTAAGGAACTTGTGAGACCAAGACTTATAGCGGAGCATAGCATCCAAATTTGGATTTTCAATGATGCTCTTCCCTTTGTTGTCTTGTACAGTCCCATACCTTCCTTCCCTTGTCCATCGCTTAAGAATGTAGTGGTTAGGCAACAACTTGATATTCATCAAGACAAGAACTTTCAAAGCATGGCCACACAATATTCCGGTCCTTTTAAACTGCCCACAACTACATGAAGATGTTTGCTCCAATGGGTCACCAAGAACAATGCGCTCTAGTCCAGAACTTAAATCACCATCCACCCTCACAATTGCAACAAAATATTTGTTCCATCCAATGATGTAGCACATGCGGCCATGGATCTTTCATATTCAGTTTGGCATACTTCAAATATCATGGGTGTGTAAAGTTTGCTTGTTTGGAGCAGCATAGGTGTCTTCATGTGTATTCTAGGTAGTTTTTTCCTAGCCTCAAATTCTGCATCTAGTTCCTTATTTCTTTTTCCTTGCACCGCCCTTTCAAAATGCTTTAAGAACCGAATGATGTTAAAATCAAATTTAAGATGTTTTTTCAAGTCACTATTGAAACTTTCACTTTGTGTGCTTCTCATTCCCAGTGTGAAAATGTCCCTCATGTAACATTCAACCCATTTTGTCTTGAACTTGTAGATATGCTATCCAACCAAGATTTCTTCTTATCGTCCACCTTATTCCTTGTGATGTCAAATGCTTCTTCAAAGGCCGTTGTGTCCTCAATGTTATACATGCAAGCACTAAACTCTAAGAGAATATGGTGTTCTTCATCTACCTCATTTTTATCTTTTGGGGAATGTGATTCATCGGTTTTGCTATTGCATAAGTGTTTCACAACATTCTGCATAATGTGAAAGGTACATAACCCATGCCATGCTTCTGTGAATACCTCCCCAATGGCATTTCCCATCGTTTTGTCTTGGTCGGTAAATATAGCTCTAGGTTGTGTTTCCATTGTGTGCAGCTAGAAAAGCCTCAAATAGCCATTGGAAAGTGGCAAATGTTTCATCAAACATAAGAGCAGCACCAAAAAATAGTGGTCTCCCTGAACTGATTGAATCCAACAAAAACACCAAAAGGCCTATAACCTTTGTTTGTGCCAAAAGTAGTATCGAATGTGACAACATCGCCAAAGTGTGCATAATCAATGACCATCTTAGCATCAGCCCAAAATATATTGCTTATATTCTCCTAACAATCCAATTGCAAAGCATATTGGTAAGAAGGATTCTCGGCGATCTTGCCTCGAAAATACTTCAACATGCTTCATGCTTGTCCATATGCCAACTCTCTTTGGCGCCTGCCCTGCAAGTGATTCTTTAGATCACGAGGAGTGTAGGTGAGATTCATTGGTCCTCCAACCCGGCGACTAGCTAGCTCATGTGCAACTTTTGGCCTGATTCTAGAATCATCAGCTGTCTCAATTTCAAAATCTTGAACTTCTGAAATCTTCCTTTGTGATAACATCAAATGGAAGGTTTGTGGCAAGTAAAGACCATGATTGTGGACAAGCATTACATCAACCACTTCATAATTCCTTGCCACTCTATCCAATGAAAGTGTCATCCGAACTTCACAATTTGTTCTTTTTTGAGCTCGAGGATTCTTTGTGATGTGATCCCTCTTGTCGTGTGCTCGAAGACCCTCCTTGGCGCACACATATCTACATGACGTTGCTTTCCCGTCAAATTTACTCTTATTTTTGTACCTTTTTCTGACCTCAAAACCTGCACGACCTCCATAGTTTACCGAAAACAACCAAGCATCATCTAAGTTTCTGAATTTTTGACCAACTTGAGGTAACCAAATAGGACTCTCATTCTCCCTACAAAAAATAAATAAATAAATGTTTGTTACTACACATCTGGTGCAAGAAAATAAAAAGAAATTCGAATGGAAATCCAACTTACTCCCTCCGTCCGGAAATACTTGTCCTCGAAATGGATAAAATGGATGTATCTATAACTAAAATAAGTCTAGATACAACCATTTCAAAGACAAGTATTTCCGGACGGAGGGAGTACTTGTTAGATTGTGACATTGAATCTGAACCGAAAGGCAAGAACTCGATGTGTGCTGCACATATTATTAACAAATACTGTCAGACAGATACAAGGGAAAGACTGAATTTCTTAAGGCCAACTGAACAAATAAACGAGCATCATATGGGAGTATATCTTGCTTCATATCCATGCTCAGATCCTGGACAGCTCTAAAAGAAAGTCCCTACAAGACCAACATAAGGCTGACCAGACTCTACAAAGAATGCAACAAATATCAGCAGATCATAGACTGTTTTATCATCTGATGCCTATGTGCAGGTCACTCCTCATCACGGTTTATTCCAGGTTCTTGCTCTCACCACCAGGACAGAGATAGTCTCTGTTTTTTGAAGTCGAAGAAGGACACGAACCTGAGGGCTAAACAACCTGAAGTCGAGCAGCTTCACTCTGCTCGGACGCCCAACTAGGACGGCGCAGCCGTCGACTTGCCGAGGCATCCAGACACCCGATGATCGCCCAATCGCTAACTGAGACGAGAGCCCGCGCTCCCGCCAAAAATCACATCCGGCGGCTACTCACCCGCCAAAATCCTCGCCTTCCCTCCTCAACGTCTTCCAGCTGGGCCTTCTCTAGGCTGAATGAATACGAGCTGCCTTTGTTTTAATTTGGACTGCCTGATGTGTAGTGAAAGAAGCAGCTCGTTCAGGAGCCGTGGGATCGGAAAGGAGGGCATCCGTGAGGGGAAAGGTAGAGGCTGCCTTTGCCATGGCAAGGTACAGAATCTGCGCCCGATCTAGAGTAGCAATCAATAGGCCAAGTACATACATACTCAAAGAAAAGAATCGACCACTGCCTCGCTTAATTAACTACTAGCTTATCTGCTAAACATTAACATAAAACCATAATCATGGGATGAGTGTGTGTGGGGGGAGGGTTCAACACCGAGGCTGGAACCCTGGGCTTTGCATCAACTGATGCACGCAACCATCTTTATTATAGTTGATGCAACACGGCAAGGTAAATGTCATCAACAAGTGCAGTACATAATCAATTCGGAGCTTGGGCTCATCTACACTTGATGAACAGTAAAATTCAAACAAATAGTAAAAAAATAAAAAACAATCTGTTTCTTTTTGCACATAAGATGCTTCACTGCACCATTTTTCAAAACTGTGATATATTTTATAGCATTTTCGGAAACTATATGACGTAATGCAAAAAATCCAAAACTAGTAGCCCGTCGGTCATCTTCTGGCCGAAGTAGGAGTTTTCGGCCATCTTTAGGCCGAAGTAGGGCTTTTCGGCCAAAGCTAGGCCGAAGTAGGAGTTTTCGCCATCATTAGGCGAAGTAGAGCTTTTCGCCAAAGCTAGGCGAAATAGACTTTTGGTCAAGTCTAGGCGAAAAGTACTACTTGGTCTCATGTAGGCAAGTTGCATGGCTCGTGCTGAAATGTTCCCGCCACCCCTTCCCGCCACCCGCTTCCGCCAACCCCTTCCGCCATATGTTCCGCCACCCGTTTCCGCCAACCCCTTCCCGCCATATGTTCCCGCCACCGCTTCCGCCAACTCTTTCCGCCTTATTTTCTCCTCTCAGATCTATAAAACCCCTTCAGTGAAGGTGGATAAGCATTCCGGTGTAGTGTAGTCGAGATGTCCCATTATCCATTCGATCGTAGTTTTCACCCTGGGATGAGCAGCACTCTTCTGAGTCTAGTTACCGATTTCAGGATGGACAATAGGATAGTTCCATGGGACGAACTCACCGGTAGTGACACCATAATGAATGAGTTGGCTCACCAATTACGAGGTCCTGGGTGGCCTGAAAGGACCTATGAGGAGGTACGTCAAGAACTTCTTAGGTTGCATGAAAGGTGGAAGAAGGTAGTGGAGCCGAAGAGTGAAACTTTCAGAAGGACTGCAGCAAAGAATACATTTTTATGGACTGAGGAGAGCGAGGACGACGAAGATATCTTTATGCCGCCGCTTCCGGGTTCTGCATCGTCGAAGGGCAAGAGTTCGCATCGTCCAAAGGCAAGACTTCGCATCCTCGAAGGGCAAGAGTTCTGCATCCAGCAAGGGCAAGAGTTCTGCATCGACGGAGGGCAAGAGGACCGCATCGTCAAGGGCAAGAGGGCTGCATCAACGGAGGATGACGATGATGACTTCATGTAGTATGTAAGATGTATTCCAGTTTGTATTGTATTATTGTAGGGCATTATGTTCTATCTGAATTTCATTTTGTAGTATGTAAGATGTATTGCACAAGTTCAGCCGCACTGTTTAATTCAGATGTACTTGTATCTTAATTATCGGTTGTAATCTATTTGGAAATGTAACTGGAATAAGAATGCGAATTAATAGTAATATGTCTCTCGCATACATAAAACAATATATGTCTCCTGATCAGATAGAAGGAAGTGCGATAATAACACATACATGAAGCATGTCTCGTACATAAATACTGACACGCATATGCGAATAGTCTGAAACTAACATAGATAATGAGTCATACATAGATAATAAGCATATCACTGCGGGGGACGGCGACGAGTCTGGGTCTTCCTCGGGCGAGGACCGGAAGGCGATAAGCGCTGAGGCGGTGGACGAGGCTCGCGATAACCACGACCATAGTTAACCTCGTCTGTCACGGTCTGTGTCTCCTGCGTCGGTGGTGGTGGTGGAGTGTGAAACACTGTCTGCGAGAAGCCATAAATGTTTGTAGCATGGTCATCATCCTCGCGGTCGCCCTCAAAGTAATCAGCACCACCACTAAGGATGGGTGACTGCTCTGAATGCATGAACGGTTGCGACAGGTTGCCGCTGCATGTAAAGTAAAAACTTGTAAAATTGATACAAATGCATGAACGATTACTACTCTGTTCAAAAGAATGTAGTGAGTAGGGTTACCTAGTTCCATCTGCTGATGCCAGTAAGAGCTCCCTGGCTGTGAAGGAGGTGGCTCATGCCAGTAATAGCTCCCTGGCTGTGAAGAAGGTGGCTCATTCCAGGAAGAGCTCCCTGGCTGTGAAGGAGGTGGCTCATGCCAGGAAGAGCTCCCTGGCTGTGAAGGAGGTGGCTCATGCCTGGAAGAGCTCCCTGGCTGTGAAGGATGAGGTTCTGCACGGTGCATGAAGGTCGTGGTTGTGAACGTTGTACGAGGGTCGTGGTTCGAATGCTGTCAGAGGGACGTGGCGGACGATGTAATCGGAGGAGGAAGTGCAACATCCAAGACCGTCTACACGTAACAGCAGCGTAAATCCCGAGTAGCTTGTCATCAAGACGCCTCAACCATGAGACGCCCTCTCGCGGTGGGATAGTTTCTCCCCTCCGAAAGCGCCGCATTAAAGCGGAAACCTCCTCTCGCGCTGTCTTGTCAAGTCACCCAGCAGATGAAGAGTTAACCAATTATATCCTCGTTGTATGATAGACACCACGAATAGACACCCAGCGAATATGTCCAGATTAACAAAAGACTCAACATATAAGAACCAAGGCATTTACGCGTGGTGTCCGGTTCCCACAACAGAGGCAGTTGGGTACATATCGCTGGTGAGAGGGCTTCGATCTGATCAGGAGCAGCTGATGGAACCAAGTAGATCCTTGTTGTATGCCGTAACGCTGCAGATACAACCCGAACATTTCCTAGTTAAAGGCCGACCCTCACCCGGTATTTGTCGCAGCGGTAGTCCATTCGTGAACGTAAGGGTAATGCTCTTAAGCCGATAATCCATGGACTTGTTTCCTCCTAGGCGATCTGTCCCTGATATTGACATGCGCGATACATAATTAGGTATATTATGAATGTATAGCTGTCAACTAAAATAGTATTAGTACTTACTTGTGCACGTGCTCGCAACTGTGGAATTTTTGGAATCTCAGGCTCTTGATATAGACCGAACTGTCTCATTACTCTATGAAGAGACATCTCCTCAACCGTCACATCGAACACCAACTTGGCCTTGGTCATCCAAAAATGCCGATCTCTAGTGCACAATCCAGAAATCCCAACTGGGTACCTCGATGATATAGCCTCAGCCGAGTATGGCTCCCAGATAACTTGATCCTCGTGCAAACTATCAAACTGCGCCGTGAAGGACGGGTAGCATCCCCTAACCTGACTATGCGCAAACTGTCTCTATGCATGACAACAAATAAGCATTAGTAATACTAATGAATGGCAAAAAATAATTGAATTAATTGTTACTTAATATAAAAGTACCTCTCGACGTGCCCAAATAGAACCCATAGTAGGTAAGTCGCCGATAGCAGGCACATAAGCCCCAGCTAAGTCCTCCAAACCAAAAGGTTTATCAATGTAGACATAGGGTCGTCCAATAGGGAATCTCTCGTATGACCAGAGCTGCAACAATAATGGACATCCAACAACACCAGATTTTCTAGACTTCAACAAGCAAGCTTTGCACAGGCCTCAGACGTAGCCGCTAACACAGCAGAACCAAAACTCCTCTCAGAGAATATCCGGGCAACGCAGCGTCGTCAGCTATCTCGTGCAATACCGATGAGTCGTGCATCGACAAAGTGGTCACGTGGTTCTCCGTAAACATCGCCTTGCCGAACAGCCAAAGAATATATGCCTCTAGGGACCGGTCAATCTGTGCCTCCGACAACTCAACATCGGGATGTCCTAACGAGACAATCGACATAGAAACGTAATAATTGTATGAAAATCGGGCAACTAAAAAACAACATTTGTTTAAGTGGCCGTGATGGTTACCTGAAACTGGCTCAACCATCTAAAAGAGGTCCATGAGGATCGTTGTCTATGGCCCTAGCAGTCGGGACCGCAGCCAAAAAACGGGTCTGCATCGCTGTTTGCCACCCTGATTCTGCCTCTAAGGGACCTATGGCAGCACCGGCCAGAGGTAATCCCAACAAGTACGACACATCCTGTAAAGTAGGCGCCATCTCTCCCCATGGAAAGTGAAACGTATGTGTCTCTGGCCTCCATCTATCTACTAAGCAGGTAAGGAGTGACTTGTCGTAAGAGAAACGTTTCACTTGCCTCTTGTGTAACTGCACTGGTTCACCTGCCTCATCTAAGTCCGGACCATCAATCCACTCATCCAATGTACCCTGAACCAGCCGTGCCAATGGTAGAAGTCCAGCCCAACTTAACCTACAAAATAAAAAGATTGTTAGCGGCTATGAAAAGTATGTAAAACATAGTAAGTCATTATATGGACTCCATTATATGCACACATACCTATCAACCCATGAATCGTGTATCAGCCAGTTAGTCTTTGGGGTACGAGTGACCAACACATCTAAGTTGTTGCCCGCTTCCAATAGGGCGCCCCGGTGCTTTCTATCGATGTTGCCATTAAGCAACGGATACAAAGACATATCTGCAATTCAAACAACAAATCTCAGGTGCAAATAAAAACATAAATCTGACATATTACAAATTAAAACATAGTCCTGACATAGTACGAATTAAAACATAGTCCTGACATATTACAAATTAAAACATAGTCCTGACATATTACAAATTAAAACATAGTCCTGACATATTACAAATTAAAACATAGTCCTGACATATTACAAATTAAAACATAGTCCTGACATATTAAAACCCACTACGACACATTATATAGCTTGTGAGTTATTTCTTCCTCGTCCGCCCCTTCGGCCTCGACTGCCACGACCACGTCCGCCTCTTCCTCTTGTTGTCGCAGCCGTCGATGTGGAAGCACTCGTCGATGCGGAAGCACCATCTTTGTTCAGGTCGGGACAATATTTCATCCTATGCCCATAAGCGCGCGATAACAAACATTGCCTGGTTGCTCCACCAGCTTCAGACTGGTCCATATCGTTCCGGATGCGACGGGCCTTTCGTCTGCCCCTACTTGTTCGCCGAAGGTCTGGATGCGGGATATATACTCTCTCACCGTCGTTTACCTTGTTGAAATTGCCGACGACTCTAAACCCTGTCATCTCGCCTGTCCAGGTGTTGAGCACTGCCTCTTTTAAATAGTATGGGGACACGAAGGAGATAGCATCCAACTCAATCTGGCCACAGGCAGCCAACACATGAGAGCAAGGTAGGTGCAACAACTTCGGTTTGTTGCATGTACACTCACACGTTGGATAAAATTCCGTTCCAATTTTTACCTCGTGTGTCTTCACCTCATTTCCAGAACCAAAACCATCGGTAGGAAGCTGAACCTCATACCTCCTTTCTTGATTCCCTATGAGTTTGACAGTGTGCTTCTTTGCTTTCTCTATCTTCTTTGCCATGTATTCCATGACACGGCTACAATAAGGTGTGTTCTGATTATCTTCAATATGCTTCTGTGCTAACTCGTGCCTTTCTCGAAATATCTCAAAGTGCCATGGAATACAGCCTCCACAATAGCTGTGAGTGGCAATGCTGTTCCCTCTCAGACAAAGTTATACACCTCTGCAAGATTGGTTGTCATGTGGCCATACCTAGCTCCATGTGTGTCATGCAACAAAGACCAATTCACTGGAGGCTCTTTCTCCATCCACTCGAAAAATTCTTTATTGCCCTTCCCTTCTTTCTCGTAGTATTAGGAGGGTCAATTCACGGCAAGTCACAAAGACCTCACTGGCTCCTCTAGCTCCATGATGAGTGCTGCTAATTTGACTTGATCTTCTTCCATTTTCTTCCTCGCACGGACCTGCTTCTTAGTAAACTCATCTAGTTTTGACCAAATAAATTCGTATTTGCGCTGCTGGCTCTGCTTGCATAATTTTTTGAACAAGTTCATCAACCGCTTGTTCTTGAACTGTGAGAAAAAATTAGCCCCAAGATGGCGCATGCACCACTGGCTCTGCAAGTCCCTCCAAGGTGTTCATCAGTCATCTGTTGGATTACGAAGTTTCTTCACGGCCTTCAATATACCAGCATGTCTGTCATGAATGACACACACGTTTGGTCGGTCCTTCACGATGGCAATTTTCACTTGGCGGAAGAACCATACCCAGCTGAGAAAGTTCTCACCCTCCACAATGGCCATGGCAAGTGGGATGATTTGATTGTTCCGTCCACACCAATAGCAGTCAGGATTTGCCCTCTATATTGACCGGTCAGAATGTACCATCCACAAACAGAACAGGAGGACAATGCGGAAAGCTTGATGCACATACCAAAAGAGAAGAACACTGCTTCAACACCTTGAAATCTGGTATACTCAGCAACCTCATGTGTTGTATGTTCACATAAGTGCCGGATTCCTCTCCTTCAAGATGCCCAGAGACGGACAACATTATCATATGAGTCAAGAACGTCCCAAACCTTTCCTCCATAGCCTCTCGCTTAGCCCTCCAAGCCTTCCCATAAGGAATGACATACTTCCATCCGACCTTCTTGCTGTCTGGATGTGTTTTGCTTCCATATCTTTCTTCTCTACTATCTCGGTATACATGAGTTGCGAATGAGACTTGAAGTCAGGTTCGGATGCTTCACCAGCAGGTTCTTCCTCACACAATTATGTGGGATGACAATGGTGACAACCCAGTGGATGTCGTGCTTGACGCGTGCCGTGCACCTTCCCTGGACAACCTTTTTCAACACATTTCACGGTATAGTTTGTTGGACTTGATATGTGTGTCTTGAAAACCCTCTCGTAGACATAGCCCACTTTATCACCGATACTTTAATTTTTTCTTTGTATCAAACATAGCCCCTATTTGTACTTGGTTCAGATTATACTGCCATGGAGTCTCATGGCCATCGCTCACCGTAAGGCGGTGGATATGTCCTGCTCCCATGCGAAGGAATCGGTACCTCAACTTCATCCTCGAATTTTCAGAATCCAGTTCCTCCACCAATCCATCCTCGTCCTCTTCCTCCATCACCCTCTGCATTTCATCCCCTTCCTCATCCCCATCAGCAAAACCTGAACCAGCTAATATTATCGATGGCTACTCTGCCAAAGATCGGGACCACAAACATTGTGTGGCACGAGTCCGACTCTTTCTCGGGTTGGCTAGCATCCACATCTTGTGGCTGTGACCCGGATAAAACAATCTCGTTAGCCACTTCACTGCCTTGGCCGGGTTCATACCCCCTGTGGAGTTCTACGGTATTCTCCTCCTTCGGCACAGGTTGCACAAGTGCATATGGGTGGATTCTTCGGTCTTGACAGCGTCTTAACAGGACAACCAATGCTGGCTCCTATCTACCGCATCAACTCCCACTTGACATTTTTACAGGATTTGGTCCACAATGCATGAATCTTGACAGAACATACTTCAGGATCCAGACCGAAACTAGTTGTCAACCAGTACTTCAACTGTCTAATGTCCAGTCTGTCCGGGTCAGCTAGTGTCATGACGCCATTTTTAAACTCGCTAAGATCAACCCCCAACTCATTATATCGAACATTACCAGCACCGTAGTAAACAGTCAGATTTACTGATTCAGACATTTTCACCTGTCAGACATTGTCATCCTCTCATTAATCACAACAAAGACTAATATTACCCGTTACACTAACTATGCACTAAAATGCCTCCACAAATATATTAACACTGCACTTCACAATATGACTTATCTAAACTAATTAAAATATACAATTCAGAGAAAATTTGTGATGGCATGGTTATACCTTCGAAGCGTGTGTCCCTAGCTTCTTGCTCCTCTCTTTCACTCAACGGCACCGGCCACCTCGCGGAGTACTTGCACCACAGGACAACGGCAGCGCCGCCCCCTCGACGACCGGAGGCTCAGCTCCGGTCACCCCCCAAGCCGCACCTCCTCGTCCACAGCAGCTGCTCCTCCTCACCACCACCTCCTTCCCAACCACACCTTCTCCACCCCACCATGGCTCCTCCCTCCAAACGCAGAAAAAACTATCCCATACCCAAAAAAAACACCGTAGGCTGTTGGAGAATGGTATGATCTATCTATTCTGTGTCTTGGATGTGAAAATGGGTGCAAAGTGGTGGAGATCGGCGCGGGCTTGTGAGGTTACAGAGAAGAGAGAGAGAGAGAGGAGGAAACAGAGTGCGAGCAGCCAGAGGAAGGAGACGGCCTGGCGAGCCTTATCCCGACTCTTCGGTCAACTCTTGGCCGAAGAGCTCTTCGGCCGCCCGCTGGCCGAAAAGAGCCCACTTCGGCCTCGCGTGGGCCGAAGCTACGATTTTCGGCCGGCCCGCCACCAACACCACCTCTTCGGCCCAGCCGAGCCCTACTTCGGTCAAAGCCTGGACGAAAAGTCCTTTTCGGCCAAACCCGGGCCGAAAACAACCTCTTCGGCCAGCGCGAGGCCGATGGGGTCATAGTTTTGATTTTTTCGCGTTTAGTGCTATAGTTTCCGAATTTGCTGCACAAAAAGTTATAGTTTTGAAAAAAATTCGGCATCCGTGAGGGGAAAGGTAGAGGCTGCCTTTGCCATGGCAAGGTACATAATCTGCGCCCGATCTAGAGTAGCAATCAATAGGCCAAGTACATACATACTCAAAGAAAAGAATCGACCACTGCCTCGCTTAATTAACTACTAGCTTATCTGCTAAACATTAACATAAAACCATAATCATGGGATGAGTGTGTGTGTGTGGGGGGGTTTCAACACCGAGGCTGGAACCCTGGGCTTTGCATCAACTGATGCACGCAACCATCTTTATTATAGTTGATGCAACGCGGCAAGGTAAATGTCATCAACAAGTGCAGTACATAATCAATTCGGAGCTTGGGCTCATCTACACTTGATGAATAGTAAAATTCAAACAAATAGTAAAAAAATAAAAAACAATCTGTTTCTTTTTGCACATAAGATGCTTCACTGCACCACTCCCATGCAAAAAATCGTGGGTAAACGATATTATTGGAGCTAACGCCAAAAAGGCAATTGAGTTCGGCACGGACATGTAGCCCTCACCCAGTCGTTTGTACTATATAGACCTGTACATTGTTCCCCTATAAACACCATATCAAAAGCAATAAACATGTAAGGGTCGATACGGGCCTTTAGCCATAAGATCGCTCCCGTGTGTTATTCCCTGAAATAGGTAAATCGATCTCGGCGGAATACATCCACCTGCTACCTTGCAAACTAGCCTCCCTCGTTGATACGCGTGTATTGGCCAAAAGTATCAGCTGCCGGCCAGAAACGCATGAGGAGCAAGGTGTGTGCGGCGAGTCCTGGACGGAAAGCAACCGTCCAGACAAAGCCGTACTCCCGGGACCAAAGCAACCGTCCAGACGAAAATTGTTTCCTCACATATACTCCCTCCGTCCGGAAATACTTGTCTGAGAAATGGATGCGTCTAGATGTATTTTAGTTATAGATACATTCAATTTTATCCATTTCTCCGACAAATATTTTGGGACGGAGGGAGTACGTTCGTGTGTATCAACTATTTGTAAGCACAGAGCTGCAAAGATGATATATATGGCTAGTGGTCAGGGACTCTGTGAGGGTAGAAGTAAAGTGCGTACGGTGAAGTTATTTCCAGTCTCTCGCGGCAACGTTGGTACCTCAAAGTGCGTACGGCTGCAATTGTGAGTGATGATAGGTGGGTTGGGTTTGGGTAATACGTAGTAGAAGAGACACCAGTCTGAACACGTGCTTGGATATCCTTGATGTGCTCGGTAGTCTGCACGAGTCATCAAGTTTCTTCCTGCTTTTCCTAGAAAGAAAGGAGAATGAGAAGGGCTGCATGCTCTCCTCTCCTAGTAACCGACGCTGGCCATCAGCCAACAAAGGACGGCGGTGTCCGTGATGCAACCCATCATCCTTATCTTTTATTGATGATGACATGATGCAACCCGTCATCTTACCACCTCTTCTGTGGAAGTAATTTGCGTCTATAAAGTGCCATCAAATGTGGCTTGCCGGGTACTTGCAGATTCATCAGCCACAAATCGAGGGAAGTTCAGTACCACCGGGCAATATGGGGAGGAGTGTGACCGTGTGTGCCGGCGCCGGCAGCACGAAGGCGTCGTGGCCGGAGGTTGTGGGCTGGTCGACACACGACGCAGCCCTCCAGATCAGCAAGGACAGGCCTGACATCTCCATCTCCTTCTACATAGGCACGGGCCCCTGGCCGCCGGGCCCGCACCCCTGGCGTGTCGTCGTGGTGTCAGACCCGGCGACCGGCGTGGTCGTCCAGACGCCCGTCGTCGGTTAGGCCGCATGCACTCCTTGTGCCTGCACACGGATGCGTACAGTAGTAATAGTATCGTATTTGCGTTGCTGCAGTTGCATGCTGCAGTTGCACAACACATGAATAAAATCCAACATTTGAAAGCATGTTCCTATTCGAGGCAGTGGGGTGCATATGAATAAAATCCAACATTTGAAAGCAGGTTTCATTATGTCGATGATAGAGTACTATGATTTTCATATTTGTCTTCTCCTCACTGCATTATCATACATGTAGCATAGGTTCAGTTGTTGCATCTCTAACATCGATCAGGTTCAGGCCCATTTGTTGAAGAGAATTTAGATTGATTTCTTTTTCTAGATTAATTTTAGAATGACCGAGCATACATGGATTGTGGTTTGGCAGTCTTTCCAACAAACTAACCTACTTACGAATCAAGACTGTTGAGTGTTGAAAGGGGCCGCCATGTGAAAGAAACAAAATAGTCCGAGGAGGTCGTATGCAACGCCTTCCAGAGCAAAGACGCAATTTTTTGGGGGCAGCTGGCTTCCATCTCTGTGTGTATGCATTGTGAACCGATCGAGTAGCCTCCGTGCTGGATCTGGCGCATGCCCAGGCGCTAGCTAGATTCTGAGCATGGTTTTCACTTTCAGTGAGATTCCGGTGAAATTCACTGAATTTCAGTAATTTCAGTAGGCATTGAAATATTACGTTTCAGCCAAAATATTTCAGCAGTTTCAGTGCAATACAGGAATTCAAATATTTTTCAAAATAGTTTTCAAAAATTTCAAAATTTTAATTAAATTCAACTGAATATTTCAGTCATTTGGCTGAAATCAAAACTGAAATCACTGAAATTCACTGAATTTCAGTGATTTCGGTTGGTACTGAAATTTTTGTGAAACTGAAATTGAAAACCATGGTTCTGAGCACACTGAGCAAGGCTAATTTCTCACCTGGACGGACCTCGGCCAGGCAAGCCATTCATGCCACTTTAACTGTGACTGTTAACGATCTTTTCACGATGCCACTCTTGCCAAAGTCGTGCTTGCTTGCATCACATTTGCATCGACAAGTGATTTTGTGTTCACAGGCTTGTACCAAACAAACGAGGCTAAAATAGGCTGAATGGGTTATCGAAAAAGGCTTCCGTCCCGCTTTATATATAAAGCCAAGATCACCAACATCCTGATACAAACGTACGCCACCACAGCAAACGCACACACCTAAGACATGAAACACAGGCGTTGAGCACAGCAACATCATCCCTAACTACGAAGAGATGAAGCCGCATACGACGATCCGTGGGCTCCAAGGCGGCGCCTTCAGCAAGGATACGACACTGGAGCGCCGCCACCGCCCGATCCAAGGATCAGAGTTTCCCCTGGAGCACACGATGGGGGATGAGAGCCGCGACGACGCCTTCAAGAAGGGAATGAGTTTCGCCGCCGCCGGTCTGTCCACAGAGAGAACAGGTTTTCACCCCGGCCACCCCTCACCGCCATCGAACGCCGCACCCCGGTTGCCACGCCGCCCGCACAGCCATGGCCACCGGGCAGCACCAGGCCGCGGGCTCTGCCTAAAAGCACCACGCCACCACCACTGGGGCCGCCGCCCTGGCATCCAAGACCAGGGCACCACCTGACCCGAGAACCGCCGCTAGTCCAGCCGAAGAGATGAGCGGAAAGGCCCCGCCTTTCGCACCCCTGGACCATCCCCAACGCCGAGACCCAAAACGACGGCCAAAACTGGCCTCCACCGCCGTCCTGCAGCCCCGAGCGCGAGACGAGCTCCGTCCTGCTGCCGGGCGCGAGACGAGCTCCATCCTGCAGCTCCGGGCACGAGACGAGCGATGGACCGCAGCTGGGAGAGGGCCAGCCCTTCGATCGAAGAATCGCCCGGACGACGAGGAGATGGAGCGACGGTCGAAGCGGTCCGACCGCAAACGAGCCGACGCCGGAGAAAGCCGGCCGTCGCTGCGGGCAGATCCGCCAAACCACCGTGTAGCCGCCACGCCCCTGGGAGGCCACCACCACATGCCGGACCTCCGAGTGCTGCCGCCCACGGCCGGAGCAACGGCTACGCCAGGCCGCTGCCCCACCCACGCCATCCACCCGGATCCCACGGCAGATCCAGGACAGGCGCGCCGAAACCCGCCTTGCAGCCGAGCCGCACCACCGCGACGGGCGCACGCTGCCCCGCTGGATCCATGCCGGCAGCACGCACCCACCGTCCTCGCGCCCCTGCCCTGCGCCGTCAGCCAATCCCGTGTAAGATCTGGCAGGGATAAGGTCAAACCGCCACCACCGAAGATGCAGCCACCACACCACCCAGGAACAGCAAGGCACCGCCGCGCCGCCGCCGGGCTCCGCCGCCTCACGCGCCCGCTGTAGTGCCGCCGAGCCCCGCAGTAGCCTGACGCCCCCGACGGCAGGTTGTCCCGCGCCAACCCGAGCCCCCGTGCGGAGAGGAAGAAGACGCCCCGCCGCCGCCTACGCCGGCCGGGCTTTGCCCGGCGACGCCGCCAGGCGGCAGCAGGAGGGAGCGGCAGGAGGGAGCGGCAGGAGGGAGAGGAACGGGGCCGGAGGGCTAGGGATTCCCCCATCCGCTCGCGGGAGCGGAGCGGGGTCGGGTCTTACCGCTGAATGGGTTAAGGTCCTAAACATTGCTAATAAAAGGTTATAAAATGGGTGTGCACGTGTTCATATTGTGTGTCAATCGAATTCTAGACAGGGCACTGCAAAGATCATACTATTTTATACTACTGGTGGTCGGCGACCTGAGGTAATCAGCTTGCGTGTGGTGAAGTTACTTTCAAGGCTAGTCTAATAATCCTTGTTGCTGTGGGCGTAGTAAACCGCCCCGACCCCCGAGTCGCCAACCCTAGGCGATACGGGGGAAACCGCACTTGCGGCCCTCGGCACCTCGCCCTGATCCTTCCGTCCCGCCGCCGCCCAAGTTCACGCCGGCGAAGCCCGGGCTGTGGGCTGTGACGGCGGCGACGGAGTCTTCTTCCCTCGCGCGCAGTGGCATCCTCCCTTGGCGGCAGCGACATGGACTTCTGTTGCGCGGTGCCGCGGAATCTCGAAGGCGGACATGGCGACGGCGACAACGGCGACACGACCTTCACACGGGGCCGGCCCCCCTGTAGCGGCGACCGGAATCTCGGATCTCTCCGGGCCTAGACGGGCTTTGGCGGACCGATGGGTCTAGTATGCGGCGGCAGGCTGGTGTGGTGGGCCTGGCAAAGCTGGCTTCTTTGGCACTGTGATGGTAGTGCGGCCAGTCAGGCGACGGCGGCTGGATCCTCTTGGTCCAGTGTCCGACAGATAAGGCGGCGATCTATGCACAAGAAGATGGATGGAGTTCTTCGAACATATCTAGGTGAAAACCTGCTCTTGGCTAGATGCCAAGGCTGACGATGGCGGTGCTCTACGGTGTCGTTCCCTTCTTAAAGGCATCGCCGTGGAGAAATTCTAGACCACTATCTGCTACCTCCGGGGGAAACCCTAGATCGATAGATCAGAATACGGTGACGCGCTTGTGTCGTTTCCCCCTTGGGGGCGTCATTCTTGTAGGTGTACATGGGCTCGAGGGACCAGTGAACGACATCTTCGGTGGAGCGATGCTTCATCATAGACATTGATGGAGACGGATCTCGATGGCATGGCGCCCTGGAGATTAGGCGCCTGATGTGCGATGATGGACTCGTGCAGGAGGGTGACACGGCCTGGCGTGATGGTGGCGTCGATGACAGCTAGACCGGGCAAGGTAGATGCATCAGTACACCTCTGAAGATGGATTGGTGTAGGTGACGGCGGCGGCCTTTGAGTGTACGCCGGACCGGTGGGTTCCCCATACCCGGCAGGTGGCTTGGTTGGGGCCTTAGATCTTAGATGTTAGGTTTGGCTGCGAGGTCTATTTGGTATAAGGCCCAGACTATCAACATCCCTTCATCAACTGGATAAGAGTAGCGACAGATGTTGCCTAGATTGTGGCTTCCGTCTTACTGATGTATTACTTTTCAAGATCTTGTGTGAATAATTAATAAAGTAACTATATGCATCGCCCAGATGCAGAGGCTGGGGGTCTTTCTCCTTTTCCAAAAAAAAAGGCTTTCCCTGCCATGTTGATGTCTCGAAGTATAATCCAATGATGAACCATGACAAGTGACAAGTAGAAGAAATCAGTTTATTGTTTTCTTAATTTTATTTAGTGAACCTACCATCTTCGTATTCCAGTTCGGGGCCGAGCTATTTCTATCCTGAGTGAAGTGTGCTTCTATATTTAGATGGACTGTGCGGAGGCTGTAATGAAGATTAAGAGTCCCATGCGGGATCAATCAATTCTCACGCCACTGGTACAAGAGATTCAAGTGTTGATTGCTAAGGGTACGAAGGAGATAGTTGTTGCTCATATTAGCCGCTCTCAGAACAAGGTCGCTCATGGCCTTGCGGTGTATGGTAGATGCACACCTCGCACCGCCGTGTAGTTTGGGTCCGGGACTAATGAAGCTGTTAGTATTTGCATGACAGAATCTTTGCCTTATATAATAAAGTCCCCTTTTTGCTTTAAAAAAAAACGGTTCTATGTCATTAACTAGCTACAATCCGGTGTGACCAAATAACAATAACCGATTGTAAACATGTTTTACGCAACGGAAGGATCATTATCCTGGTCTTCGAATCATTCGATGCACACACCTCATTTTATTGATGTGAAGCTTAATATATGGAGGCAAAATAACGTTGTTAAATCCCACCATCGATTAAATGACAACAGACTAATCTTACAACTTCATTCAAATAAAAAAGAAAAAAGCAGAACATTTAGTATATGGATCTGGGCACCTAAACGCATTCAGCAAGGAAGTAACACCCATACACCAAGGAAGAGGATTTGTGGCACACAGATCTATCAGGGCGCCGAGTCCCTAGCGTGTGCTTTTTTTTGGCTTCCGATTTCAAACTTTTATATGTTTTAAATAAAATATACAAATTAAGTTCTGTTTTGATATTCGTATTTCTCGTGACAAGGGCTTTTCAAATACTAGTAGAAAAGAGGGCTTTGGTCCACCCCGGGTTAGCCCATTAGCCCCGGTTCAGTGTAGAACCGGGACTAATGGGGGCATTAGTCCCGGTTCGTGCGCCCAGGGGCCACGTGAGCCATTTGTCCCGGTTAAATCGGACCTTTTAGTCCCGGTTGGTGCCACGAACCGGGACTAAAAAGGCGATGCCCATTAGTACGGTTCGTGGCACCAACCGGGACTAAAGGTTAACCTTAGTCCCGGTTCGAGCCACCAACCGTACTAATGGGGTTTGAGATAGTACCGGTTCATGCCATGAACCGGTACTAAAATCACATTTTCAAACTCCACCCCCTTGGATCGCCTTTTCAGTTTTAAAAAAATAAAAAAATGATAAAAATGTCAAAAAAATAAAAATAATAAGTTTCCCATGTGATATGTGGTCTAGTTGTTGGGAAAATTTGCAAATGTGAATTTCGACTTTATTTGCAAAATCTCTCTAGAATTTAGTAAAATGGGCATAACTTTTGCATACTGACTCGGATGAAAAAGTTCTTTATATAAAAAATCATCTACTCGAAAAGTTACATCCAAATTTAACTAGGGGAACCCCGTTAAACATTTTTAAAATCCTCAAAAACCTAACAGAAAAAAAGTTACGAGGCTTTTAAGATCTAGAGTGGAAAAAATCAAAAAAAATCAAACTATGGTCAAACAATGGTCAAACTAATTATTCTAGAATATTAGTGTTACTAAATAATTATTTCAGTTATTTTGAATTTTGGTCAAATCTGGTCAAACTGTGGTCAAACAATGGTCAAATTAATTATTCAAGAAATATTAGTGTTACTACATAATTATTGTTTTTTAAAACAATAGTTTCAAACTCAAACAGTGAAATGTGTCACTTCATGCTCACGCAAAATTTCTGAGGGTTAATAGGATTGACATCTTACTATTGTTAGCAAAACAACAAGTGCAGACTTGGAAACGAGAGAGAATAGAACTTGGAAGTTAAGCGTGCTCAAGCTGGGGGAGTGGGAAGATGGGTGACCGTTCGGGAAGTTAGATGATTAGGAATGATGAGGGATGATTAGAGATTAGAGGATAAATTGAGCAGTGATGAGGGGTGGTGATATAAAATTTCCTTTAGTCCCCCACGTGGCCGCGGCCTTTAGTCCCGGTTCAAAAACCGGGACTAAAGGGCCTTACCAACCGGGACAAAAGCCCCTTTATCTACTAGTGAAATAAGATCTATTTTGAATACATTTTGATGAATTTAAAAAATAAATGCTAAGTTTTATCTCTTGAAACTTAGTACGAGTGACCGATCAAATCATGATTTTTGTGCCTACAACAGACAAAAAAAATTCTTACTGTTTTATCTATGAAACTTGGTAAGAGCGAGTGAGAAAACCACAAGTTTCAGATAAAATATCATAAGTTTTAATGACTGAAACTTAAAACTTACTGTGGCCTTGTGCGGGATCCAAGTCCAACTAATTCGCGAATCGGAAGGTCATCGAGCGGCCGGGCATGGCTTGGCACGTGCGTGCCCCTTCGAATTTCCGCATCCACCAACATTGCATGAACCACTCTATGTATGCCAGAATGTCGACCTGACCCAGCCATGAAAGGCAAGATCACCCGAGGCGTATGCCGGTACTCCAAGACTACACCTTAAGTCCAGTACATTTACCTCGGTCAAAATACCCGCCGGTACGACGGCGGCGCGGCGTGCTCTACCTCGGTCAAAATACCCGCCGTCAATACCCATCGCAGATTAGATCGAAGTTGGGTTATGAGACCAGCTTTTCTACTCTCGGGTGTAGGTACACCCGAGTTTGGAAAAAAAACATGAACAAACAATGTCAAAAAAATCTGTAATTTGGGGACATGAAACTTCATCAAATGTTCAAGCTTTTTGCAAAAATTCAGCGGAAAAAAAATGTCAGAGAAGCTCTCGGCAAAAAAAAAAAATCAATGTTCTAAGTTTGCGCACTGTTTGAGCATTGACTTTGTTTTTTTGGTGAGAGCTCCTCGGATGTTGTTTTTAGCTTAAACTTTGCAAAAAGTTCAAACACTTGATGAAGCTTGTTATCTTAAGATTTCAGATTTTTTGGACTTTGTTTTATCACTTTTTCGAAGTTTTGCAAACTCGGGTGTACCTACACCCGAGAGTAGCCACAACTTTCCCTTGGGGGGATTATTTACCTGTCCAGCATGCACTCAGATGTCAGATGGATGTGATCCAGTTGACTGATCACAGTTTCCTTGTGCTCTACATGCACAAGATTGAGCGGCCAGCTCTGGATTGTTGCGTCTGCCCTGCGCCTCGTACAAGGACGCACAGAGCCACGGAGCCTGGCACCAAAACGAACTGGCTACTCACCTGGATCCGGTCGAACCGACGGACGCACTGGCTATTCGCTGGGATCCGGCTTGACAGTGCCAGCATTGTCCGATCAGTGGAGTTGCGGATTGTGCTGACCATCATAGGGTCTTCGCGTGCTAGCAATGGTGACATGGCTTTCGTGCTTCAGTTCAGGCTATGTCGGCCCTGAGCCGATGGGATTGGCCAGAGCTCTCTTCGGCGTGGTGGTAGTCGACGGTGGTGTGCTCCGCGGTTGGTGTTGGTTCTTATGGTGACCACCCTAGACTATGGCAGCATACTAATTGTGTTGTGCGGTGACCACCAAAAGGCCTTCATGATGGTTCCTCGCTGCAGATCCAGTGGTTGACTTCGGAAGGGAGATGCAAACTATGGACGGCGGCTTGACACGGAGAGATAGTTGTGCAGCGGCGATGGTCGCACATCGATTGAAGTTGCTGGTACAATGGAAAGTGGTGACGACAAAACATAAATAACGTTGATGGTGGTGCTTATCGAGCACCCAGTCTTAAGCTCCAAGGTGAATCTAACCGTGCTTGGTTATAGTTGGCAATGGCAATATTTTTACGTTGCTACCTTTTTGAAGGCATTGCTCGGATATGTTCAGTTTGATTCTTCAGGGTGAAAATCTAGATTCTGGCCATGAATGGTTTGATCAGGTGACGGCGACACTTGAGCGTCGCTCTCTTCTTAAAGGCGTTGTTGTTGAAGAATCTCGTCCATGTGGCGTCATGAGATGGTTGGTGTGGATATGGTCATTGATGTAGTTTGTGAAACATAGAACTAGTCGTTTTGGGTATTATTCCTTTCTCGCCTATGCATAGCTTTCGTCTTATTTGACTTTGTTATTTGCTGGTGTTCTTGTTGGTGTTGGTTATATGCATCCTATCTATGCAGAGGCTGGATGTGTGCTTATTATGTTTGTATTATCTTGATACTCCATCATTAGCCAATATAATACATCCTTTATAATAAAAAGCTAATGTAATGTACATAAGGATGGGGTACCTATTGGTTCATATGCCATTTGGCTAGCCTTGACATTACGAGAAGGCAAAATAAACTGGTGTAGATGTTGTTAGGGAGGTCCTCCTGTTCAGAATATCGTCGACCGTAACCTTGGAATAGGATACCTTAAAAAAACTATTAGGTATACCTTCTACCATAGATCCGAAGACAAGATCTTTGTTGCTAAGAATGAGTCGTTTCTAGAGAAGGGGTTTCTCTCGAAAGAAGTGAGTGGGATGAAAGTGGAACTTAATACGGTAATTGTACCTTCTCTTGAATTAGAAAGTAGCACATCAGAGAAAACTGTTCCCGTGATGCCTACACCAACTAGAGAAGAAGCTAATGATGATGATCATGAAAATTCGGATCAATTTACTACTGAACATCGTAGGTCGACCAAAACATGTACTGCACCAGAGTGATTAAGAAATCCTGTCCTGGAAGTCATGTTGTTAGACAAAGACGAACTTGCGGACTATGAAGATGGTGCGATGAGCCCAGATTCCGATAAATGGCTTGAGGCCATGAAATCTGAGATATGATCCATGTATGAGAACAAATTATGGACTTTTGTGTACTTGGCCGATGATCAGCAAGCCATTCAGAATAAATGGAGCTTCTAGAGGAAGACAGACGCTGATGGTAACATCATTGTCTACAAAGCTCGACTTGTTGCAAAAGGTTTTCGACAAGTTCAAGGGGTTGACTACGATGAGACTTTCTCACCCGTAGTGATGCTTAAGTCTGTCTGAACCATGTTAGCAATTGCCGCAATTTATGATTATGAAATCTGGCAAATGGACGTCAAAACTGCATTCCTTAATGGGTTTCTTAAATAAGAGTTGTATATGATGCAATTAGAAGGTCTTTTTGATCGTAAAGGTGCTAAAAAGTGTGCATGCTCCAGCAATCCATCTATGGGCTGGTGCAAGCATCTCGGAGTTAGAATATACACTTTGGTGATGCGATCAAAGCATTAGGTTTTATACAGACTTACGGTGAAGTCTATATTTACAAGAAAGGGAGTGGAGCTCTGTAGCATTTTTTATATTATATGTGGATGACATATTGCTGATTGAAAATGATATAGAATTTATAGATATCATCAAAGGATATTTGAATAAGAATCTTTGAATGAAAGACCTCGGTGAAGATGCTTATATATTGGGCATCAAGATCTGTGGGGATATATCGAGACGCTTAATAGGACTTTCACAAAGCACATACCATGACAAAGTTCTGAAGAAGTTCAAAATGGACTAGTCAAAGAAAGGGTTCTTGCCTGTTTTGCAAGGTGTGAAATTGAGTCAGACTCAAAGTCCTACCATGGCAGAAGATAGAGAGAAAATCAAGTCATTCCATATGCATGCCTCAGCCATAGGTTCTATTATGTATGCCATGCTGTGTACCAGATCTGATATGTGCCTTTCCATAAGTTTGGCAGGGAGGTACCAAAGTAATCCAGGAGTGGATCACCGAACAACAGTCAAGAATATCCTGAAGTACCTGAAAAGTACCAAGGATATGTTTCTCATTTGTTGTGGCGCTGAAGAGCTCGTCCTAAATGATTACGCTGATACTAGCTTCTACACAGATGCAGATGACTCAAAGTCACAAACCGGATACATATTTCTATTGAATGGTGGAGCTGTCAGTTGGTGCAGTTCCAAGCAGACCGTCGTGGCGGGATCTACATGTGAAGCGGAGTACATAGCTGCTTCAGAAGTAGCGCATGAAGAAGTCCAGATGAAGGAGTTCATATCCGATCTGGGTGTAATACCCAGTGCATCGGGTCCAATGACTATCTTTTCTGACAACACTTGAGGAATTTCCTTAGACAAGTAGTTCAGGTTTCACAAGAAAACCAAACACATCAAGCGACACTTCCATTCGTGAAAAAGTCAAGGATGGAGACATAAAAATTTGCAAAGTACATACAGATCTGAATGTGGCAAACCCGTTGACTAAACCTCTTCTGCGGGCAAAATAGGATCAACACGAAGACTCAATGGTTGTTAGATTCATTACCATGTAATCTGGATTATTGACTCTAGTCCAAGTAGGAGACTGTTGGAAATATGTCCTAGAGGTAACAATAAAGTGGTTATTATTATATTTCCTTAATAATGATAAAGGTTTATTATTCATGCTATAATTGTATCGATTGGAAACTTAAATACATGTGTGAAAACATAAGCAAATACCAAGTCCCTAGTAAGCCTCTACTAGACTAGCTCGTTGACCAAAAGATGGTTAAGGCTTGCTGACCATAGACATGAGTTATCATTTGATAACAGGATCATATCATTAGGAGAATGATGTGATGGACAAGACCCATTCGTTAGCTTAGCATTGATCGTTTAGTTTATTGCTACCGCTTTCTTAATGTCAAATACATATTCCTTCGACCATGAGATCATGCAACTCCCGGACTCCGGAGGAATACCTTGTGTGCCATCATACGTCACTTCGTAACTGGGTGATCATAAAGGTGCTATACAGGTATCTCCGAAGGTGTCCGTTGAGTTGGCATGAATCAAGATTGGAATTTGTCACTCCTTATGATGAAGAGGTATCTTTGGGCCCTCTTGGTAATACAACATCACAATAAGCTTGCAAGGAAAGTGACTAAGGAGTTAGTTTTAAGATGATGTATTACGGAACGAGTAAAGAGACTTGCATGTAACAAGATTGAACTAGGTATGGAGATACCGACGATCGAATCTCGGGCAAGTAACATACCTACAGACAAAGGGAACTACGTATGTTGTCATAAAGGTTTGACCGATAAAGATCTTCGTAGAATACATAGGAGCCAATATGGGCATCCAGGTCCCGCTATTGGTTTTTGACCGGAGAAGCATCTCGGTCATGTCTACATCATTCTCAAACCCGTAAGGTTCGCACGCTTAACGTTCGTTGACGATATAGTACTATATGAGTTATGTATGTCGATGACTGAATGTTGTTCGGAGTCTCGGCTAAGATCACGGACATGACGAGGAGCTCCCACTACTAGGGAAAACCCTAGCAGTAGCGCGGGTATTTTGCCTATCAGTAGCGCGGGACGTCGCGCTACTGATAAGGCTCTACAGCTAATGTGTAGCAGTAGCGCCTGTCGTCCTAAGCTACTGCTATACATGGCTAGCAGTAGCACACTTTAGGTAAGAGCGTTGCTGCTAATATCTGCAGCGCTTTTTAGAAGTAAGCGCTACTGGTAAGGGAGCGCTACTTCTAACTTTGTTCCCCTCGCTGCTGCTAGTTTTATTAGTTTCTGTTTTTTCTTGCATATTTGTTTTGTATTTGAATAGGCTTTATACAATAATATTTAGCATATCATACACATACAAATGTAATCATAGCATATACATACAAATTGTCTCATCAAATCATGTCATCATCATAATCATCATCCAACACAAAGTGGTCTCTCGTTATCATCTCGAAAATAGCGATACAAGTCTCGATTACTTGCAACTACATCGTCCAATTAAAGGGCGTGGGAGTATCAGGGGTAGAGGATGATGAGGACGGTGTGCTCGCCGCTGCGCAAAATAAGTACACCTCAAATTAATTAGCCTCCACCGTGCAAATGAATGATTGAAATCGAAGGAAGGATATCCGCGCGGATGACTTACAGGGGATGATAAGGCACGAGAATCGCCTCCTTGTCCTTATTGGCGAGCATGAAATTGATGAGGTACTCCCTCGCGAATTCAGGTGCTTTGCGCAGACTGCCAAGAAGCTCTCGTGCATGAAGTACGGGTCAGCGACACAGATAAAAGGTATCTGCTCAACCCCGATGAGGTAGTTCATGTGCAAGGCATAAAGGCGGACAAACGTAAAATCCAGCTTCTTCCAGTGGTACATGTCGAAGATGTAATCGAATTGAAGGAAGAACTTGTCCGCGGGGAATGTGTCGACGTACGACAATTGCCGCGGCACGTTAACCACGTAGAGTGGGTATCCTGGATTTTTCGAGGCGATGAGGCCTTTCTCTCTCCACAGCACATCGTCATGAAGTCTCCTTACATCGCCGAATCTGGCCCCTATCGCTGCTGTTCACCGGCGATATGCCATTTTGCCGCACCGGGGATATCTATACGGTCTTGAACCCGAGGGTGCTGAGGCGGCTGGATCATAGAATCAGGTTTTTTGCCTTTCCTCGGTCTCTTCCTAGACTTCTTTGGTACCGGAAGGTTGTCCATAATACGTTCAGACTCCGGAGGCGACAATTTGGGTACCGACTCATGACGCTCAAACCCTAAGTAGGCGCCAGTATTGACATATTGTTGAGTGTCATCGTCATCCTCATCCTCATCTATGGCGACGTCACCAACGACTAATGGAGCCTCTTCCTCACCCCCTCCACTATCACCAAGCACGACAGCCGGCCCAAATTGAGTAGGTGAGGTGTTGATGTTCATACCTAACTGCGTGCTCGTGGGTGTGCTCCCGGTCGACTCCAGACGAAGCAGACTTTTTGACCACAATAGGACCCACCCATTGCAACAATCACCAAGCTGCCACGGGGTCTCATCGTCATCCCCCACTAGTACCAGAGGAGCCAAATTCTTGTGGCCCAGTTTGACACTGGCCACGGAAACCTTGAAGACGTCCGGGGGGATCGGCCGGCTGTGGAACAATGGTTCCTTCGGCTCCATTATCGTCGCCGTCACCACATCCACCTTCTGGTCGCCGATGGTGTACAATAAGGTGCACGGGGTTTCGTCGGCCTGCAGAGAGAAGTCTACGACGTGAGACATCCGAAAGGCAACGAAAAGGGAGATTATACATTTATTGAAGAGGGCGGCGTGACAGATACCGTGAGGGCATTGAGCTCAACCAAAGACGAAGCACCGCCGAGCACGTCCGGTGCCGGAGCCGGTGCGGGAGCCGGTGCGGGAGCAAGTGCAGGAGCCGATGCGGGAGCCGGTGCAGGAGCAGCTGCAGCTGTAGGTGCTGGTGCAACGCTAGTCGAGCTGCTCCCCAAGAAGTCACAAGGGGAAAGTCCGCTGCACTTTTTCCTGGATTTTGCCTGGTCCAATTGAAAACGTCCGGAACCAAGGTAGTATACATATCTATAACCACCTGTTTTGCGGAAGCTACCGCTGTTGCGCCTGTTTCAGATGATTTCTTCTCAACCGCAATCTCAACCTTCTTGTCGATGTTTTCTTCAGTTAACCTCCGTCTTTCCTTTCTCTCCTCTGTGGTCTCACGGTAGTACTTCTTCCACGTGGTGCCATCTCCGACACCGTGCACACGTCCATAGGACGGTCGAGTCTCCACCGGGAGTCCTTTCAATATGTTCAACGCCCGGTTGAATGGAGTGTCCCACTTGGTCCTCGCCAACGCCTCAGACGGCGAGTCGCTTTCGGCAGCAATCCTGTGCTGCTCTCTCTGCAAAATGCTTTTGGTGAGTCGCTTTCGGCGAGTCACTTTCGCATCATTGATGGTGGCGGTTGTCCATATGATGTAGCCTACTTGATTGCCGTAGCACACGCGCGCTTCCTCGGGCGCGGTTGGCTCAAAATTACCATCGTCCACCTCCGTGACCACCAGTCTAGTAGTCCTGAGCTTGTTAGGAAGCCGTTGCCTCTTTGCTTTCGGTTCTATACCGGCTCCGCTAGTCTCGGCACCGGTCGTCTCAGCACCGGTCTCAGTCTCAGCGCCGGTCTCGATGTCAGTCTCAATCTCCGATGTGACAGGTGGACCCACCAACATCAACTCTTGATCGTCGGCTTCCCTCAAAAATTCCTCTGCCGCCAGGTACACGTTGTCGCAGTCACCAGAACCCTGTCCTTCGTCGTTGCTAGCCATGTTTCCTACGATTAAATCTAGTAATTAATTCTAGACCTAATAAAATGAATAATGACATGCAGGAACTTTGACTCCTTCCCGGTGCGCCAAATCCCGGGCACTCGATATGTCCTAGTTTGTAGCACAAGTCATTCCGAAATTCACAGAAAATTCCGGCATGAATTTTGCTAAAAAGTGGACAAATCGAGAATCTGAAATTTGCCGGAACGGAAATGAATCAACATTCCGGCAAAACTTAGGCCACTCGGCTTCATTCCCTGAAAACAACAAAGCCAATTGGGCACAATCGAAACATGTGCAAACACAATTGAGGAATTTGCATAAATCCGGACCACTTCAAATTTGCATGTCCTAAGGTTTGACACTTCAAGAAAATCTACACAAATCTCATGCTCTCTCAAACTCAATTCAAAGACCAAATATAGATTATATTTAGTTAACTACTGAACTAAACTTTACTCTAAACTAAGCCCTACTTCCCTAATTAACATCTAGTTAAACAAACTCAATTCAAAAAAATAAACCCTACTGAACTAATTAACATCTACATTATCTACTACTTAAGTTCTATTATTACCCTAACTAAAAGCATCTACTATTAACCATACTGCCCTAGTTGACTAGTACCATCACTACTACTAATTAACATCTACTACTACTACTAATAAAAATCATTATGTATGAACCCTAGTATTAATTAACATCTACTACTGCTGCTAATTAACATGGCAGAGGAAGAAAAAGCTGAGAGAGAGGGGGTGGGGGAGGGGTAGGTGGCTTACAGAGAGGGGAGAGACGGTGGCGGGGAGGTGCTCGGCGACGGAGGTAGGGGCGGCGAGGGCGGGCTCGGGATCGGGAGGCGGCGCTCCTGGGCGGGCTCGGGGGCGGTGAGGTCGAGTGCGGTGGCGGAGAGGTCGAGGGCGGCGACGGTGAGGTCGAGGGCGGCCCGAGAGGCGGCGGCGGTGAGGATGAGCGCGGCGTCAACGCCGGCAGGAGATGGCGGCGAAGTGGGGGCGACGGCGAAGTGGGGGAGATGGCGGCGAAGAGTGGGGCGAGGGATTTGGGGGAGAAGTGGTGGCCGGGGGGAAACCTTTTTTTTTTGGGTTAAGTCAAAAATAACGGTAGCGTGTTAGGGAAAATAAACTAATTTATCTATAGCGTGTTTCCGCAAACGCGCTACTGTTATTCCTTCATCCTTTTTTCCCTTTTTCATTTATTTTTCTTTACATTTTATATTTTTCCTTTCTCCTTTTTCTATTTCTTTCATTTTTATTTACTTTTCTATTTATTTTTCATTTCATTTTATTTTTGTTAGCAGTAGCGCTTTACACGTAAACGCGCTGGTATAAGAATATTAGCGGCACTGCGGGTTTTGCAAGATCGCTACTACTATGTGTAGCCCATCGGCTTAGTGGTTGAAATTTTAGTAGTAGCGAGTTTTCAGCGAGACGCGCTACTGCTATATATATGCATCTGCAGCGCGCTTATTTGGCACGCGCTACTGCTCTCTAGCAGTAACGAGCTTTTTTAACAAGCGCTACTGCTAAAGTTCTGTGTATAACGTTTTCCCTAGTAGTGTCCGGAAGGGTCCGGAGGTAAAGATTGATATATAGGATGATAGTACTTGGTCTCCGTGAGGGTTTCAGAATGCACTGCGGTATTGTTAGATCACCAGAAGGGGTTCCAGGAGGCCACATGAACATATTGGGTCAAACAGGCCAACGAGGGAGAGCATACCAGCCCACATGGGGCTGGCCCGGCCCACCTCATGGCAGCCGGCCCTAGGGAAGCAAGGGAGAGGGCCAACCCCCTGTTTCCTTCTCTTCCACATTCTGGGAAAGGAATGGGGGGGAGGGTCACATCAGGGTAGGCGCCTAGGGCAACCGCCGGCCCCCTTTGGGGGCACCCTAGGGATCCTCCCCTCCTCCCTCAACCTATATATATGTGAGGAGGGGAGGGGCAACACACACCACGCATCCCAAGCCGTGTGTGGCACCACCTTCCCCTCTAGTCCCTCCTTCATCCAAATCTGTTGTGCTTAGTGAAGTCCCACGAAAAAGTTCACCACCATCGTCACAACGTCATCGTGCTGTCGTAACTCATCTACTGCTTCGCCCCTCTTGCTGGATCAAGAAGGCGAATACGTCATCGAGCTGAACGTGTGCTGAATGCGGAGGTGTCGTACGTTCGGTGCTTGATCGGTCCCTATCGTGAAGGTGTACGACTACATCATCCGCGTTAATTGACGCTTCCACTTAGCGATCTACAAGGGTATGTAGATGCTCTTCCCCTCTCATAGCTATGCATCTCCATGGATAGATCTTGCGTGTGCGTAGAATTTTGTTTTGTTTTCCATGCAACGTTCCCCAAGAAGAGCCCCTCCAGGACTACTATCTTTCTTTCCAATTAAGAACATGATGCGTGCATAGACTTCCAAATTACATTATTTCTCCATTACACCAAACAATCATCGGGTCGATATTTCTCTTGAGTATCAACTCTCATCTTAAACCAGGCATGGACAAATAGGAAATCATTTTGAACAAAGGTAAATGATGTTGTATGAACTACCAGTTGGTGTACAAGTATTTCAGGGCCGCGGGACAAAGATAATGAAACACATATCGAATGGAAAAACATGTCAACATGAAAAAGTATTCCTTTTGAGACACATGGGGATTTCCTTTTTACATGTCAATGAATTGAACCGACAAAGAGGAAATAGGAAAGAAAAAAAGGAAAAGGAGGACCTAGTAGGACGAGGAAAGTAGAGTTAGCAACATTACTTAATACTAGTCAATGAGTGGAACACCAACTTCTTGTAGACCCGCAAGAATTGCTCATCTAATGAAATTCAAAGAGAATAAGGATGGGAGTTCATAACACAAAATCATTTATCCGTGGGTCAAACATTGCGGTAGATGTTTTCCCGGGGCCGCTCATTTAAAAAAAATCAACTAAATAAGGTGTTTGTGCACTACCTCACACGTATTGCACCTCCTCTCTATACGCAATGCTTCCTTATATGTTATTCGGTCAGATTCTATCTTCAACCTTGCTGGCCTAGATTTCAACATCAATCATGGCTTTATCATCCAATTAGCTACCCTACACACTACAACCAAATAGCTTAAAGGAACACACAGTTGAACTGTTGAACAATTACAAGGGTTGGTCATATATAGAAGTGAGTAGCAATTAGATGGTTACATATAGAGATATAAATAGCCAAAAAATTGTTGGTAGGTGGCACATACATTAGATTTATTAAAAGAACCGACTGTAAGGAACATGTCAAAGTTATACCTATAGGCTACGATATGAGCTCGATAAATGTAGCCCCTCCCCCCTCTCTCCCCCCCTGCCACACATGAGAGTGCCTTAGATATTGGCTGGAGTCTATTGAGTGGTAAATATATTCTAAAAAGGAGAATACTCCGGCTTCTGCATCATGCAATGGACACAACAATTATTCTAATTTTTTGGACATCCACAACCATTTTATTAAACGTGACACAAGTTCAAGTCACCGAGTACCAACCATAAAAAAATTGGACTACAAAGGTTTGGCACTTTGGATTGTATAGTGAATACCACCTAACCAGTTTCCAAACAAATTTGGACTACTCGTTGGTGGTGATAAATTTTAAGTAACGTGAATGAGATGTGTGTATGTCACAACACACATATTGCACCTCTTGTTGAAATACCATGCTTCATTATATGTTGCTCGCTCAGAGCCCATTGCCAATCTTTTCGACGTAGATTTCATCATCGATCATGGCTTGCGATCTGGCATTCTAACGAAAGAGCTTAAAGGAACACGGCACATAGTTGAATTTTAAACAATCACAAGGCTGGTCATATATAATGTGAGTAGCAATTCGATGGTATATATACATAACATGCAAATTAAGCATAACATAGTTGGTAAATGGCATAAAAACTAGACTTAGTAAAAGCAATGTCTCACTTGAATATGTCAAAGCTATACCCATAGGCTCTCATATGCATGAGAGGGATAAATGTAGTTTTTCTCTCTCATCCCTCAAAGCGCCTGTCATACTAGCTTTAGTCTGTCGAGTGACAAGCAACATGGTGTATTCTTCAATCTCCTTCCCGTGCACGCAACACAAAACAATATGCGAAATGTTATCTTCCTACTTTCTAAACCCTTTTTTTGCCTTGTGAAGGCAAATGCCGAATGAGCTCTCTGAGAAGCTCAAAACATAAACTTTATGTACAGAAGTATCTTTTTTTCCTGCCGGTAAAGGGCACGTAACTTCGCATCAAGATCATATATCTAAGCAATACAAGTGCACACCCGGCTTCCACGTATCTATGACGCACAAACTTGACACACACGCACTTGGGCAGTACGTCGAATGATAAACCGTCAACGAGACTAAACCATCTATGTTGGACACAAATATCCTTAGCGGCCTGCTACATACTAATGCACACGCTATCTGAGTCAAGTGTTTCTTCCTTCCCTTGCCTATTACATTGCAAATGATATTTTTATTTCTTGGCTTATGTTGTTTTCATGGATACTGTGCACAACATGAGTCATCAAGGTTCTTCATGCTTATCCTTTTTTTTGCATTCAAATCAGAGAGCTTTATTCAGACAAAAGCATTTCCTAGGACAATCAACCAGAAGACTGGTCGCAAGGAAGCTAGGGTTCTTTATGCTTATCCTAGAAAGGCGTTGTGGCCGGAGGTGGTGGGCTGGACAGAGCGCGACGAGGTGCCCCAGACTGGCAGTGACAGGACCGAGTTCTCGTCTTCTACATACATGGCGACGGGCCCTGGCCGCCGGCTTGTCATTGTGGTGTGAGAGGCGGCGACCCGCATCGTCATCCAGACGCCGGTTGTACGTTAGTGCACAACTATTTTTAGAAAGGAGGTGCTTGCCGGGCCTTAAAGTGAGGCCCTTGCGAGTTCAGCAAGTTTAACAGAGTACGGCTAGAAAGAAGATAAAGCAATATGACACATGCCTGTTTGCGAGATCAAGTGACGCATCGCTAATACGGGATCGGGGCTCTCGTGGTAGCAAGGGGCGACAGTCAAGTCGGTGATGTCGTTGTGTCGATCGATGCAGCTCAGTACACTTTGTCCGCACCTTTGAGGCGAGCTCCTCTATGTGCCTTCGGTCTTGCGCCCTTGTTAGTGGTTTCCATAACTGCAAGAAAGACACCATTTTATATAGCAGATCAGCCGGATGTTTGATGAATTGTCTCTCTATCAACGCCTTATTTCTAGTAGTCTATCGTGACCAGGCCATAGCACCAAATCCCAGCTAGGCCATCTGTCTATCACGTCCGGTAGTGGACGACACCATTCTATAGAAATGTGAGAACCCACTTGGATTCCACAACGATCCCGTTACCGCTTTAACCGAGCTCCACATGAATCTGGCCATGATACATCGAAAGAGGATGTGACCACGGTCTTCATGCTCGCCACACCAGACGCACTTGCACTAGTAGAAAAGGGGGCAATGGCCTAGGCCGGGTCAGCCCATTAGTCCCGGTTATGCCACGAACCGGGACCAATGGAGGTATTTGTCCCGGTTCGTGATCCCAGTGGGCCGGCCGGGGCCTCGTGGGTTGGTCGGTTAAATGCGGCCCTATTGGTCCCGGTTGGTGGGACGAACCGGGACCAATAGTCTCGCTCCTGGCCCACAACCATTGGTCCCGGTTGGTGGCTTGAACCGGGACCAAAGGCTTCCCTTTAGTCCTGGCTCATGCCACCAACCGGGACCAATGAGGTGCCTATATATACTCCCTCGCGTAAGAGCAGCGCACACTGCTCTGTTTTTTCTGTCCGCCGAGGGGGAGAGGGCTTGGTGGTGCTTTAGCTCACCTCCTATGCACACAAGGTGTTCGATGGAATGCCCGAGCCACACTACTTAAGCTTTCTCCTCTCCAAGCTCGACCTCCAAGCTCTATTTTTTTCAATATTTGTCTAGGTTTAGCGGTCTGTCACGCCCCGTCCCCGTCTTCACCGCCGTCGATCACCCGCGCCGATCTCATCATCGGCACCACCGTGGTGAGCCTCTTGTTCTTATCTTCTTTCTGAAAGGAAAAATATTCTTACTTGTATGTTTAGATAGATACTTGTATTATTTTCTTACTTTTATTATTGCATCTTATATAGTGCCATGGTTTTGGTATCCGCCCCCGTCGGCCCTCGTCCTGTCTATGATTCGGATGTGGTATATATTATATTTTCATAACTATTGTTCATTTATTGTGTATGAAAATTATGCCGACCAACGTGACATATATTTTTATTTATCTAGGAGGTTGTTGAACCGGAAATTCCAACCGACCCTATTGTCAAGAGGTTAAATTTAGTTGAAGAAGAAAACAATTTCTTGAAGGAAAAAAATAAAAAAACTTGAGGAGGAGAAGATGATATTGGAGTTGCATGTTGCAGATGTCGTCGATGATCACAAGATCAAGATGGATGCAATGCGCTTGAAGATTAGAAAGATTAGAAAATATGCCATTCATACCGAGGCTTGGTATCATTATGTCGTTGGATCAGTTGTTACCTTAGTTGCGATTATGATCGCATTTGTTTTCGCATTGAAATGTTTTACATAGTTTCAATGTATGGTTCAATTAATTTAGATGCTCTGCAAAGCTTTATGTTGTTAGATGAGAACTATGTATGTACTTTGGTTTTTACGTGATGATGAACTTCTATTAATTTGGTCACTTAATTATCTATTCATGATGTTCTGTAATGATTTTGACACTTAATTATATATAATGCACGCAGATGAACCGGCAATGGATGTACGGTGACAGACACACCTCCGAGTACATTAAGGGCGTGCATGATTTTCTCGAAGTGGCTGAGGCAAACAAGCAGAATGGTTTTATGTGTTGTCCATGCCCTATATGTTGGAATACGAAGTCTTATTCTGACCGGAAAATCCTTCACACCCACCTACTTTACAAGGGTTTCATGCCACACTATAATGTTTGGACGAGGCACGGAGAAATAGGGGTTAGGATGGAAGCCGGCGAAGAAGAAGAGTATGATGACAACTATGTGCCCCCTGAATACGGTGATGCTACTGAACATCAAGAGGAACCAGACGATGTGCACGATGATGCTGCAACGGGCGAAGCTGCTGAAGATCAAGAGGAACCAGACGATGTGCCCGATGATGATGATCTCCACCGGGTCATTGTCGATGCAAGGACGCAATGCGAAAGTCAAAAGGAGAAGCTAAAGTTCGATCGCATGTTAGAGGATCACAAAAAAGGTTGTACCCCAATTGCGAAGATGGCAACACAAAGCTCGGTATCTTATCTTTGGAATTGCTGCGGTGGAAGGCAGAGAATGCTGTGCCTGATAAAGGATTTGAGAAGCTACTGAAAATATTGAAGAAGAAGCTTCCAAAGGATAACGAATTGCCCGACAGTACATACGCAGCAAAGAAGGTCGTATGCCCTCTAGGATTGGAGGTGCAGAAGATACATGCATGCCCTAATGACTGCATCCTCTACCGCGGTGCATACAAGGATCTAAACGCATGCCCGGTATGCGGTGCATTGCGGTATAAGATCAGACGAGATGACCCTGGTGATGTTGACGACGAGCCTCCCAGGAAGAGGGTTCCCGCGAAGGTGATGTGGTATGCTCTTATAATACCACGGTTGAAATGTCTGTTTAGAAACAGAGAGCATGCCAAGTTAATGCGATGGCACAGTGAGGACCGTAAGAAAGACGGAAAGTTGAGAGCACCCGCTGACGGGTCGCAGTGGTTAAAAATCAAGAGAAAGTACTGGGATGAGTTTGCAAAGGACCCAAGGAACGTATGGTTTGCTTTAAGCGCCGATGGCATTAATCCGTTCGGGGAGCAGAGCAGCAATCACAACACCTGGCCCGTGATTCTATGTATGTATAACCTTCCTCCTTGGATGTGCACGAAGCGGAAGTTCATTATGATGCCAGTTCTCATCCAAGGCCCTAAGCAACCCGGCAACGACATTGATGTGTACCTAAGGCCATTAGTTGAAGAACTTTTACAGCTGTGGAATGGAAATGGTGTACATACGTGGGATGAGCACAAAAAGGAGGAATTTGACCTAAAGGTGTTGCTGTTCGTGACCATCAACGATTAGCCCGCTCTCAGTAACCTTTCAGGACAGACAAACAAGGGATACCACGCATGCACTCACTGTTTACTTGACACCGATAGTATATACCAGGGAAGCTGCAGGAAGAATGTGTACCTGGGCCATCATCGATTTCTTCCGACCAACCATCAATGTAGAAAGAAAGGAAAGCATTTCAAAGGCGAGGCAGATCACCGGAAGAAGCCCGCCATGCGTACCGGTGATCACGTACTTGCTATGGTCAATGATTTACACGTAATCTTTGGAAAGGGTCCCGGCGGACTAGCTGTTCCGAATGACGCTGAGAATCACGCACCCATGTGGAAGAAGAAATCTATATTTTGGGACATACCCTACTGGAAAGACCTAGAGGTCCGCTCTTCGATCAACGTGATGCACGTGACGAAGAACATTTGCGTGAACATGCTAGGCTTCTTGGGCGTGTATGGGAAGACAAAAGATACACCTGAGGCACGGGAGGACCTGCAACGCTTGCACGAAAAAGAGGGCATGCCTCCGAAGCAGTATGAAGGTCCTGCCAGCTACGCTCTTACGAAAGAAGAGAAAGAAATCTTCTTTGAATGCATGCTCAGTATGAAGGTCGGCGGCTTCTCGTCGAATATAAAGGGAATAATGAATATGCGGAGAAAAGTTCCGAACCTAAAGTCTCATGACTGCCACGTGATTATGACGCAATCGCTTTCGGTTGCATTGAGGGGCTTCTACCGAAAACGTCCGATTAGCCATTGTGAAGCTATGTGCATTCCTCAATGCAATATCTCGAAGGTGATCGATCCAGAAATCATACCAACGCTAAGGAGTGGCGTGGCGCAATGTCTTGTCGGTTTGAGATGGTGTTCCCACCATCCTTCTTCAATATCATGGCGCACGTCCTAGTTCATCTAGTCGACGAGATTGTCATTACGGGGCCCGTATTTCTACACAATATGTTCCCCTTTGAGAGGTTCATGGGAGTCCTAAAGAAATATATACGTAACGCTAGGCCGAAGGAAGCATCTCCATGGGCCATCAAACAGAGGATGTCATCGGGTTTTGTGTTGACTTCATTCCTGGCCTTAAGAAGATAGGTCTCCCTAAATCGCGGTATGAGGGGAGACTGACTGGAAAAGGCACGCTTGGAAGGGACTCAATAATATGCAGGGACGGATATTCTTGGTCTCAAGCACACTACACAAGAACAGTCTGTGCTCCAAACACCCGAAGCAGTGCGACGACTGGATTACATGTGAACACATCAGGACTTTCAGCAGTTGGTTGGAAACACGTCTCAGAGGTGACAGCACTGTTTGTGATGAGCTGTACTTGTTGTCCAGGGGACCATCTTCGACTGTAATGATTTGGAAAGGATACGAGATAAATGGGAATACATTTTACACGATTGACCAAGACCAAAGAGCACCAACCAAAACAGCGGTGTCCGCTTTGATGCAGCAACCGAGAGGGGAAAGGACACCTATTATGGTTACATAGTGGACATATGGGGACTTGACTACGGAGTAGATTTTTAAGGTCCCTTTGTTTGAGTGCAAATGGGTCAATCTGTCAGGAGGCGGGTGCAGGTAGACCGACGATGCGGAATGACAACAAGTGGATCTAAAAATCTTGGGTACAGCGACGAACCGTTCGTCCTAGCCAATGATGTGGCACAGGTTATCTATGTGAAGAACATGTCTACCGGACCGAGAAAAAGAAAAGATAAGGAAGCGAATACATCATACGATGAGCCAAAGCGCCACATAGTTCTTTCGGGAAAAGGGACATCCACAGGAGTGGAGGGCAAGACAGACATGTCGAAGAGTATGAAAAGTTTCATGAAATTTCTCCTTCAAAGCCAAGGCTGACCCAAGCATCCCGATAAGCGATGAAGATTATCCATGGTTCGGCGCAATAAGCAAATGACACAAGCGAAGAAAAAGTGAAGACTTTCTCCCGCAACTATTATGATGATACCATGCCAACTTTGTAACAGACGAGTATGATACTATTGTCCGTTTTGTACATGCACATGCTATGCCAACTTTTTCAGAGTTCATTTGTAAACTATGAATTTAGGTCGAATTTTCTCTATAGGTGCATCTATGTTCATTAGTCCCTGGCCCATGCGGCTCGCCCCTGGCCCATGACCAATAGTCCCGGTTTGTGCCACAAACCGGGACTGAAGGGTTGGTCCTCGTTGCGCTCAGAGTTTAGTCCCACCTCGCGAACCGAAGGGCGCTCACACCGGTTTATAAGCCCGTCCCTCTCTGCCTTGTTGAGCTCCTCTCAGAGTGAAAATAGATGCCCCTATATAGGAAATTTGACCTAAATTCATATTGAATTTCTCTGAAATTCATAGAAATTGATTATGAATTTAGGTCGAATTTTCTCTATAGGTGCATCTATGTTCATTTTTTTAGTAAAGTTAATCACAAACTTATGATTCACACAAATTTCAAAGAATTCAAATTTTAACAATTCAAATTTGAAAACTAATGGTACAAACAGAAAGTTTATAATTTGTTTAAAACTAATGGCACTAACAGAAAGTTTATAATTTTGCTGACCTAAAAGCAAAAATAATTAAAAAATAAAGCAAAAACCAAAAGAAAATGAATAATGCAGAAAACAAAACAAAAACTGGAAAAAAATAAAAATAGCAACAATAAGTATTTTGTTGTAAGTAGAAACAAAATAAAATAAATAAAGCAACAAAGAAAACAAAAAAAGTGTTTTCAAATTTGAAAACTAATGGCACTAACAGAAAGTTTATAATTTTCCTAAAACTAAAAGCAAAAAGAATTAAAAAATAAAGCAAAAAACAACAACAAAAAATAATGCAGAAAACAAAACAAAAAATCTAGAAAAAAAATAAAAATAGTGCCGCCTACTGGGCCCCCATGGCCTGAATACGACTAGAAACCCTACATGGGCCAGGATTCAGCCCCGCAGGAGGCCATGTAGGCCCACAGGCACATAGTGACAGATTAGGCCCGAAAGCCTGCATTTGAGAGGAGCTTGAGAGGGTGGGCGCTGCAGCGCTTATAAACCACTCTCGAGCACTCTCAACAAGCGAGGTGGGACTAAACTTTTGGGCGCGGGGCAGCACAAGTCCTTTGGTCCCGGTTGGTGGCACCAACCGGGACTAACGGGGTGCATTAGTCCCGGTTCGTGACACAAACCGGGACCAATGCCCCCCTTTAGTCCCAGTTGGTGCCACCAACCGGGACAAAAGGCCGCCGCTTCCCGACCTTTGGTCCCGGTTGGTGGCATCAACCGGGACTAATGCACCCTTTAGTCCCGGTTCGTGCCACGAACCGGGACCAAAGGCTTTGCTATATAAGCAAAGACTTAGGAAATTTTCACATTTCCCTCGCAGTTGCCCCCGACGACGCCGAGCACATCGACGCCGCCAGGATGCCCCGACGCCGCCCGCGACGTCGCTGTCGCCCGCGCCCGTCGTCGCGCGTCGCCAGCGCCGCTCGCCCCGCGCCGCCGCCGCGCCAGCGCCCTCGCCTCGACACTACTGTCGCCCGTGCCTCTCGTCCCTGCCTTGACGACGCCGCCCTGCCCTGTCGCCGTCGTAGTGCCGCCGTCCCCTGCCCCGACGTGTCGCCACCTCTGTGAGCACCGCGCGCGCATCTGCCGCGCCTGCCGCCGCCGTGCAATTTTTTTTACATATTTTTACATTTTCATATATATATATGTATGTATGTATGTATTTTTTTAATATATGTATTTTTTGATGTATGTTCATATATGTATGTATGTATTTTTTACATGTTTTTTCTATGTATGTATGTATTTTTCAATTATAATGATGTTTTAAAAATACATATATGCAAAAGTTAGATTTTTTAATTAGAAAAGTTTTATCTATATATGTTCTCGGATTTAGTACATTTTAGGTTAGTTATATATATTTAGGGTAAAAAAAGAATAAAAAATAAGAGGAAGAAGAAAAGAAGAGGAAGAAGAAAAAAAAAGAGGAGAAGAAAGAATAGAGGAGTCCTCTTTTTTTTTTATCAGGAACGAGGGTCGTCGAGGGTCGCCGAGCGGTAGAGGAAACCCTAATTAAATAGCAAGTATCGTCGGTGTGAGATACATGTGGCCGTCGGTGTCGGACACTACATCTACGTCCCACAAGTGACGCGGGCGTCGATGCCCACGTCACTTGTGGGACATATATGTAGTGTCTTCGTTGTTGTTGTCGATATACCCCCTCCCGATAGCTTCATGTATTTTTAAGAAGGAAAAACAAGCATATTATTTTCCCATGTACGTATGTCGTCGTTGTCGATATACCCCTCCCGATAGCTTCAACACGTGGGGGGTCGATATTACCCCTCCTTGAAGCGTTCTCGAGGCCACCTAACCCTTGAAGCGTTGTCGAGGCCACGAAACCCTAGAGAAGCAGCGTCGAGGCCACTAATTAATATGATTCCTTATTGTGATTACCTAGCTAGTTCTACGTTTGCCACTAATATATCCATAATTGCCATGTTGTAAATATTTGTAGAAACTATGGACACCCCCCGAGACGAAGCACAAGAAGCGTTGTTGAGGGACATAATCGTAGAAGGAAGTGATGCCGTCTGCTCGTTGATGTTTCTCAACGACACCGATGGTCTGGAAGGAGAGGGTGAAGAAGCAGCTGGCTATGATTATGATGGCTCCGATGACCCAATGCCGGTGCAAGAAGAAGTATACCATTGGGACGGCTCCGGTGAC
Source organism: Aegilops longissima (assembly GCA_021605205.1). Taxonomy (NCBI): domain Eukaryota; kingdom Viridiplantae; phylum Streptophyta; class Magnoliopsida; order Poales; family Poaceae; genus Aegilops; species Aegilops longissima. The sequence continues at coordinate 632,219,764 of CM038680.1, read as the reverse complement.
CGAACCGAGTCCGGCCAGGTATATATATTAGTTAAGCCTGTGCTGACTAGCTAATTGATGCATTCATTGTTTTGGTATGTACACATATTAATTAACTCTCGTCTTTGTTCTTTTTTCTAGCCCTCCGGATCGAGCATAACTTCGGTAAAGAGACGAGGCCCGAAGAAAAAGTTGAACTCGAATGAAAAGTTTGAGATCATAGAAATCGCGCGTGACGGCCAACCGATTGAACCCATCCGGACAAAGAAGGCATTTGTTGCTCAGTGCGGGGTTCTGGTTAGGGACAAGATCCCGATTAGCATCCAGCAATGGTATAAGCCTAAGAACGAAGACCCTGAGGTGTCTTATGTCAATGATATGCAGAAAAATGATCTTTGGACTGAGCTGAAGTCAAATTTCACCCTACCGCCAGAGGATGATCCGGAGAAGCCAGTTGAGAAATTAATCAAGTCTTTTGCTCTTAAGAAGAGATGGCAGACCTACTCAGGAATTGGAAGAAAGTCCTGAATAAGTTTGTCGATAAAAAAGAGACCCCAGAATTCAAGGGAAAATATGAGAAGATCAGAGATGACTGGCCCGCATTTGTGGCTCACAAGACATCGAAAAAGAGTAAAAAGATGTCAGCGACAAACAAGCAAAATGCTGCGAAGAAGAAGCTTCACCATCGCACGGGATCAGGTGGCTACCTCATAGCCCGGCCTAAGTGGGCCAAGGCTGAGAATGATCTTCTTGATAAAGGGATCGAACAGAGACAATGAACTGGCGACCGTTGCGGACTTGGTTCTTCGGGTTGGCAGAACCTTGGACCTGTCGAGGAAGTGCATTTGGACGGACGATCAATTGGACATACCGGTCAAGAGGCTTCAGCAATATATCGAAGCAGCGCAGCAAGGGGCGTTCTTTCGAGACAGAGAGAACAGCGAGCTCACAATGGCCCTCGGGAATCTGAGCACCACGGACGGACACGAGGCACGCCGAGCTCCGTTCGTGGAGGGCTGGGTTTCCGGACGCAGCGGTTACAAATGCCGGAGAGGAGGAAGAAAGTGCAGAGGCTGAGCTGCAGGCGCTGCATGCAAGGGTACAAGCGATATGAGCGGAAGCGGATCGCAGCAAGCGACCTGCGAAGCTTCCCGGCTACCCCCAATCTCAGCGGAGAAGCAGTGTGGCTTCCACTGAGCTGCTTCAGCCGGAGCATGCCTTGACGGCTCCTGCCAGCTATCCCGTGGATGCTACCACGGAGGCTGAAAATTGCCACCTTATGGCGCAATGGATGAATTTGAAGGTCAAGGCGGCTGTTGGATCTGTTTATCCTACTAAATCTGGCGCAACTTTTCACTGCCGGCCGATTCCAGAAGGATATGCTAGGGTGATGGTGGATGAAATAACAAAGGGATTTGAGGACCTCCAGCTTGACCACCCTACCGATGAAGGGGAGACTCGGCTGGGTTCTGCTCTGAAGACTCCATGCCTATGGCGGAAGGATCTCATCAACCTTCCGAACTGGACGCCTCCGCCTCCTCCTCCTCCTCCGGCGAGTCAGGACACTCCGCCTCCTCCTCCGGCGAGTGACGATCAGGGCACTCGGCCAGCTCCTTCTCCGGCGCGTGGCCACACTCCGCCTCATTCTTCGCCTGCGCCGGCGCGCCCGAGCAGCCAGCCTCCTCCTTCACTAGTGCAAAACCGGCCTTTAGTGCCGGTTCGTGACGGCCTTTAGTGCCGGTTCGCCAACCGGCACTAAAGAGTGGGGACTAAAGGTCCCCCCCCCCCTTTAGTACCGGTTCGTCACGAACCGGCGCTAAAGTGCAAACACGTGGCACGAGCCAGGCCCGTGTGCGCGTAGGTCTTTAGTACCGGTTGGTAACACCAATCGGCACTAAATGTTTGGGTTTTTTTATTTATTTTTGCTTTAGTTTTGTGTTTTCAATTTAATTTGGTGATTGTTTTACATTATAATGAGTTGTTAAATCATTAGGTGGAAGTACCGCGGATTAGTTTCGACTGGAGGATCTAGCTAGCTATGTGATCAATTATATATATGCCATATCGATATTATACTTGATCACCTAATTAGGTGATCAAGTTTAATATATACGGATATGGCATATATATATACTTGATCACTTAGGTAGGATCCATCCAGCTGAAACTAATCTGTGGTTTCTTTCATTAAATGATATAATAACTCATCATCATCATCATATTAATATAAAAACTCTTGCATCATATCATCAACATATATATATATATAAATACTCTAGCTAGCTAGCTAATTAAAAAACATCATAGTCGTCATTATCACTATTTAATCATCATAGTCATTACCGATATCTAATCACCACCAAAGTAGCTTAAAGAAGAAACATTCACTTGTACCAGAAGCAAAAATATCATCGAGTTCAACATAATTGTCATGATATTATAGGCGTTCATATATAACACCACAAAAGAAAATCACTCTTTGAGATTAAGTTCAGAACGAAGAACATGGACATGAAAAGACAAGTACTAAGAGCAGCATGAACTAGCTAAATCACTCCTGCTAGCTACTCTCTCTGGTAAAATAGCATAGAACATGTATAGCTCTCCTGATTCATCATACTGGAGCATGCAGATGAACCTGTCTCCTAATCGTGGGCTGTGCTTCTCATTGCTGCCCCCTAGTACTTCTCTGCGATCGTTAACAATTTTGCTCCAATCTTTCACTATTAAGCATTCATCGCTTTTAGAAATTCTGAATGCACTCATGTGCAATGTAGGATATCTTGGCCGTAATCTAACCATTGACATGTGACCTTTAGTCTCGATCCACTGAGGCACAACTATCATCGGGAGTCCCTGTTGAAGAATATCGTATAGTAATTAATATACTTAGCAATGAAAGTTTAGCAAACAATAATGTATGCCAAAGATGCACTAAGGACAAATAGTAAAAATACTACCATCTTTCGTAAATAGATGTGACCGTAGTTCAATACGATCACTATTGGTCGCACGTTTTGAGTACTAACATTTCTAAGTGCAGGAAGAAAATTTGTCTTGACAGTATGAAGATCCTCAAGCCATGAAACATAATGACTTATCTCCTCGCAGTTTAGTTCAGCTCCGGGACAGTAGTAGGTCCTGTCTACCAAGCGCCGGACGTGTTTGCTTGAATGGAGATAAGCTGTCAATAAAAATTAGTTGTCAATTATTTTTGAATAAGCAATATCAAAGACAAAAATATAGTTGAGAAAAACTCACATAATGGTAGAATTGGAGGCGTCTGCACATCGACCCATATGTCTCTATTACCTTCAATATCATCTTCCGGACGAATATCAAAGGTGATAACCATACCAGGCTCAAATGCATAAGCCTTGCATAGTGCTTGCCAAGTTTTGCATTCAAAATAGGTGTACGTGTGTGCATTATATACTTTGACGTTGAAAGTATAACCATGCTTAGTTTTCAGGTAAACTCTCTTTACCTCCATAGTTTCCATATCATTGAAACCTATCTTATCCAAGACAAAAATTCTTGCATGGCAGGGGATGCGCTAGTAGAATAGTGAAAATTAAAAATTATAAGTCAGGCAAATGAAGCATATATAAGTCATGCTTAATTAATTACGAAAACAGACTTGTCGTTGTGACTTACTGTATCGAATTCAAAGTTCTCATCCAGCTTGATGCTGAATCGCCTATCATCACACTGGCCGTGCTGGTCTTCACAGTATTCGCACATAATAAAAAAAAATTCCTTCAGACGACATTTCCTATGTTCATATTAGGCGAAACATTAAACACTTACTAATTCAATTAATTCAACTACTTCTATTAATTCAACTAATCATTTACTAAAAATAAACTAGTTATATTAATTCAACTAGTTCAACTAAACATTTACAAAAAATAAACTAGTTATATTAATTCAATTAGTTCAACTAAGCATTTACTAAAAATAAACTAGTTCTATTAATTTAACTAGTTCAACTAAGCAATTACTAAAATATACTAGGTCTATTAATTCAATTAGTTCAACTATGCATTTACTAAAAATAAATTAGTTCTATTAATTCAACTAGCTCAAATAATATAATTAGTTCTATTAATTCAACTAGTTCAAATAATATAACTAGTTCTATTAATTCAACTAGTTCAAATAATAATCTCATATCGTACCTAAATTTTCTTACTAAAAATCAAACTATTTCTATTAATTCAACTAGTTCAATTAAAACATTTACTAAAAATAAACTAGTTATATTAATTCAATTAGTTCAACTAAGCATTTACTAAAATGAACTAGTTCTATTAATTCAACTAGTTCAAATAGTATAACTAGTTCTATTAATTCAACTATTTCAAATAATCTCATATACATTTCTTTTCTTACTAAAAGTAAACTAGTTCCAATTCATCTAACATGCATTAACATTTCTAACATTCTAAAAATAAACTAGTTATATTAATTAATTCATCTAAACAATAGAAAACAGAAAATAAGTAAAAAATATATGTGTGTGTGTATGTGTGTACGTACATGTGTAGTGTACGTACATGTGTAGTGTACGTGTAGTGTGTGTGTGTGTATGCGTGTGTGTGTGTGTGTGTGCATGTGTGTGTGTATGTGTGTGTGTGTGTGTGTGTGTGTGTGTGTGTGTGTGTGTGTTCACGTGTGTGTGTGTGTATGTGTGTGTATGCGTGTGTGTATGGAGCGGACGCGTATGGGCGGCGGCGACGGGCGGCGGCCGGGGACAGCGAGACGGGCGATTTAGGCGTCTGGCGCGTGACGATGAGGCGGCGGCGGCGACGGCGATGGCGGCGGCGGCGGCGGCGACGACGGCGACGGCGGCGGGGCGGCGGCGGCGGGGGCGGCGACGACGCGGCGGGCGAGCGATGTAACGGCGGCGCGCCGGCGTCGGTGTCGGAGATCGAGATGTCGCGTGAGAGAAAAGTGAAAAGAAGTGGGCGATAACTAAATTTTCGTAAGTGACATATATAGGAGGGGCCTTTAGTACCGGTTGGAGCCACCAACCGTACTAAAAGCCAATTTTGGCCAGCGGCGGCGGGAAGCGAGGCCTTTAGTACCGGGTGGTGGCTCCAACCGGTACTAAAGAACAACCATTAATACCGGTTGGAGCCAACAACCGTCTTCAAGCCGTCTTGCTGCCACCGCCGTGTGCTACTTTTAGTCCCACTCGCTGAGCGAAGGGCAGCCGACTGGTTTATAAACCCAGCCGCGGCTGCCCTTTCAACTCTCTCGTATAGCGTGCTTCGGGCCTAACAACGGCGCGCTGCCCTGTGAGTCTGCTGGCCCTTCCGGGCCTGTATTTGCACACCCTATTTCTGGCAGGCCCACCGGGCAGTGCCCAACATTTTTTTATATATTTTTGCTTTATATAATTTTTTTCTTTTCTGCATTATTTATTTTCTTCTATTTATTTTTATATAGTTTTTCTTTTCTGCTTTATTTTTTTCTTCTATTTATTTCGGAGTTGTTTTTTTGATGTATTTAGTTTCGTGTGAATATTTTTGCTTTATATAATTTTTTCTTTTCTGCATTATTTATTTTCTTCTATTTATTTTTGAGTTAATTTTATATAGTTTTTCTTTTCTGCTTTATTTTTTCTTCTATTTATTTCTGAGTTGTTTTTGATGTATTTAGTTTCTTTGTGAATATTTTTGCTTTATATAGTTTTTTTATTTTCTGCTTTATTTATTTTCTTCTATTTATTTTTGAGTAATTTTTATATTTTTTTCTTTTCTGCTTTATTTTTTCTTCTATTTATTTCTGAGTTGTTTTTTTATATATTTAGTTTCTTTGTGAATATTTTTGCTTTATATAATTTTTCTTCCTCTTCCTCTTCTTCTTCTTCTTCTTCCTCCTCTTCTTCCTCTTCTTCCTCCTATTCTTCCTCTTCCTCTTCTTCTTCATCTTCCTCTTCTTCTGCTTCCTCTTCTTCTTCTTCTTCTTCTTCTTCTTCTTCTTCTTCTTCTTCCTCTTCTTCCTTCCTTCTTCTTCTTCTTCTTCTTCTTCTTCTTCTTCTTCTTCTTCTTCTTCTTCTTCTTCTCCTTCTTCTCCTTCTTCCTCTTCTTCCTCTTCGTCTTCCTCTTCCTCTTCTTCTTCTTCTTCTTCCTCCTCTTCTTCCTCTTCTTCTTCTTCTTCATCTTCCTCTCTTTCTTCTCCTTCTTCTACTTCTTCTCCTTCTCCTTCATCTTCCTCTTATTCTTCCTCTTCTTCTTCCTCCTCTTCTTCTTCTACAAAGAAGTACATATAAAAAATACATTGATCATCAATGATTTAAATTGTGCATCTAAACGCAGAAAAAATACATTGATCAGTACCGCCTTTCAGCCAAAACGCGCTACTGCTACAGATAAGTACATATAAAAACTACATTGATCATCAATGATCTTTTTGTATAGAATCTAAATCGTCAATAGGAATCAACCACCGATTTAAGAACCGGCGAAGACTCCTATTGTAGCCACAAATCCTACACATATAGTTCAATGAAGACCAACTGCTTGTGATAGTTTGAGAAGTAACATACTTAAGGTGGTCAAATTCTTGTTAGGGGAGCGAGGTGGGACTAAAAATAGCGCCTGCCACAACCTCTTTAGTACCGGTTCATGCCACGAACCGGTACTAAAGGTGTTGGCCGGGCACCAGCACCTTTAGTACCTGTTCGTGGCACGAACCGGTACTAAAGATTCGCAATGAACCGGTACTAAAGGTCACCTCCCGCCATATCATTTGAACCGGTACTAAAGGTCACCTCCCGCCATATCATTTGAACCGGCACTAATGGACGCATTAGTGCCGGCTCGTATGCAAACCGGTACTAATGTTTCTCATATTTGACCCTTTTTCTACTAGTGCTTCTCCGCCTCGTCAACAAGGGCGGAAGAGACCCGCCGCCGCTCCGGCTGCTCCGGCGCGTCGTAGTCCTTCTCCTCCGCCTTGTAAGCAAGGAAAGAAGACATCCGCTCCATCTGCTCTGCTGGCGTCTAGCAGTACAGCCAAAGGCGGGAGGACATACAGATTCGGTCCTTCTCTGAAGATCGCGCGAACCGAAGTGAAGGACTGGTTTCAAGGGTTGAAAGCACAGAGACATCCACATTTGGAGGAGAAGGTAGATCCGGTGAAAGCGAAGCGCACTCTGGCTGCCCTGACAAAACCACCCAAGTCTCCGTCGAAAGGCAACTATGAGCGCATTATTGGAAAGGCATTTGCGAAGCGGAGAGGTCGGGAAATCTGTCGATGATCAAAGGATGAAAGAACGACGAGCTGGGAAACAAATTGCCCAGCTCGGCGAACAAGCAAGCAATCGTGCCCCCGCTCAAGGTGCACTGCTAGCGACATCGTCGATCCGAGGATGGTGCCCGGTTATAGCAATCCTGGAGATTACCTGTCCGACGATGTACATTATGATTTCTTGGAGGTGCAGATACAAAGATATGAGTACGGGAAGCCTCTCGTCAAAGATGAAAGATCTCTATCAACGATGATGCGAAGATTGCATGATTGGTACATGAAAACATGCAGAGAGTCTGAGGGGAGGAGTACTTTGTATGTGAGAGTTAAAAAGGAGCATGACCTCGTTGGAATTGAACTGTTGCCTATTCCATTTGAGGAGTTATATCAGTTTTTCAATCAATTGGCCCTCGATAAAGCAACGGCCACCTGCTACCGTCTGTAAGTAGTACTACTTCTGTCATTAAGTCTCTCTATATAACTCAGCTCTTTCATTGCATGTATTTGTAATCATCCTCACTATATTATTCAGATTGAAGATCGCTGAATTGAAGAAAAGACAAGTGGGTGATATTGGGTTCATTAACACATATCTCATAGATGCAACTAAGGTTAAATATCATGCCGAAAATACCGAGGCCAACTTGCTACAATCGTTGGTAATAAATGAACACAAAGATATAATACTCTTTCCTTACAACTTCAGGTGAGTGTTACTGTCTTGTGGCATATTCGGTTTCCCTTATTAGTTCAGGTTATAGTATTGTAATATTGATGAGTTATGCATGCGTGCGCAGCTACCACTATATTCTCCTAGAGATTAAGCTTGAGCAGGGAGTAGTAACTGTCTTAGACTCCAAACGAAAAAATCTGGAGGAGTATGCGAACATGACTGAAATGCTCGAGAAGTAAGTTAAATCGATCATTATCCACCATATCAGCAACTTTGTTCATTTCTGATATCCAGTAATTGTTTTCTTTGTATGGCAGGGTTTGGAGAAAATTCATCAAAAAAGCTCCAGGACTGCCGAAGAAGCTGCAATTTAGACACCCAAAAGTAAGTACTATAGTAGCATATTCCACGCATCTCCTAGTGATTCAAGCGCTAATTTCATCAATACCATTTAGCATCCTTGCTAATTATCAGTTTTATTGACCTCTATTTCTTGTAAAGTGGTTGTGGCAGGAACAAGGGAATGATTTCTGTGGATACTACATTTGCGAGTCCATCAGCCACACGACCCTGTGAGCGGGGCTACTCTGACAAACAATATAAAGTACGTAAATAACAATATTCACAATTTTATTTTATTACCATCATTTGTGTTGAGTTTCATTCATTCATATATATGTATGTATTGACCCCCTTCTTAAAATTAGATGTTTCGGATGCGGGATGAACTCCTAGCACCAGATCGCATGCGAGCAATTCAAGAGGAATTAGCGGCATTCTTTCTTGACCACGTGATCGCTGAAGACGGAGGATACTATGTGGACCACGCGTCCGTATGTTAGGAGATTATATTTGTAAAAGATAATTATTGTATATATGTAGCCGGTAGTGTCGGATAGATTTATGAGAACTTGTTGTTCGACCAATCTTTTGGAGAAGGAGAGGTGGTCGATATCACTTCTCTCTGTATGCATATATGTTCATGACGATCTTCTGTTTCCTTCGTTTGCTTACTAGCTAGCTAGCGTGTCTAGCTAGTCCTCTCTATACGTATGTATAGTACGTAGCGTCGACCAAGCACGGACAAAATAGAGGACATTTCTCTCTATTAATTAGCTAGCTAACACAATATATTAAACACCTAAATTAAACCCTCAAAACCCCCAACCCCCCCTTTAAAAAAAACAAAACCAAGCTACGAAAAGGCGGCGTGGATGCTATTGGTCGGTTGGTGCCACCAAGGGACCAAAGGCCTCCCTGCTGGGCTCGGCGCTGAGCCACGTGGAGGCCCATCTGTCCGATTACAGGTGAGCAGGACTAAAAAGCCAGAGGCATTAATCGACCCTTTAGTCCCGGTTCAGGAACCGGGACTAAAGGCCCTTACCAACTGGGACAATAGGCCCTTATTCTACCAGTGTTGCCATCGCCCGGGCCTCTTCTCTTTTGCACCTGGTCCCCACTAGTGATTCGCTTACATGCCACTTGCCAAAAGATTTTTTTTATTTGCACCGGGATCCAGGCCTTCCAAATCTCAAACAAGTCACATGGTGTCATAGACTTAAAGATCTTTTTGTATAGAGATCCAGTGGAGAAGGGCCGAGATGCATGGCTCCAAGCGCCATGCCACTTCATCCTTTCCTTGGCCCGGTCGGTGCCCTTGCAATCTGTTGTGGAGGTCATCCCATTCCGCGCTTTCCACCTCCCATAATGGCTGTCTAAACTTGGGGCCCACTGCCCAAGTCTCCATACTTCTGCCCCCTTAGCGTGTTGGTGAGAAGCAATGTCAAATAGCACTGGGAATGCCACTGATAACCAGTCCACCCCACACCATATATCAGTCCAAAAACACGCGGAATTACCATCGTGAATGGTAAATTTGTTGCCCAATCGCAGCAGAGGTTGTACTTTCCTAATATCCATCGCAAACTGAGAACATTTTGATGTTTGTCTAAAGTCCACACCACCCTGGACCAAATATTTGGTAGTAAATATATCGAGCCAAAGACCTCCCTGTCTAGTTAATATTTTCCACGCCCACTTTGTCATGAGGCACCAATTCATGACTTTGGTATTAATCACCCCCAAACCACCCACCTCTTTGGGTTGGCATATATTCTCCCAGCCAACAAAATGATACCGCTGCTTCCCGTTCTCCTTCTCCCAGAAGAAGCGAGATCGAACCTTATTAAGTTTGTCACGGATCCCATCCTAAAGAAGGTAAAAGCCCATTTCGAACAACGAGATGTTCGTAAGACAATCGTTTATGAGTACCAGCCATCCCCCAGAGGCCAATAGCTTACCCTGCCACGGTTCTACCCTTGCCGCTATTTTGTCTACCACCGGTTCTAAGTCACCCATCATTATTGCCCTCGAAGAGATTGGAATGCCTAAGTATTTGATTGGTATAGAGCCCAATTCGCAGTTCATCACGTGCGCCGCCCGGAGTTGCGATTCTAGGTCACCTCCCGTGACAATCGCCTCACTCTTAGCAAAGTTAATTTTCAAACCCGACATCTCCTCGAAGCACATCAGCAAAAATTTAAGATTCATAATTTCCCTCTCTAAGTTTTTGATGAATATATGTGTGTCATCAGCGTACTGTAGGTGTAATAACCCTCCAGGAATAATGCCCGAAGCCACCCCGGATATATGTCCTACTTGCTTGGCGTGATCGAGAATTGATCATAGCTTTAACTAGCCGGCTATAGCTCCTCTATAGTCCGCTATAGCCTTTTTAGTAGGGTGCCGCTAAATGGTCTCCTTCACAAATAGCCCGTTATAGCTCCGCTATAGCTGATTTGAAGGCCCGCCGCTATTTTTCATAGCCCGCTATTTAAAACATTGGAACTGATGCAAATGCATCGACCAGTATGTTAAGCAAAAGTGGGGATATAGGATTCCCTTGTGGGATCCCTCTCTTATTCCGGAAATATGCCCCCACCTCTCCATTAATATTGACTGCCGTTTGCCCCCCATGGACCAGCTGCCTCACCCAGCTAATCCAAAGGTGCATGAATACGTACACTAGTATCGTACCGTATTTGCGAGGTTACACACACACATGAATAAAATCCAACATCTGATCTATGGATATTTCTGTTCGTGACAGTGTCTTGTCGCTTAGCCTGACTAGATAATACATGGATGATTCAAGTACTATATTTTTCATATTTTTTCTGTTGTAACAATAGGTTCAGGTCTATGCATCACTGCATCTTCAGATCTTGGAAAAAGAAACATGTATAGCATAGGTTCAGTCGTTACATCCTTAACATCGGGTTCAGGTCCATAGGTTGAAGAGAACTTTGTCAACAAACACGCAAATTGCGAAGTGCAAACACATTTTATAGGAGTATTGTCCAATTTTCAAAGAGCCACAGGCCAGTTGTTGAGCGAGAGCAAGTGCTCCATCCTTTTCAGTGAGCTCTACCCGGAGGACACAAGGGAGGAAATCTAAGAATTCTACGAGTTGTTTCCTCCTCGTTTAAAAGTAAATACCTTGGGTTACCAACTTTGGAGGGTAGAATGAAAGATGAAGCTTTCCAGCCAATCATGGTGAGATTTTGGAAAAGGTGCAATGGTAGGGTTGAGAGGTTCATGTCCTATGCAGCCAAGGAAGTTCATGTCAAATTGGTGGTCCAGGCCCTCCAATGCTATACAATGGGTGTCTTCCTACTCTCTAAAGGATTTTGTGAGAAATACGAAAGATGATCCGGGACTTCTGGTGGGTGGTTGAGGACGGACACCGCAAGGTGCATTGGATGTCATGGGAGCACATGACGAAACCAAAGAGGGCGGGAGGCATTAGTTTCAGTGATATGCATCTTTTTAACCTTGCGCTCCTCGCCAAGCAGGGATGGTGACTCATCAAAAACCCCAATAGTTTATGTGCGAGGGTCCTTAATCAAAATACTACCCTCATGGTAACCTGTTGGACACCGTATTTGCATCAGATGCTTCCCCGGTGTGGAGAGGAATTAAAGCTGGATTGGCGATACTGAAGAAAGGGATTATCTGGCGTGTAGGAGACGGAAGGAGCATCCAAATTCAACGTGATCAATGGTTTCCACGGAAGGAAGGACTTATGATGGCATCCTTTACTAGGAGATCAAGGCTCCGTTGGGTTAACCAACTCATGTATCCGGACGTGAAGGAGTGGAGTGTGGAGCTGGTTAGACAAATTTTCCACTCTTTTGGCGCGGAGGAAATTTATAGGAAGAAGTATATTTTTCGTCCCTCGACTCTTTTGAAAGTATAAAAATGGACCCTCAACTAGAAAACCAGCAATCTTTAGTCCCTCAACTTTTAAAACCGGATAAATTTAGTCCCTCATGTCACAATGAGTGGTTTCCTATCGACGAAAGTGGTTTTGACTTAGCTGGCCAGTGTGGGCCCACCTCATCCATCCATTTTTATTCACTTTAATTCTTATGGCAGTCGACATCACGCAGCAGCGCCGGCGGCGGGCAGCGAATAGGCTCCAGGCGACTTGGCCGGACTAAGCGCGGTGCCACCATGAGCGACGGCAGCTCAGTAACTGGCTACGCGGCATGACGAGTGGGCTGAGCAATGTCCGCCGCTGGTGTACTAGCTAATGTAGTTCTTCCTGCTGTGATATTGTTGTGCAAAGGTAGCCCCGTGCTAGCTCATCAATCAGGTCGCGTATAAAGCAAAGCTCTCCTGATGCGCTTCTGGCCGGTGCGTTTGCTGCGTACGTGCGAGTGCATCGACCTGCAGCGTGTCTACTACGAGCGGACCACATCACGCCAGCGCTGCAAGCCACCTCTCGGCGTCCATCAGGCTGGAACCCAGACGGTCGCGCCAACGGCAAAGTCTAACAGGCATAATATATGGCGCAGCCGGCTCGACAGACGTGTGGTGCTACTGCTCTGCTTGTGCGCTGGCGAGACGGCAGAGTAAGTGGTGAAGGGGAGCGCGACGAGGGCCGTCGGCAACACGCAACTTTCCTCTGCTCCTCAGTTTTTACAGTATAACACTCCATATTGGCGGAAAACCACCCACAACCACATCGAGGGACTAAACTTATGTGGTTTTGATAGTTGAGGGACTAAGTTTTGCTGGTTTTGATAGTTGAGGGACTGAGTTTTGCTGGTTTTGAAGTTAAGGGACCATTTCTATACTTTTGAAAAAATTGAGGGACGAAAAATATACTTTTCCCAAATTTTAAGATACCTATCCCGAGCACGGTTGCGGACGATTGCATGGCTTGGCACTACGAAAATAATGGCATTTTCTCGGTAGTGTGTACAAGGTGGGGGCAGCTATCCAAAATCAGATATCCCTTGGACCTTCCAGTTCATCGCGGAGTGTAGATGTCCGCAATATCTGGGACCTAATATGGAAAGCCGACCCCCCCCCAAAAGTCAGATTGTTTGGCTGGAGGGTGGCGACGAACACCTTGGCCACCCAGAGAAACAAACACAAGCGTACAATCATCCCGGATGGCACTTGTGTGATCTGTGGCAGCGAGGGGAGAGACGAGTTCCATGCAGTGATCGCTTGCTCAAAGAGTAGATCCGTTAGACAAGCACTAAGAGGTGAGTGGGAGCTCCCCCCTAATGGCTCGTTTGGTTCTTGGGGATGGAAAAGCCTGGGAGTAAACCCCCATGCAGAGATTTCCCTGCTCACATCGTATCCCCGTCCAAACTATGAAGAATATCATGTTGCAGTTTGGAGCAATCTTGGCAGAGCGTTGTCGCTGGAGGGAGGTGGCGAAGAATCAGGTGCTGCATCGTGGGTTTCCTCCCCGACCCCTCGTGACGTGGAAAACTTGCCCCATGGAAATGACGCAGAACGGGATCCATAATCCCTGGTGAGTGAGCGACCAAATGTTCCCCTAGTTTTCCACGGGCCGACCTGCCCCGTGGGCTGTACGCCCCGGTTTTGGATGGGGATCCCCGAGGGATCACGTCGAACCAAACAAGCCCTAAAAGGTTTTTCGCTTCACAGGGAAGGATTGGCTCCAGGTGCTGCTGGATTCGGTGTCAGAGGACATGCGTGCAAATTTTTTGTTTATGTTGTGGAGATGCTGGCACTTGAGAGATGACTGCATACATGGATCCGGCAACAAGACGATCAAGAGTTCTGTGCTCTTTTTGCAGAGGTATGAGGAGCACTGGAGAAGTGCTACTCTGAAGATGCTAATGGAATCGGGTAAGACATGTAGCACACTTGTGACGCCCCCTATTCAATCGTACACTAATCATGCACGCAAACGTGTACGATCAAGATCAGGGACTCACGGGAAGATATCACAACACAACTCTAAAACATAAATATGTCATACAAGCATCATAATACAAGCCAGGGGCCTCGAGGGCTCGAATACAAGTGCTCGATCATAGACGAGTCAGCGGAAGCAACAATATCTGAGTACAGACATAAGTTAAACAAGTTGCCATAAGATGGCTAGCACAAACTGGGATACCGATCGGAAGAGGCGCAGGCCTCCTGCCTGGGATCCTCCTAACTACTCCTGGTCGTCGTCCGCGGGCTGCACGTAAGCTTTAGCTCATCGTCGAAAATTGTGCTCCGAGAAGAAGGACCAGGTAGCACAGTTAAATTCAACACGAATAGGTATAGCAGAGCAGGCTAGGAGTGACATGATCGGGTACAAACTCGTACTTAAAGAAGATTACTGAAGAGGTGTTGAACCGTAGTGCGGACTCGGTTCACTTATCGGTGTCTTCGAGTGTTTAATAACTCGGAGCTCGTGAAAAAATTGGAATCAGTGAGGATGTATTACTTGATAAAGAACTCATAAGAGGTTATGCAGTTCTGTGATAATCTTGAGATACCAGGTGGTAATACTCGACGACAGATCAAAATAGAGGTTGGATTGGGTATTGCTCTGCAGAGGACAAGTGGTTTTAACTTGTCTGAGAAATTGAATCAAAGGGGAACAATATGGTCAGAATCACATTTGTACATGATCAAACCATAGATACAAGCACTTATAACAAGGGAGTAACTATTCTGCGAGAAGCTTCCATGATAAGATTTGCATCGTGTCCATGGGCATGAACGCAAAGTTCAAGGTCGACTCCCACTTCTTCAATGTATAACCTTCCATTCACCTCTCACTTTTGAAGAAGTCGTAGTATTGAAATTTTATCTAGCAAAATACCAGAAGAGTATGACTCGTGAAAACTTTCGAGTTCACACATATTAAGGAAGGCATAGGTTCAACCCATAGGGGCTTCTTAGAAACATATACCACAAGTTTCAAGAGTAAATATCACAAGCTCGAAAGTAGAGCAAGGTTGAGAAAGTAGATGATACAATTTACCAAAGGCATTATATATCCGAGGGAAGGCTCACAAGGTTATT
Organism: Aegilops longissima; assembly: GCA_021605205.1. Classification (NCBI taxonomy): domain Eukaryota; kingdom Viridiplantae; phylum Streptophyta; class Magnoliopsida; order Poales; family Poaceae; genus Aegilops; species Aegilops longissima. Next base: position 632,204,502 of record CM038680.1, on the reverse strand, counting down.
GAATATGAAGGGCAATGTCGAATAAAATCCATTAAAGGATCTGTCGGTTCATAGTAGAGCTGATGTGAGCATCAGCACACAATCAGAGGCAGTAACAATGCAAGGGCATTGGATTATAGAAACATCTAAATAATTCGATGCTTAGATAACAAAGGAATTGCGATTTCCAAAACAAAGGATCAGAAGCAGTCGCTCTGATCAAGGATGGATAAGTTGGATAGACCAGTGGCACAATTGACGACAAATAGTTTGGTCGAGAACCAGCTCATGTTCAAAAATGATGTCTGAGCCGAAAAGTCAATTTAGAAGGGTTGATAGATGATTGTGTGCATTCACACACATGCTGAATCAATAGGATCAAAATGACGGTGTCAAAGATACTAGTGAATATTGCCAGATATATGGGAAGCATCCATAATGCAAGTAGACAACTATTTGCAGAGCAATAAAGCTGCTAAGGATTATGGGAGGATTGAATAGTATTTCAAAGACTTTTGTGAAACACCTGAACAACTGGGGACGAGCGGATACTCGACAAGTGCGAGTATTTATTTGAAGGGGTATTCATGTGGCAAAGAACTGCTAGGCAGTAGGCACAAAGTATTCTCGGAACAATAGAGAAAACTTCGGGGTATCTTGTAATAACAAGATCAATGGGGGATGATCGTATGAATGACAAGTGTAAGTAGTTTTCCATACGGATTTATCGGTGGTCGGGAATAGCAAAAGTGATGGGTACAAAGTCTCGAGAGAATATCAAGAGTATCTCCGAAATCTCCTGGTGCAGTCGGTGATCATCTGGACTGAAGGGCCTCTCCGGGAGAAAGTGTTTTCGAGAACCTAAAGTTAGATTTTAGTAAAAATCGTTTAACCCGAATAGAAGAGCGTTCAGAATCCCAGAGTAAAGGTCGAGGAGTAAAAGATCCTGATACCACCCAATGGTGACGTGGGCCCATGGGCCGCACAACCATGTTAGTAAAAGTTTTGTAAAGTCTAGACTCAACTTCGGCCAAGGAGTGTGGAAGGGGGATTCCTACAGGCAGTCGGCTCTGATACCAACTTGTGATGCCCCTGATTCAATCGTACACTAATCATGCATGCAAACATGTACGATCAAGATCACGGACTCACGGGAAGATATCACAACACAACTCTAAAACATAAATAAGTCATACAAGCATCATAATACAAGCCAGGGGCCCCGAGGGCTCGAATACAAGTGCTCGATCATAGACGAGTCAGCGGAAGCAACAATATCTGAGTAGACATAAGTTAAACAAGTTTCCATAAGATGGCTAGCACAAACTGGGATACCGATCGAAGAAGCGCAGCCTCTGCAGGATCCTCCTAACTACTCCTGGTCGTCGTCCAGCGGGCTGCACGTAGTAGTAGGCGCCTCCGGTGTAGTAGTCGTCATCGGCGATGGCGTCGCTCACAGGCTCCATCGTGCAGTCGCAGCAATCGGGTAGAGGTATGGGGAAAAGGGGAACAAGGCAACCGTGAGTACTCATCCAAAGTACTGCAAGCAAGGAGCTACACTACATATGCATTGATATATGTGTAAAGGGCCATATCGGTGGACTGAACTGCAGAATGCGGAATAAGAGGGGATAGCTAATCACCGTCGAAGACTACGCTCGCAGCCTCCGTCTTGCAACATGTAGAAGAGAGTAGACTGAAGTCCTCAAGTAGCATCGCATAGCATAATCCTACCCGCGATCCCTCCTCGTAACCACGAGAGAGTGACCACCGGGTTGTATCCGCACTTGGAAGGGTGTGTTTTATTAAGTATCTGGTTCTAGTTGTCATAAGGTCAAGGTACAACTCCAAGTCGTCACATTACCGAAGATCACGGCTATTCGAATAGATTAACTTCCTGCAGGGTGCACCACATAACCCAACACGCTTGATCCCATTTGGCGGACACACTTTTCGGGTCTTGCCCGCCGCGGAAGATCAACACGTCGCAGCCCCACCTAGGCATAACAGAGAGGTCAGACGCGCGGTCTAAACCTAAGCGCCACAGGGTGCGGGCCCATCGCCCTTAGCACACCTGCACGTTGCGTGGGCGGCCGAAAGCAGACCTAGCCTAGTGGCGTTCGGTCCAATCCCGGCGCGCGCTCCGTCGCCGACGTCAAGAAATGCTTGGTGATACCACGGCGTCGAGTGCCCATAAGCTGTTCGCAGAGTTGGTTAGTGCGTATAGACCAAATGGCGGACTCGGATCAAATACCAAGATCTCGTTAAGCGTGTTAAGTATCCATGACGCCGACCAGGCCAGGCCCACCTCTCTCCTAGGTGGTCTCAACCTGCCTGTCGCTCCGCCAAAAGTGTGATCGGGGCCGTCAGAACTCAGGCCCACCTCTACCGGGATGGAGCCACGTCCTTTCAGCCCCATCTCCGAGCAGTATCCTTTGGTAATGTAATAGTGTAAGGTATATAGTATATGCCCGTGATCACCTCCCAAAGTGATCACATCCTAGTAGTATAGCATGGCAGACGGACAAGAGTGTAGGGTCACTGATGGAACACTAGCATCCTATACTAAGCGATGAGGATAGCAGGTAAAGGTAACAACATGAGTAGCAAGGACGAGCTATGCAGCGGTATAGCGTTATCGAAAGCGATAACATGCTACACTAATCTAATGCAAGCAGTATAGAGAAGAATAGGCGATATCTGGTGATCAAGGGGGGGGGCTTGCCTGGTTGCTCGAGACAAGAAGGAGGGTAAATCGGTGGCGTAGTCGACCACCAGGGCATCAAAGATCGCCACGGGTCTACCGGAGAGAAGAGGGGAGAAACAGTAAATACATAGCAAGCAGGTGCATAACATGACAACAAGCGAGCTAGGCGTGTTCTAACGGTATGAGGTGATACCGGTGTGGGGGAAACATCCGGAAAGTATCCCGGTGTTCCGTGTTTTCGGACAGATGAACCGGAGGTGAAATGTTGCAGGTTAACTATGCTAGGGACGCGTGGCGGACGAACGGGCTGCGTATCCGGATTCGTCTTGTCGTTTTGAGAAACTTTCATGTACAAAGTTTTTCCATCTGAGCTACGGTTTATTTTATATGATTTTATAAAGTTTTAAATCATTTTTAGAATTTATTTAATTAATTTAATTCAACATTATCCGAAACAGTGTTTCTTGACATCATCATGACGTCGCAGTCAACGAAGGTGTTGTGGTCAACTGACATGTGGGTCCCGTTAGTCATACTCTGTTAGTTAATTAATGATGAGTTAATTAGGTTAATTAGTCATTAGGTTAATTAATCATAATTAGTTAATTTAATCAGAGTTAATTAAGTTAATTAATTAATTAATTAATTTAATTACTTTTTATCATTTTTTAAGCGTTACTTTGTCATTGGCCTAGGGGGCCTTAACGGGTCGGCGAAAGCGAACCTGGCGCCGGCGTGCGGCGTGGTTACCGGCTAACAGGCGCCCGAGGGCGCGGCGAGAGCAGGCGCCACTGCCACCGCGACAAGCGTCGGCCAGGCGCGAGAGGCCAGCAGTGGCGGCAGGAGGAGGACAAGCGCGAGGCGGCAGTCGTGGAGTGGCGGCAATGGCGAGGCAGTGAGGCGGCGCGTGGCGTCTTGATTCGGGAGGTAGGCGTGGCGACCACAGGACAAGCGGGAGCACGGGCGAGCAAGGCAGCGGCGGCCCGGGCGGAGGGCGGCAGTCGTCCGGGCAAGAGGAGGCAGCCTTGGCGGAGGCACGCCGGTCGGCGAGGCCATGATAGCGAGGGGCGAGTGTGTCAGCTGATGTGAACAGGCAGGCGGAGAGGAAAAGGAGGAGGGACGACGGCTCACCGGGCCCTGCAGATGTGCGTACGCGGGCTCGGGGAGGAGGGCGAGGACGACGGGGCGAAGGGGAAGCAAGCCGACGAGGAAGAGGAAGTAGGCCGGCGAGGGAGCTCCTGCGACGGGCGACGGCGTCGACGTGTAGGAGGTGGCGAGGCTTTGGTGTTAGTAGGCGCCGGGTCGACGAGGGAGGAGCTGCGAGTAGGCCGGGAGGGGCGGCACTTGCCGCGGAGATAGCCCGGCGAGGGGGGGGGGGGGTCCGAGAGGCGACGGGGTGGGCAGGTGGGGGGACGGCGGAGCGCCGGCGTTGGGTGGTTCGGGGGACGGCGGGGAGGCAGCAGGCGTCGGTGGCACGGATCGGGTCGATCCGATCCAGATCGATAGGGGGAGGAGAGAGCGAGAGGGGGGAGTGGGGATCGGGTGGGGGTTAGGGTTTCGGCACCAGGGGATAAGGGAGTGGGGACGGGCCTGGTAGAGGTAGTGGGCTGGCCGGCCGACTGACTAGCTGGGCCGGTTGGCCCAGTGGGGGGGGTCCTTTCTTTTTATTCATTTTCTGTTTTGCCTTTTTCTTTTTATTTATTTTATCTTTCTGTTTTCTTCTAGTTCCTTTTATGCTTAGTTTTACAAACTATAAAAATAGTCTCTAAGTTAGCATTACTATAATAATACAATTTGGTTATCCAATAGAAAATAGTTTAACATTTTATAAATTACAAAAGGATTTTAATAATTGTTTTACTAATGTTTTATTTAGTTTAGTGCATTTAAATATTTTTGTAAAGACTTGGTTTACCCACCTATATTACTTATGAATTATTTGGCACATCTCGAACATTTTAGTTTTAATATTTGTAAACCTTTATTTCTTTGACTTGATTTTGAATTCGAATTTGAATCGGTTTCGAACCAACGTGAGTTTAACAACAGTAATCGTGGTGACGTGGCCATTAGCAGGGAATTACTGTAGCTTGATTATCCGGGCGTCACAACACTGTCTAGTCTGAAACCTCGACGACCAGCCAATCGGAGCATGAAGTGGTCAGCTCTAGTGTGTGGTTCAAGTAAGCTTAACTCTGACGCATCCTATATGCCAGACAGCAGCCAGGGCTGGGCAAGCGTAGAACCCTTCGTCTGGGCCGCATTGTATTATATGGAAAGCATGCCGTGGCTTACAAGGAAGGGATCGATCGAGAGAAAGAGAGATCGATCCTGGTTCGGTTATAGAAGGTTAACAGAAGAAGAGATAGGATTACAAGAGATTAAACTACTCTCCTATCTCTATACAATGTATTCTAACATTCCCCCTCAATCTGAACCGAGTGACCTTTACCAATGTTAAGATTGTTCTTGAATTCATTCAATCTTCCTGTAGTAAGAGGTTTTGTGAAGCCATCAGCAAGTTGATCACCAGTTGGGATAAACCGAATATCAAGTAGCTTGCGAGCTACTCTTTCTCTTACAAAGTGAAAGTCAACTTCAATATGTTTAGTTCGTGCATGGAAAACAGGATTAGCTGAGAGATAGGTTGCACCAATATTATCACACCATAACCTCGCAGCTTGTGGAGCCTTGATCCCATGTTCATATAACAGAGTCTGTATCCACATTACCTCAGTTGTAGCATTAGCCAGAGCTTTATACTCAGCTTCTGTACTGGACCTAGAAACAGTGGCCTGTTTTCTTGCACTCCATGACACAAGATTTGTTCCCGAAACACAGCAAAACCACTGTGGACCTTCATCATCAGCACACCTGCCCGATCTGCATCGAATAGGCGGTAACAAGCAAAGACATTGACTTGATAATCTGAAGCCCAAGACCCGTTGAGTATTTGAGATACCTTCAAATCCTTTTTACTGCAGTCCAGTGTGTTGTTCTAGGTGCATGCACATATTCACAAACTTTATTGACAGAGTAAGAAATATCAGGACGTGTAAGAGTCAAATACTGTAAAGCACCAACAACACTTCTGTACTTTGTTGCATCATCTGCTCCAAGTGCTTCTCCACTGTCAATTGTAAGTTTTTCTGAAGTTGAAATTGGTGTACTCACAGGTTTGCAATGTTCCAATCCTACTCTCTTGAGTATATCAGTGGTGTATTTTTCTTGTGTAAGAAGTTTTCCATCATTTATCTGTTTAACTTCTATACCAAGAAAATAATGAAGATCACCTAAGTCTTTGAGAGCAAATTCCAACTTCAGATCCTTAAGCAAACAAGTGGTAGCATGTGCACTTGAACTAGCAACAATTATATCATCAACATAAACGAGCACAAATATAGTGGTTTGTCTTTATGATAAAAGAACAATGAAGTATCTGCTTTAGATGGTGTGAACCCAACTTGTTGTAATTGCATGTTTAACCTGGAATACGAAGCTTTTGGGGCCTGTTTCAAACCATATAAAGCCTTATCCAACTTACAGACATAGTGTGGTGCACTTTGATCCTCATATCCTGGTGGTTGCCGCATGAACACTTCTTCCTCAAGAACACGATGAAGAAACGCGTTCTGAACATCTAGCTGACGTAGACTCCAAACTCTGGAAACAACAATAGACAGTACAAGTCGAATAGTAGCTGACTTAATAACAGGACTAAAAGTATCTTCATAATCAATACCAAACCTCTCTTTGAAACCTTTAGCCACTAGTCTAGCCTTGTACATGTCTATGCTTCCATCAGATTTTCTCTTAATCTTATATACCCATTTACAATCTATGACATTATGACCCTGCCTTGGTGGTACTAAGTGCCATGTTTTATTTTTCATGAGTGCATCATATTCATGATCCATAGCTTCTTTCCAATCTTTATGTGCAAGAGCATCATGCAAACAGGTTGGTTCTCCAATATGACTGATAAAAGCATGCTTAACTTTGTCATACCTGACCGTACCATCAGTGTATTTCTTTTTCTTGATAATACCTGACTGTGATCTAGTGTGCTGGCACGGAAGTGTTGATGACGTGGGCGCAGGCGTAGAAAATCCCGGTTCAGGAGTTGGCGTAGGAGATCCTGTGGCGGACGGTGACGTAGAGTCAGGTGCAGAAGATCCCGGCTCCTGATCCGAGACAGATACCCGCGCAGAAGCTGCAGCGGATCCTGGCGCATCCGGCGCGTGATCCAAGGAGGATCCAGTCCGCACAGGCGCGTCGCTTTCGTCGGCTGGATCGAAGCGCGGGCTCCCGTCGATCGGCGCGCCATGTGGTGACACGGTTTCCCCCGCGCGGGCGCAGGCGCGTGGGCTGGCGGGGTCCACCAGTCGCAGCCGGTCGGCCACATCCGCCGCGGGAGAGCTGGGAGCCACCGGATTGGCTGCATGGGAATCCGGCTCGGGGCGGTTGACAGGCGCAGCCCTGACGCACGGATCAGCGCTAGATCGCACGCCGCTGCTGTCGCTGTTGTCAGGGAGATCCTCCTAGCGTTCTGCGCCAAGTTTGTCCTGGCCTGCACACATGAAATCACATCCTGTGCTTGCACTAACATCATCAGAACCACCGTTTTGAGTGGAATTTTGCACATTGTCAGCCTTATGTAATTCACCCCCGTGATCTGAAAGAAGTGCTATCTCAGCACGAAGAAGGGCTCCGGCGTTGGGACGAAGTTTAGCAAAAGGAAAAAGGGTTTCATCAAACACAACATCCCGGGAAATATAGATTCGTCCAGTAGCAACTTCTAGGCATTTATAACCTTTGTGAAGATTACTATAGCCAATAAAGACACATTGAGTAGAACAAAACTCAAGTTTATGACGATTGTATGGACGCAGGTTGGGATAGCAAGCACACCCAAATATTTTGAGAAAGTTGTAGTCAAGTGTTTGATGATAGAGGCGCTCTAATGGAGTGACATTGCCAATAACTTTTCTAGGAAGACGGTTTATAAGATATGTGGCAGTGATAAAGGCTTCGTCCCAATATTTGAGAGGCATATAGATGCATGAGCAAGAAGGGATAGACCAACTTCAACAATGTGACGGTGTTTCCATTCAGCGGAGCCGTTCTGTTGATGAGCATGAGGACAAGAAACATGATGTTCAATGCCTATGATACGGAAAAAAGAGTTGAGTTTTTCATACTCCCCTCCCCAGTCACTTTGGACTGTCAAAATTTTTCGATCAAAGTGTCGTTCAACAAGTTTTTGAAACTCTTGAAACACAGAGAAAACCTCAGACTTATACTTAAGCAAATAAATCCATGTAAACTTGCTATAATCATCAATGAAACTGACATAGTATTTCTTTCTGCCAAAGGAATCTCTTGCATGTCCCCATACATCAATGAAAATAAGTTCTAAAGGAGCATTAGATATACTATTCGACTTGGGATAAGGTAGTTGGTGACTCTTGGCATATTGACAAGCTTCACAAACAGACTCACTACTTGAACTATGTGACAACGAGAGGTTGCCTTTATTGACTACTTGTTTAACAATGATCGAAGATGGATGTCCTAATCTTTGATGCCACCTTGCCAAAGAGGGCTTGATGACAGAAAAAACTTGACGACGCTTGCGACTAAGTGCTCCGGATGTGATGGGGTAGAGACCTCCAATGCATCTACCGTGATGAAGGAGTTCCCTCGTTGCCCGATCCTTGATAAAAAAAGTAACGAGGGTGAGTTTCAAAGAAGACATTATTGTCATGAGCTAAACGAGACATGGATGCAAGATTTTTATCATCTTGAGGCACATGAAGAACATATTTGAGGACTAGATCACGTTTAAGTGTAGGGGAATTAATAAGGGCTTGACCAATGTGTTGAATATCCATACCTCCACCGCTTGCGGTGTGAATTTGATCGCTGCCATGGTACTGTTCACGAAGAGCAAGTTGTTCTAGCTCGCTTGTGACGTGATCCGTGGCACCAGAGTCCACGTACCACACCCCGTCTCCTCCTTGTTTGCGCATGGCCGCAACAACCTTTTTGGCATCAGGAACAAAGTTCTCATCATAGCGATGCCAACAGTCCATGAGTTCATGGCCCGGCTTCTTGCAGAGTTGGCAGTGAGGACGTGCTCGGGAAGAAGGAGAAGGGCGACGGCTGTTGTTGTTGTGGAAGCCGCCACCCCTGGCCCTGTTGTTGTAGTTGCTGCCGCCGCTGCCGCCGGTGTTGGTGTAGCCAGCGTTGCCGTGGTTGGAGTAGTCGGTGTTGCTGCGCCCACGGCCGCCGCTGCGCTGCCCCTGGTGACCGCGCCCACGGCCGCGGCCACGAGAGACGGAGTTGGCGGAGGACTGCCGGATGTTGGCGCCGTGAAGAAGGCTGAGGCGGGCGTCGAAGCTCAAGAGCTGACTATACAGCTCCTGCATGATGATCGGCTCCACCCGAGCGGCGAGGGCGGAGACCACATGGTTGTAGTCCATGTCGAGGCCGGCGAGGATCTTGGACACGATCTCCGGATCGAAGAGCGCGGCGGCGGTGTAGGCGACTTCATCGGTGAGGCTTTTAATTTTTCCAAGGTATTCTGCCATAGACATATTACCTTTTTGAAGATTCGTAAGCTCAATGGGCGTGTTGATGGTTTGAGCAGCAAACATGGCGTGGATCGCACTCCATACTTCAGCCGGCGTCGAGAGTGTTGCGACCTATGCGAGGATCTCGCGGGATAGGGATCCCATCAAGAATCCTTGGAGCTGCTGCTGCTGTGCATACCAGAGGGATCGTGCGAAGTTGACTACCTGTTCGTCCTTGCCGTCCTTGGTGATGGTGAGCGTGGCCGATGGTGGCGGGCTCTGCGGGTTGAGGTGGTGTTCCATCTGGGCCCCCTTGATCTGGGGCAGCACAATGGCTTTTCAGAGCAGGAAGTTTCCCCTCGTGAGCTTCTCTTGCGGTGGCGATCCAAGCAGGGAGGTGTTGGTGGAGGTGGAGGAGGAGGAGGCAAAAGCGGATGATGATGATGTGGTGAGCGTGCCCATGGTGCTGGTCGTCATGGCGGCAGTGGTGGTGGACATACTGCTCGGTCGCTGCGGTAGCTAGATGCAATCTATTCCTGATCTATTGAGGAAGAGGCTCTGTTACCATGTGAGAAGAATTGGGAAGCGTAGAACCCTTCGTCTGGGCCGCATTGTATTATATGAAAAGCATGTCGTGGCTTACAAGAAAGGGATCGATCGAGAGAAAGAGAGATCGATCCTGGTTCGATTACAGAAGGTTAACAGAAGAAGAGATAAGATTACAAGAGTTTAAACTACTCTCCCATCTCTATACAATGTATTCTAACACAGAGGGCTCGTATCCATCTGCCAAGCCTTGCCCCAGGTGGCTAGTGCAGAAGAAGCCGAGGGGCGTGCTGCTCTCATTGGCCTGCACGCACTGGCGAATGTGTACAGGGGCCCGGTGGAGCTGGAGTCTGACTGCAAATCATTGGTTGATGACCTCAATGTGGATGTGACCAACCGATCCCCGAGGTACGGTTTGATCATGGACATAGAGGCTGCACTCTCTTCTTTCTCGGAGAACAAGGTCATTTTTGCCGCCCATGAATGCAATTACCTAGCACATGAAGTAGCCGCTGAAGCCAGGATGAATGGAGACATCCTGATCAATGCAGATGTTCCGGAGAAATATAGACACCTTGTTCTTGCTGAATGTACCCATGCCTGAGTTTCTGAACTCTGGCTCTCAAAGAAAAGAAAAGGAACTTTGTCAACAAACACGCAAACTGCAAAGTACAAACACATTTTACAAGCAGAAAATACGAAGAACATATATGAGTGCTTTTTATGTCTCTTGCATGCTGCGAAAAAAATAGAGTAACTCCCACCCAGCGAGAAACTGAGAAAACAGTTGCACGAGAGCCCTGGACTGGACTGTGGCAGAAAAGAGAAAACTGAAGAATATGAAGTCTTGCGACTATGCTTGACTGTGAGTTTTAAAGATATATAACAGAGTCAACTCAGCATAATCCGAGATCATCAAAGGAATGTGGCATGGTTGAAGAATACCTTACTTGTTTCAAGCCGCGCGCAACCCTGGCTTCCATAGTGACTGCCATCACAAGGAAAAGTTGTTGTTGATAGACGCCAACAGTTGGACAGAAGGATGGTGGTGTCCGCAACTGGGAGAGTATCCGGTGATACCGTATTTTAGGTACTAATGGTAGCACCACTAAACAATTGTCAAATATTTCGAACAAAAAAAATGAATACCCTGCCCTCACCATGATCCGAGTAAAGTGTGTTACAATCATACAAGTACTATCAAATGGGAAGAGGGGAGTCCATGGGTTTCGGTTAGGGGAAGGAGTCATGGTCGGAGATAGTGGGCCGGCCAGAGCGCGACTTGGGGCTCGAAATCAGCAGCGATGGGCCCAACCGCCGACACAACCATCAAGTTATAGTTTCCACATACACATCTCCGGGCCTTGGCAAGACCCCCCAACATGTTGTTGTGTCCTTTGATGCGACGGCATATGTCGTCGGCTACTATAAATCCTATTTGCGAGATTCCAGGGTTACATGCATTAGCATGAATAAAATCTGACATTTGAGCAACACTTTCGGAAAACAAGTAAGTGTCTTGTGATTTCATATCCGAATATTTGATTGATGCTTTTAGAATAAAAGTGCCCTTTTCTTCTAAACCCGTTTAGTCCCATGAAGACAAAATGACAAATGCATTTGGTAGATGGAAATAACCTAAAGCAACAAATTGCATATGGGAAAGCACGTTTAGATGTACACGAATAACACTTCCAGGGCAAACCGGACAGCAAATCCAGCACAACAAATACCATGCAACTCATAATATGGCATATGGGAAAACACATTTAGATGTCAATCGGAGGAATAAACGATACATCTATAGAAGAAGAGCTAAAGTAGCACCACTACATATTCAGCTCATGGGTCTACCGAGAAGAGCTCACGTCGAATGCATAAAGGAAAGATAGTATGGACATTCGATTTCGTAGTGAACACGCACGAAGCTATGGTACATGTCATCCGGAGGCCACTCATTCCGTATAACTTTTAAACTGGAGAAGATGTGATGGTCTGGTAGTCTCTTCCAAAAATAATGCGCACTAGAATCAAAGAGCTTGAAGAAGCACATAGCTCAACTGTTGAATAATTACAAGGGGCTGGTCTGGTATAGAAGTGAGTAGCAATTCGATGGTTATATAGAGAGATACAAATAGAAAATAAATAGTTGGTACATGGCATGCAGTTAAACTTGTTAAAAGCACGGACTCCATGGAACATGTCAAAGCAGTTATACCTATAGGCTTGCATATGAGCTCGGTAAATGTAGTTCGTCTCTCTGATCCCTTGCCACACATGAGAGTGCCTGAGATATTGGCTGGTGTCTATTGAATAATAAGCCACATGGTGTGTTTCTTCAATGTCCCATTCTCCATCCGTGCACATTGTTTTGTACTCCCTCCGTATTAAATTATAAGACGTTTTCTAATACTATCGCAGTGTCAAAGAACATCTTATATTTTGATACGGAGGGAGTAACTCTGTAGCACAAGGGAACATGTTCGGCCCAAAGAATCAATGTTATGGTCCTGCTTTCTAAAGCCTGTTGGCCTTGCGAAGGCAAATGCCTAACGAGCACTTTCACAAGTCCAACGCATGAACTCTGAAAACTATCTGAGACAAGTGTTTCTTCCTCCCCGTACGTATATCATTTGCACTGACATCTTTATATCTAGGTTATTTGCTGCTTTCATGGACACTGTTCTTTTAAGTCCTACTTAAAATTACCGAGTGCACGAGTCATCAAGTTTCTTCCTGCTTTTCCTAGAAAGGAGAATGAGAAAAGCTGCATGCCCTCCTCTCCTAGTAACCGACGCAGGCCATGAGCCAACAAAAGACGGCGGTGTCCGCGATGCAACCTGCCATCCTTTTTTTTATCATTGACATGATGCAACCCATCGTCTTACCACCTCTTATGCGGAAGTAATTTACTCCCACTCCTATAAAGTATCATCAAATGTGGCTTACTGCGTAGTACTTGCATATTATCTACCACAAGTCAAGGGAAGTTTCAGTACCACCTAGCAAAATGGGGAGAAGTGAGCCCGCGGATGTAGTCGCCGGCAGCAGGAAGGCCTCGTGGCCGGAGCTGGTGGGCTGGCCGGAGCACGACGCAGCACTCCAGATTAGCAGGGACAGGCCTGACGTCTCGATCTCCTACATACACGGCTCGGGCCCCTGGCCGCCGGGCCCGCACCCCTGGCGTGTGGTCGTGGTGTCAGACCCGTCGACCGGCGTCGTTGTCCACACGCCCATAGTCGGCTAACGTGGGTGCACCCCTTGTGCGTGCACCGGATACGCATATATAGTACTCCTTCCGTTCCAAATGACTTGTCGCAGGTATGAATGTACCTAGATATATTTTAGTTCTAGATACATCCATTTCTGTGACGAGTAATTTAGAACGGAGGAAGTAGTATGGTACTGCGATGTTCCACGTCACATGAATAAAATCCAAAATTTGATCGATCAAATTTGGGTATACTTTCATAGTTTCATTCGAGGCAGTGTCTTGTGTGATGCAGATTCTGCCTGACCAGATAATATGCGCATAGTACTGTTGGATAATGGGCAACTAGTATTCATTGAGGGCCAAAGGCCATTACATATATATGTGTGGTAAAGTGTAAGAAACCCCTTATACAATGGGATGTACCGAAAAGGGACTATACACATCTAACACCCCCCTCAAACTCATGGTGAATCAACAACACTGAGTTTGGAGAGAAGAAAACTATGCTGCGCTCGAGTCTGTGTCTTCGTGAAGAAGTCCGCCAACTGTAACCCAGAGAGCACATAGTGGAGAGCGAGACTCTGATCCTGCACAACAGCACGCACAAAGTGCGCATCCACACCGATGTGCTTGGTGAGCTCATGCTTCACCGGGTCACGCGCAATATTGATAGCACCGGTACTGTCTGACAGTAAGGGGGTCGAGGTAGTAGCAGACACACCAAAATCCTCAAGTAACCACCGTAACCAGATCACCTCAGCCGTCAACATAGCCATGGCTCACAACTCAGCCTCTGTACTCGAGCGAGAAACTGCAGTCTGTTTCTTTGTCTTCCAGGCAATAAGAGAGCCACCGAGAAAGACACAGTAAGAAGACAGCGAGCGACGGCCAGAGGGATCACTAGCCCAAGTAGCATCAGAGTAGGCCTGGAGCTCATTAGAGCTGGAGCGGGGAAAGAAAAGGCGATGAGAGATCGTGCCACGAAGATATCGTAGAACACGGAGGTGGGGGATGAAACAAACTGACTCGGGACATGGACAGGATATGAGATGTGAGGACGTGTAACAGCAAGATAGAAGGCTGCCAATGAGGTGACGATAGCGAGTGGGATTAGGAAGAGGGTCACCATCAGAGGCACGAAGCTGAACGTTGAGCTCCATAGGAGTCACAACTGTGCGCTCATCACTGAGAGCAGCGCTAGCAAGAAGATCCTGAATATATTTTTCTTGGGAGATGTAGAAGCCATCAGAGGTCGAGGAGATCTCAATCCCAAGAAAATAGCAAAGTGGACCAAGATCAGTCATGAGGAACTAGTCGCGAAGGCGAGCCCTAACAAAGGCAATGTAGTCAGAGTCGTCATCAGTGATGATCATGTCATCAACATAGAGAAGGAGAAGAGTCAGACCACGAGGAGACGTGTGAACAAACAGCGCGGGATCATGATCACTGGTTAAGAAACCAGCGGCAGTCACCACAGAGGCGAAGTGCTCAAACCAGGCGTGAGGGGCCTGTTTAAGACCATAGAGGGAGTGGCGAAGTCTACAGACCATACCATCTGGAGCATAGTACCCCGGTGGTGGCTGCATATAAACCTCCTCACGCAACTCGCCATTGAGAAAGGCGTTCTGAACATCAAGTTGAGAGATAGACCAATGACGAACAGAAGCCACAGCAAAGAAGTGCCGACAGTGGTCATGTGGGCCATAGGAGCGAATGTCTCATCATAATCGCGGCCCTGCTCCTGCTGAAAACCACGGGCCACAAGACGAGCTTTGTAACGCTCAAGAGAACCATCGGAGCGAGTCTTAATCTTGTAGACCCACTTGCAAGTGATGGGACGAACACCGGAAGGGAGGGAAACCAGATCCCATGTGCCAGAGCCCTCAAGGGCAGCAAGCTCTTCGGCCATCGCAAGCTGACATTCAAGCTGAGTCATGGCAGTCCGATAGGAAGTGGGCTCAGCAATAACAGAGAGACCGTACCGATCAGGGGAATAGCGATTAGGGGGGGCGAGGTCGAGCACGGAGGTTATGAACCGGGGGAGGCGTGAGCGGAGGTGCACCCACAACTAGGGAAAAGCCTATACACAGAATCTTACCAGCAGCGCGCTTTAAAATAAGGCGCTGCTGTTACGTAGCAGTAGCGCGCGCGCACAAAACTCGCTGCTGAAATAAATGTATCAGTAGCGCGCTCGCTCTAAGACGCGCTAATGCTATAATTGCCATGACGCCGCCACGAGGCTAGTTCTAGCAGCAACGCATTAATATGAAGAGCACTACTGCTACGGATCATAGCAGTAGCGCATTTCCAAAATAAGCGCTACTGCTAAGTTTACTACAAAAATTTAGTTCCACCTCGCTCCGTGAAGAGAGTTTCTACCACCTTAAATATATTACCTCTCAAACTTTCACAAGCACTTGGTCTTCATTGAACTCTATGTTTAGAATTTGTGGCCGCAATATGAGTCCCCACCAGTTTCATATTGACAAATCAGATTGTACACGAAAAGATCATTGATGATCAATGTATTTTTGATGTCTATTTTTACATGCTGACACATAGCAGTAGCGCGTTATTGTGAAAGGCGCTACTGCTAGGTCGTTTAGCAGTAGCGTCTTTTTCTATAGCGCGCTACTGCTAAGTCATTCCGTCTCCCACCCCCACTCTCCTCTATCCGGTCCACACACTCACACTCACTCAATCTCCCCCTCAACCCCCCGCTCCGGTCCTTCCCCCGTTGCCCCTCCTCCCTCTGCGCCGCCGTCACCTCCTCCTCCTCGCTGGACTCGGTACCGGCCTCCTCCTCCGTCCTCCCTTCAGTCACCGCTGGCCGGCCCCTCCTCGCTCCGCCTTCCTCCTCCGTCCTCCCTCCACTCGCCGCCGGCCGGCCCCTCCTCGCTCCGCCTTCCTCCTCTGTCCTACTCTCTTCTCCCTCCTCGAGTCGCCCTCCTTCTCCCTCCTCCCTCCTCCATCCACAACCCCTCCTCCCTGCTACATCTTGATTTAGTAGGCTAGTTGATTTAGTAGGCTAGTTGATTTAGTTGATTTAGAACATTTTGATTTAGTTGATTTAGTATGCTAGTTGATTTAGTAGGCTAGTTGATTTAGTTGATTTAGTATCCATCGTTTTATTGTTATTTTTTTTGTACATGGATAGCTAGATGCTTTTGTTTTTCTGTAATAAGTTATTTGTTGGCAAAAAGCAGGTGCCAATTTAGTTAAATTTGCCACTTGTTTTTTTAATCAATTATCTTTCCAAAATATCACATGCTACTGTTTTTCTTTCCTGTGAAGTGGATCGTTAATCCTTTGCTCATATTGCTTTAGGAAAATGGCGCCACCACCACCACCACCATGTCGACTGTGCAAGTCAAGGTGCACTGCTACCTCTTGAGAATTGTGTTGGTTTTCCCTTGAAGAGGAAAGGGTGATGCAGTAAAGCAGCGTAAGTATTTCCCTCAGTTTTTGAGAACCAAGGTATCAATCCAGTAGGAGACCACGCTCGAGTCCCACACACCTACACAAACAAACAAGAATCTCGCAACCAACGCAATAAAGGGGTTGTCAATCCCTTCACGGTCACTTGCGAGAGTGAGATCTGACAGATATGATAAGATAATATTTTTGCTATTTTTATAATAAAGAGAAATAAAGATGCAAAGTAAAATAAACGGAAATGAAAATAACTAAGTGCTGGAAGATGCATATGATGGAAAATAGACCCGAGGGCCAAAGGTTTCACTAGTGGCTTCTCTCAAGAGCATAAGTATTACGGTGGGTAAATGAATTACTGTCGAGCAATTGATAGAATTGAGCATAGTTATGAGAATATCTAGGTATGATCATGTATATAGGCATCACGTCCGCGACAAGTAGACCGAAACGATTCTGCATCTACTACTATTACTCCACACATCGACCGCTATCCAGCATGCATCTAGAGTATTAAGTTCATAAGAACAAAGTAATGCTTTAAGTAAGATGACATGATGTAGAGGGATAAACTCATGCAATATGATATAAACCCCATCTTTTTATCCTCGATGGCAACAATACAATACGTGCCTTGCTGCCCAAAGCTAAGCACTTCTCCCATTGCAAGAAAGATCAATCTAGTAGGCCAAACCAAATTGATAATTCGAAGAGACTTGCAAAGATAACCAATCATACATAAAAGAATTCAGAGGAGATTCAAATATTGTTCATAGATAAACTTGATCATAAACCCACAATTCATCGGATCTCGACAAACACACCACATAAGAAGATTACATCGAACAGACCTCCAAGAAGATCGAGGAGAACATGGTATTGAGATCCAAAAAGAGAGAAGAAGCCATCTAGCTAATAACTATGGACCCGAAGGTCTGAGGTAAACTACTGATACATCATCGGAGAGGCTATGGTGTTGATGTAGAAGCCCTCCGTGATCAATGCCCCCTCCGGTGGAGCGCCGGAAAAGGCCCCAAGATGGGATTTCACGGGTATAGAAGGTTGCGGCGGTGGAAATAGGGTTTTGGCTCCGTCTCTGATGGTTTGGGGGTACGTAGATATATATAGGCGAAAGAGGTCGATCAGGGGAGCCACGAGGGGCCCACGAGGGTGGAGGGCGCGCCCAGGGGGGTAGGCGCGCTCCCTGCCTCGTGCCCTCCTTGTTTCTTTCTTGACGTGGACTCCAAGTCCTCTGGATCATGTTCATTCCGAAAATCACGTTCCCGAAGGTTTCATTCCATTTGGACTCCGTTTGATATTCGTTTTCTGCGAAACACTGAAATAGGCAAAAAACAGCAATCTGGGCTGGGCCTCCGGTTAATAGGTTAGTCCCAAAAATAATATAAAAGTGTATAATAAAGCCCATTAAACATCCAAAACAGAATATAATATAGCATGGAACAATAAAAAATTATAGATACGTTGGACACGTATCAAGCATCCCCAAGCTTAATTCCTGCTCGCCCTCGAGTAGGTAAATGACAAAAACAGAATTTTTGATGTGGAATGCTACTTAGCATAATTTTCAATGTAGTTCTTCTTATTGTGGCACGAATGTTCAGATTCGATATGATTCAAGATAAAAGTTTAATGTTGACATAAAAACAATAATACTTCAAGCATGCTAACCAAGAAATTATGTCTTATCAAAATAACATAGCCAAAGCAAGTTATCCTTACAAAATCATATAGTCTGCTATGCTCCATCTTCACCACACAAAATATTAATATCATGTACAACCCCGGTTTTAGCCAAGCAATTGGTTCATACTTTTTAATGCGCTTCAGCCTTTTCAAGTTTTACGCAATACATGAGCGCAAGTGTCAGTGTACAAAAAGAGGGATGCGTTTTTGTACCCCTATACCTGTGCACGGGCAGTCGGAGCCGCACCTATGGTCACGCCAAGCAGGATAGGGGAGGTGAGCCAAGGTAAGACCGAAGCCCAAGGTAATAAGAGCAACGCCAAGGCCAAGACCACAAAGAGCAGAGGGACGAAACAGGTTCCCCCCGGCAAGACCCTTGCCGGGGCAGCCTCAGCAGCCCCGGGAAGACCCTTGCCGGGGCAGCCCGCCCCACACCAACAGAGCGAGCCACCCTTGAGCCCATGGTCCCCAACGCCATCACCCACGTGGGGCCACGGCTCGGGAAGACACCTCTGTGGTGGCATGCAGATCTTTGTGAAGACATATTCAAGATCAGATGAGGATTAGAAGACGACGATCCCCGACAAGATCCTTGCCGGGGAAGGCCACCAGACCCCCGGCAAGGCCCTTGCCGGGGATGACACCGCGCCACGGCAAGACCCTTGCCGGGCCACACGGCAAGACCCTCGCCAAGGACGCCAACCAAGCTTCCACCGCCGTTCACATGCAGCTGCCAGCCCAACCAGCTGGGCGGGCACCTGTGTGGCAACATGCAGCTCCCATGCCAACTCATCAAGCGCCTGTGTAGCGGCATGCAGATCTTCGTGAAGGCTCCACCACCGCGCCACCTCAGCTGCCTGCCTGCCTACATGGCGCCGCACGCATCGCTGGCCAAGGCGCGTGTCGAAGCGAGGAGGAGCGGCGACGGACGGGACGGGCCTCACCCCCGTCCCATATAAAGCAAGGGGACACCTAAGCTACGCATTAAATGTGTCTTGTCCTGTAATACGAGTGATAAGCTCAGGGCATTGTACGCCTTTCCACCTCCTGTGTGCCACTGTGGCAGCCCCTTCTGACTATAAAAGGAGGCCCGTGGCATACTGGAGAAGGATTCGGCTCTTTCGAACCACGCATTCACCACAGCTAGTTCGAGAGCTCAAAAACTCTCTGAAATACACCCACCGAAGCAGGACTAGGGTTTTACGCATCCTCGCGGCCCGAACCTGGGTAAACGATCCTTGTGCTGTCTACTAGCCCTGCTCTTCTCACAACCCCGTGCCCCGGCAACCGTAGTTGTGATTCTTGTGATCCCATAGGTGTCGTTCCACACCGACATCTTTGGCGCGCCAGGTAGGGGCCGCAATTGTGAGAATCTGGTCTGGTAGTTAGCCTAGCAGTTCTTCGTCGCCATGGCTCCTGAGAAGAAGGCGGCCGGAGGAACGATGTCGGCTCGGCAACAGAAAAGCTAAGTCATTTAGAGCTTTGAGTTATTTCCTCCTTTACATAAGGTTATCGTCCTTGGAGATCTCGCCTATGTATGAGAAACATGCACGCAAAGGGGCCCTCCCGCAATTGGCAATGCCCTTGTTCTGTTTCGAGTCCGCTCAATAGCTCAAAGTGGCCGCGTCGAGAGTGGCGGGGTAGCCTTCCACACTTGGCAACGCTCCCGACTCTGACTCGAGTCAAGCTCGACAGTTCGGGCGGCCGCGCTAAGGGCGGCAAGGTGGTTCGCCCGGCAGCAAGCACACCCGACAGGCCAATGGGGATCCGTCCCCAAGACGCTGCCTTGGGTTTACGCGCCAGCGAGCCTACCCAGTAACGTAGGGTGGACATACAAAGGAAAATCAAACAGGAAAATAACATGCATAATACTGAAAGTGCTGCAGAGTTATATTACATCGAATTTTTGCTGCGGTTCTAACTAGAGACAGCAATTGTCTTGGTTGTGAACCTGCAGCGGCGATAAAGAATGGGATGCCTAATCCCGACGCTGGCCCTCCACCCTCTGGATTTTGCCGACTCGGCTGATGATGGGCTTGAGGCGCTCCCTGAGCGGCGCGAGGTCAGTACCCTCCGGCAAGCTCTCCAGCGTGGCGTCGAAGTCGAGGTCGGGGTACTAGTGAGCCACCTTAGTGAGAACCTTGGTCATGGCGCCCTGGCAGAGCCTCCGGGACTCGTCGGCCAGTGAGGCCGCCCGGTTGGCGTGGAGCCGCTCTAGAGCGCCGACGACCTTTTCAAAGAACAAGGTCAGGCTGCAATTGGCGCTCACGCTCCGCTCCGGGACATACCTCACGTCCGACATCCCCATGATGGCCAGCTGGGCGGCGACCTGGTTGGCGACGGTGGCGAGGCGATCGAGCCAACGGTTCTCGCCCGCCACGTGATCCGCGAAGTTGAGGCCCTCGTTCGCCCGCAACTGCTTCTCAGCCTCCAGCTCCTTGGCCAGGGTCCTCTCTTAGGTTTTGGCCTATGATAGCACCTTCTCGAGACCCTCCAGCTTCAGCTTGAGGTCTTTGATGGAGTTGTTGGCCTCGGAGAGCTCCCCGGCCTTGCTGACGACCGCGCCCTGCGCCTCTGTCAGGGCACTGTTAAGCATGTCCCTCTCCTGGGACAGCTTCAGGGCCTGCTCCTTCAGCCCGTCGCGCTCCGCCTCCAACTCATCTACCTTGCCGGCGTGAACCTGGGCCTGGGCATTGAGTGCCTCGTTGCGCCTCTGCTCCAGCTCACTGGTCCGCTACAAGACAAGCTTCTCCACCTCTGCATCCTTGCGCGAAGCGTGGCGGCAAGCTTCTCCTTGCGTGAAGTGAGGTCCTCCTCCTGGGAGTTCACCGCGGCCTGGTGCTGGGTCCGGGCATCTTCGGCGGCCGCGGCCAAGTTGCTCGCCATCTCCTGAGCCTTCTCAACGTCGGCGAGCTTCATGGTGAGCTCCACATCGCGCCTGGCCAGCTCGCCCTGGGCAGCCTTGAGCTCCTTGTGGGCCTCGCGGAACTAGTCCTGCGTCTCGACGACGCGCTTCTGGAGGTCTGCCTCCGCCTTCTCCACCATCGCCGTCCTGGACTTAGCCTTGTCCAGGTGGGCGCGGTGGAGCGCCTGGAGCTTCCGGAAGCTGGCGCCCATGGCGTGGAGGAGCAGCTCTTCCTGCGAACCGTCGCCGCCAACGATCGGCTCGTCGACGACTTCAAACCCGGCGGTGGCAAGCACTTCACCGTCAAACACCTCTCCCTCAATGGGTGTCCTGGTGCTCGACGCGCCTGGAAGGTGGACGAACAAGTCGTCACTCACCCTCAGGTACTTCCCGGAGCCGGAAGCAGTAGAAGAGGAAGGCTGGTCATCAGCCACCTCCTCCTTCTCTCCGGCAGGCCCCTTGCCGGCCTCCCCGGCAGGCCCCTCGGCGGCATCCTCGGCAGCACCCTTGGCGGCCTCCTCGGCGGCGATCTTCTCGGCGTCCGCCTCGGCGGCCTTGGCGACGTCCTCAATAACGGCGTCCACGTCCTCTGGATTCACCGAGGAAGAATCTGGATGCCGAAGGGGCGGGTGAGGCAAGGCCAGGACCAAGAGCTGGAAAGAAAAAGAAGCAGGGATGAACGGCGAGCGACTTACCTGTGCCAGCGCCCGGCTGGGAAACGGAAGTCCCCTGCCCGCCAAAATTTTGGCGGCGAGGCAAAGCCACCGGCGCCCAAGTTCTCCTCCTCCTCTTCCATGTGCGTGGGCTCGGTGCTTCGCGCCCTTGCCGGGGACGCCCCTCGGGGCCGCGTGGTCGATGGGGGCGGCGTGTTGGGAGTAGCTCTCTGTGGCTCCTCCTGCTGCTGCCCTCCTCCTACATACCTGGCAAGGTCAGCACCAAAGTATCGTTCCCCTAACACATGTCGACGGGGGAAGAGTGATGAACTTACGCTGGGGGCTGTGCCGGGGGCTGCTGTCCGGGCTGCTCAACACCACCAATGGCGCCCCCGAAGTACCAACTGGGGGCTGGCCACCCGCCGAGACCTTGGCCCTCTTCAATCTCTGGGCCAGCGTCTCCACGTCCCTGCAAAGATGAAGACAAGTCAAGCAACACAGATTGAGGAGGCAGAGATAACGAAAGGGAACCAGATACTCACTCGTCGTCTGCCTCCTCCTTTGTTGTTTTCCTCTTCCTCCTCGGGCTGAGGGATCCATAATCAAAAGTAACCTCCATACCAACATCCGCCGGAGGAGGAGAAGAAGGTGGTGTCTGGACCCGCGTGGACGAAGAAGGGGCGGCCGTCTTTTTCTTCACCGCGACCTTCATCGGCTTCTTTGCAGCCGCGGCCCTCGTGTGGCGCCCCGACCCCTCCAAGGTCAGCAGTGGCCGCACAGCCCTGCCGGGCCGGACCGGCTCGCCGGAACTGGCCCGCCGCAGGACTCGCCCTCTCCCCGCAGCTGGCGTCGGGCCTGCGGGCTCGACCTCCTCCTCCAACGACTCGCCGGTCACATCTTCAACCAGAGGAGGCTCGGTGCTGGCGCTGCTGGCTCCCTCGGCGGCCGCCGCCCACCGGGCGAGCTCTTCCTCCTCTGCCGCCGTCGCGGCCTTGTCCTCCACGCCGTCGGCGCTGCCGGCCTCCTTGGCAAGCTGTGCCTCCCTCGCCCTGGTGGCGATGTAGTCCAGCTCTGCCTGGGTGGTGTCCTGGACAAGCAGCCGCTCGGCGTCGGCGTTGACGTACCCCTCGTGCAGGGTGTCAAAGAACTGCTGCACCTCGGCATCCTCCGGCTCCTTCCAGCTCGGGTCGGGGCCATGCGCGTTGCAGTCCGGCATCATGGCAATGATCTCGGACCGGCGGGAGTTATTGCACAACGGGACCACCCCCGTCAGCAGCTTGAACAAAGGCCCCTTGTGGACCTTGCCGGCCTTCATAGCGGCCCTCGCGACCTTGCCGGTCTGCTCGACCTCGCCGTCACGGCCCGCGTCAAGCTGGAAGAGCCGCTGGCAAAAATGGGCGTGCCCCATCACTGTGAAGTTGTGGTCGAGGCCGGGACGAAGCCGCATGATGTCGGCGGGGTTCATGAAGAGCCAGGCTGGCCTCCCCTTGTTATGAAGTGGAGCAATTCGGCGGCGGATAAAGTCCGCCCAATCATCTCAAGGGTGAGGCCGGCCTCGGTGAGCCGGAGGATCCTAGTGGTGGTGAACGTGAGCTTCTTGTCGGCAGCATCGACGTCGCTCCAGTCGCTTCTGCGGACCGACGGCGCCCCGCGAACTTCGTAGAACGCCGGCGGGTCCTTCTCCTTGATCCAGCACCACCGGCCCCGCCATTCTTCCCACCTCTCCTTCATGGCGCCCTCCGGATACGCCTCCTTGGATCTTGAGACCTAGGCAATGCAACCGGAGATGGCGCCCCCTGGTTGGATCCGAGGGGAGAAGTAATGGCGGAAGAGCGCCGTGTTGGGGTGCATCCCGGCGAAGCCCTCGCAGAGATGCGCGAAAAGGGCCATGCACGCCACCGCATTCGGAGTAAAATCCAGGAGGCGAAAGCCGAAGGTATGCATGACGTCGATGAAGAAATCGGAGAAAGGAGGACAGAGCCCGCAGGAAAAATAATCGACAAAGAAGGGGTACCGATTTGGGGCAGCCTCGGCGCAGTCAGCGGGGATGACATGCGTGGCTGGATGCCCCGATTTCTCCCCCCGTCTTCACTCCCCACAGAGGCCTGAAGGAGTCCCGAAGCTCGAACACGTTAACTGTCGAGGGGAAGAAGGCGGACTGCATCCGCTGCACCGCCAGCGAACTCTCCGGCGGCTCCGCGGCTCCGGCGTCCTTGGCCACTCCCTTGCCCTTGGTAGATTTTGGCGCCATAGCGGCTGGGGGAGGAGGGCAGGACAGAGGGCGGCAGAAGCGCAACGGCGGCGAGCAGGGACGAAGCTTGGGGAAGAAGAGGAAGGCAAGCGGGGGTTTCTGAGATTGGGGTTGCGCTAAGGGTAAAAGGAACAGTGCGCCCGCAGTTATCCCTTTTTATGGGGAAGTCGTGGGGCGCGCTACCCATTTACTGCGATGTGACACATGCATGTGGAAACCGCCCCACGCATGCCACCCACGTCACGCACACCCCTCCACGCCGCGCCACGCGCGCGGGTCGTGGGAAGCGCAGCGCGCGAAAAGTCTTACCGCGGTAAAAACCGCCCCGCCTGCCCGCGCACCGCCTGGCCCAATAACGTGTCGGGCTTATGTGTGGCCCAGGCCCGGGGGCTCCTGTCGGTGTACAAAAAGAGCGGTGCATATTTGTAACCCTATACCCGTGCACGGGCAGTCGGAGCCGCACCTACTGTCACGCCAAGCAGGATAGGGGAGGTGAGCCAAGGTAAGACCGAAGCCCAAGGTAATAAGAGCAACGCCAAGGCCAAGACCACAAAGAGCAGAGGGACGAAGTAGGTTCCCCACGGTAAGACCCTTGCCGGGGCAGCCCGCCCCACACCAACAGAGCGAGCCACCCTTGAGCCCATGGTCCCCAACGCCATCACCCACGTGGGGCCAGGGCTCGGGAAGACACCTCTGTGGTGGCATGCAGATCTTTGTGAAGACATATTCAAGATCAGATGAGGATTAGAAGACGACGATCCCCGGCAAGATCCTTGCCGAGGAAGGCCACCAGACCCCCTACAAGGCCCTTGCCGGGGACGACAGTGCGCCACGGCAAGACCCTTGCCGGGCCACCCGTCAAGGCCCTCGCCAAGGATGCCAACCAAGCTTCCACCGCCGTTCACATGCAGCTGCCAGCCCAACCAGCTGGGCGGGCACCTGCGTGGCAACATGCAGCTCCCAGGCCAACTCATCAAGCGCCTGCGTGGCGGCATGCAGATCTTCGTGAAGGCTCCACCACCGCGCCACCTCAGCTGCCTGCCTGCCTACATGGCGCCGCACGCATCGCTGGCCAAGGCGCGTGTCGAAGCAAGGAGGAGCGGCGACGGACGGGACGGGCCTCACCCCCGTCCCCGATAAAGCAAGGGGACACCTAAGCTACGCATTAAATGCGTCTTGTCCTGTAATACGAGCGATAAGCTCAGGGCACTGTACGCCTTTCCACCTCCTGTGTGCCACTGTGGCAGCCCCTTCCGACTATAAAAGGAGGCCCATGGCATACTGGAGAAGGATTCAGCTCTTTCGAACCACACACTCACTACAGCTAGTTCGAGAGCTCAAAAACTCTCTGAAATACACCCACCAAAGCAGGACTAGGGTTTTACGCATCCTCGCGGCCAGAACCTGGGTAAACGATCCTTGTGCTGTCTACTAGCCCTGCTCTTCTCGCAACCCCGCACCCCGGCAACCGTAGTAGGGATTCTTGTGATCCGATAGGTGTCGTTCCACACCGACAGCAAGCCATGGATATAGCACTATGGTGGAATAAGGTATACTGGTAGGGGTTATGTGGGAAGACAAAAAAGGAGAAAGTCTCACATCGACGAGGCTAATTAACGGGCTATGGAGATGCCCATCAATTGATGTCAATGCAAGGAGTAGGAATTTCCATGCAACGGATGCACTAGAGCTATAAATGTATGAAAGCTCAAAAAAAGAAACTAAGTGGGTGTGCATCCAACTTGCTTGCTTATGAAGACCTCGGGCATTTGAGGAAGCCCAGCATTGGAATATACAAGCCAAGTTCTATAATGAAATTTTCCCACTGGTATATGCAAGTGACAAAATGAGAGACTCTCTATCATGAAGATCATGGTGCTACTTTGAAGCACAAGTGTGGTAAAAGGATAGTAACATTGTCCCTCCTCTCTTTTTCTCTCATTTTTTTCTCTTTTTTTTATTTGGGCCTTCCTTCTTTTTTTTCATGGCCTCTGTTTTTTTTATTTAGTCCGGAGTCTCATCCCGACTTGTGGGGGAATCATAGTCTCCATCATCCTTTCCTCACTTGGGACAGTGCTCTAATAATGATGATCATCACACCTTTATTTACTTACAACTCAAGAATTACAACTCAATACTTAGAACAAGATATGACTCTATTTGAATGCCTCCGGCGGTGTACCGGGATATGCAATGAATCAAGAGTGACATGTATGAAAGAATTATGAACGGTGGCTTTACCACAAATACGATGTCAACTACATGATCATGCAAAGCAATATGACAATGATGGAACATGTCATGATAAACGAAACGGTGGAAAGTTGCATGGTAATATATCTCGGAATGGCTATGGAAATGCCATAATAGGTAGGTATGATGGCTGTTTTGAGGAAGGTATAAGGAGGTTTATGTCTGATAGAGCAAATCATATCACGGGGTTTGGATGCACCGGCGAAGTTTGCACCAACTCTCAAGGTGAGAAAGGGCAATGCACGGTACCGTAGAGGCTAGAAAATTACGGAAAGGTAAGTGTGCGTATAATCCATGGACTCACATTAGTTATAAAGAACTCATATACTTATTGCAAAAATTTATTAGCCCTCGAAGCAAAGTACTACTACGCATGCTCCTAGGGGAAGGGTTGGTAGGAGTTAACCATCGCGCGATCCCGACCGCCACACAAAGGATGACAATCAATAAATACCTCATGCTCCGACTTCGTTTCATAACGGTTCACCATACGTGCATGCTACAGGAATCACAAACTCCAACACAATTATTTCTCAATTTCACAATTACTCAACTAACACAACTATGATATTACCACCTTTATATCTCAAAACATATATCAAGCATCAAATTTCTCATGATATTATAATTAAAAAGCAAATTGCCATGCTGTTATAAGACTCTCAAAATAATATAAGTGAAGCATGAGAGATCAATAGTTTCTATAAAACAAATCCACCACCGTGCTCTAAAAGATATAAGTGAAGCGCTAGAGCAAAAACTATATAGCTAAAAAAAATATAAGTGAAGCACATAGAGTATTCTAATAAATTCCGATTCATGTGTGTCTCTCTCAAAAGCTGTGTACAGCAAGGATGATTGTGGTAAACTAAAAAGCAAAGACTCAAATCATACAAGACGCTCCAAGCAAACCACATATCATGTGGTGAATAAAAATATAGCTCCAAGTAAAGTTACCGATGGGCGAGATTTAAAGAGGGATGCCTTCCGGGGCATCCCCAAGCTTTGGATTTTTGGTGTCCTTAGATTATCTTGGGGTGCCATGGGCATCCTCAAGCTTAGCCTCTTGCCACTCCTTGTTTCATAATCCATCAAATCTTTACCCAAAACTTGAAAATTTCACGACACAAAACTTAACAGAAAATCTCGTGACTCCGTTAGCGAAAGAAAACAAAACACTACTTCAAGGTACTGTATTGAACTCATTCTTTATTTATATAGGTGTTAAACCTACTGTATTCCAACTTCTCTATCGTTTATAAACTATTTAACTAGCCATAGATTCATCAAAATAAGCAAACAACACACGAAAAACAGAATCTGTCAAAAACAGACCAGTCTGTAGTAATATGTAACTAACGCAAACTTCTGGAACTCAGAAAAATCTACCAAAATAGGAAGAGCTAGACAATTTGTTTATTGATCAGCAGCAATTGTAATCAGTATTTTATCACGTTCTGGTGATTTTTAACAATTGTTTTCGTGAACAGATAGTTTCTGGAATTTTAAGCAAGATCAAATAACTATCGTCCAAGAGGATCCTATAGGTTTAACTTGGCACAAACACTAATTAAAACATAAAAACAAATCTAACCAGCGTCTAGATCAAATATTTATTACTAAACAGAAACAAAAATAAAAAAACTAAAATAAAATTGGGTTGCCTCCCAACAAGTGCTATCGTTTAATGTCCTTAGCTAGGCACAAAAGCAAGGATATATCTAAGTATTGCCATCTTTGGTAGGCAATCCATAAGTGGCTCTCATAATAGATTCATAATGTAATTTTATTTTCTTTCTAGGAAAGTGTTCCATGCCTTTCATTAATGGAAATTGGAATCTAATATTCCCTTCCTTCATATCAATAATTGCATCAATCATTCTAAGGAAAGGTCTACCAAGAATAATAGGACATGAAGGATTACAATCTATATCAAGAATGATAAAATCTACGGGCACATAATTCTTTTGGGTCTGTCTATGTTGCATCTAGATGTGAGATAATATCTCACATCTATGTGTGACGTCACCCAGAAATTGTCATCGTTGTTTGTTTCCCGTTCGTCCCTTCGACGTGAGTTGTTTTTTTGTTTCGGCCTGTATTCGTTTGTTCCTCCCACCCAACCCCACCTAGTCCAACTACCCCGCCTCCTGGGCCTTGTTTGTTGGTCTTTTTTTTTGCCAAC
Source organism: Aegilops longissima (assembly GCA_021605205.1). Taxonomy (NCBI): domain Eukaryota; kingdom Viridiplantae; phylum Streptophyta; class Magnoliopsida; order Poales; family Poaceae; genus Aegilops; species Aegilops longissima. The sequence goes on along the minus strand of CM038680.1, from coordinate 632,176,098 downwards.
CCACCCAGCCCCAACTACCCAGCCTCCTGGGCCTTGTTATTTTTTTTCCTGTTTGTTTGTTAGACACAAAAAAGGACTGGGCTTTGTTTGACAGCATATAACAGTTGCAACCTTGTTTAATTTGTTTCTTGTTCACTCCATGAATCAACAATTGATGCAACCTTGAACGGGTCTGCAGGCAGCCATCTTCAACTGACATGATTAAAGGTTCGTGCATTCCCTTTTTACCAAAGCATCCACCACACAAACATGTCCAGCTATACAGCTGAATACAAAATATTCAGCAAAAATATCATACAACAAAATAGACTCGCAGCTCTTCTCAGTAGGCCGCTTCTTTAACAACATCAGTTCAGCAGGTCAGACTAAACACCTGCTCAAATTGCATAAACTCTAGAATCACATCAGGCAAAGAAACATCAGTCCAGTTCAGCTAGTGTAGTTGATGGCTTCTGGAGTTTATGCCTGGAGGCTGGACCTATGTGGATACAGATTGCACATCTTAAACTGAAAACAATTCATGTGCAGATTCAGAACATAGCTAGTCGCCTCCTGTCATTCCACTCGCCTATGTGCTACCCACACACCTAGTCCACCAGTTTAGAACACAAACATGACACACACCGCCAGGACTAATTCGAGTTGGACGGGGCCACAATTTTGAGTAAGATTTCAACAATATGAACGAACAAAAACAAGCAGGGTTCAGGGAGGGGAGGAGAGGGGTGCTGCTCACTGTCTTTTGATGCGCCTCGGCTGCGGCGCATGGTGGGCCGGCGAGGATGCTGCAGATCATGTCGGCGGCGCAGAGCTCGCGGGCAGAGCCACGCGACGGTGCCTTGTCGGCGGCGCAGAGGACGTCGACGGCGTTCATGCCGCCCGCCTCGCCGGCCGCGCAGCTCTCGTCCGCCGTGTCCGTTGCGAGTGCTTCTTCCGCCGCGCGGGGGTGCGCTGTGGGGGGCTCGTCGGCGGCGAGCTTGGTCGCCATCGCCTTGGAGCTAGTCGCCCCCGTCTCTTCCTCCTCTCCTCTACTCCACCGATTCAAACAGTGCCACACGAGAAAAAAAACAAAATAAATGTGTCGGTGTGGATAATTATGGGAGATCCGTTGGTGCTTTGGGATGTCTTGTAAAAAAAACCCTACAAAAAGTCAGAAAGTGCTTCCAAATACAACATTTAGGCTTGCCTTCCTAGTAGGAAAAAAACCACTTGTTTGTGGTTTGGACTAGCAAGTAGGTGGCAAACAAAAGCTTCAAAATATATGAGATAAAAAAGGCCAAAAACTGGGACACTGAAAAAACTAATGAAACAATTTATGGATGGACAAATTTAATATTTACACAATATTTTGTGGAGTATAACATGTCTTATGACCCATCCATTAAAAATCTAAAAGATCAAAAAAATGTGTTGAATAAAGTGAACATCGTATTTGAACTCATAAAAACTAATTCAAAAACAAAACAAAAATAATAATAATCAAAAAATTAAATGTCGAAATTATTTTTAGTATAGTGTTGTGGCCATCGGGGCAACACAAAGTTTGCGTGGCGCGGATGGTCGCGCTATCGATCCCCAAAGAAAAATATTGTGTAAAAACTACATGAAAAGAAACAAAAACAAGCAAACACCATCCCACCGCGCACCTGAGTTACGAGTTGGAAGTTGAGTTACAACTAGGGCAACTACAAAAAACATACACACACTCGAGTTTCGACTCGGCGGAGAAGTTGCAACTAGGGTGAATACAACCCACCCACCCCACCCCCGGTCGTGAGTCGGCGGTGGAGTTGCAACTGAGGCAAATACAAAACTCCACCCCAAGTTGCGAGTCGGTGGTGGTGTTGCAACTAGGGTGAACACAAAACCCTCTCTAGTTGCGAGTCGACGGTGGACTTGCAACTGGGGCAAATACAAAATCTACCCCCACTCCAGTTGCGAGTCGGTGTTGGGCTTGCAACTGGGGCAAATACAAAAACTACATCCCTTGACTTGCAAGTCAGGGATGGAGATGCAACTAGGGGTGAACACAATACCCTCACCAGTTGCGAGTCGATGGTGGACTTGCAATTAGGTGAATACATAACTACACCCCTCGAGTTGCAAGTCACGGGTGGAGTTGCAACTGGGGCGAATACAAAAAAAAACTACAACCCTCGAGTTGCTGGACTTGCAACTTGGGTGAATTGAAAGAAAAAAACTACAACCCTCGAGTTGCGGAGACGGGAGTGTAGTTGCAACTATGGCGTGAAAAACGAAAACAAAACACCTGTTCGAGTTGCGAGTCGATGATAGACTTGCAACTCGGGCAACGAAAAAATCCCCCTAGTTGCGGTCAAGAGCTTGATTGCAACTACAACTAATATGAAACACAAAAAGAAAACAAAAAACAAAGGGTGAACACAACACCCCCCCCCCCTCGAGTTGCGAGTCATGGGTGGAGTTGTAACTAGGGTGAACACAAAACCCTCTCCAGTTGCGAGTCGACGGTGGACTTGCAGCTGGGGCAAATACAAAAACTACCCCCGCTCCAGTTGCGAGTCGACGGTGGACTTGCAACCGTGATGAATACAAAACCTTCTGAGTTGCGAGTCGGTGGTGGAGTTGCAACTGGGGCGAATACAAAAAAAACAACAACCCTCAAGTTGCAAGTCAGGGGTGGAGTTGCAAATGTGGCATGAAAAACAAAAACAATAACACCCACGGCCTCGAGTTGTGGCTTGATGTTGGACTTGCAACTTGGGTAACGGATGCCCCCCTAGTTGCGGGTGAAGAGCCTGATTGCAACTCCCATGAATCAAAAAACCACTCGAGTTGCAAAGTCGACGATGGACTTGTAACTGGGCGTATACAAAAGCCTTGAGTTGCGAGTTGATGGTGGACTTGCAACTGGGGTGGATACAAAACCTTTTCGACTTGCTAGTCGGCGGTGGAGTTGCAACTGGGGCGAATACACAATAACTACAACCCTCAAGTTGCGAGTTAGGGGTGGAGTTGCAACCGAGGCACGAAAAACAAAAACAAAACAACCACTCCCCCCGAGTTGCAACTTGAGGCTTGACTTGCAACTAGGGCAACTACAAAACTACACCCGCTCGAGTTGCGACTCGGGGGTGGAGTTGCAACTAGGGTGAACACAAAACCCTCTCTAGTTGCAGGTCGATGATGGACCATAGCTGGGAGAATACAAAACTACCCCGATCCAGATTCTTGAGTCGACGGTGGACTTGCAACTAGGGCGAATACAAAACTACACCCCTCGATTTGTGAGCCAAGTGTGGAATTACAACTATGGCGTGAAAAAAGAAAAACACACACCCACCCTCCTAGTTGTGAGTTAATGGTCAACTTACAACTGTGGCGAATACAAAAAAACTACACCCCCTCGAGTTGCGAGTCGGGTGGAGTTGCAACTGTGGCACGAAAACCAAAAACCAAAAACACTACCGGCTCAAGTTGCAACTCGGGGGTGGATTTGCAACTAGGGTGATCACAAAACCACTCGAGTTGCAAGTCAACGATGGACTTGTAACTAGGGCGAATACAAAAAGCCTTGAGTTGCGAGTCGATGATGGACTTGGAACTGGGGTGAATACAAAACCTTCTGAGTTGCGAGTTGCCGGTGGAGTTGCGAATCGGGGTTGGAGTTGCAACTGTGGCACGAAAAAAACACACCCACCATCCCCCGAGTTGGGAGTCGATGTTGGACTTGCAATTGAGGCGACGGATACTCCCCTTGTTGCGGGTCAAGGGTCCCCAGTTACAAACAAAATGGAGCAAACATGGCAAAACACACACACAAAAAAGTGTTTGCAGATCAACGGGCATTTTCGATGAGATTGTGACAACCACGAACTCCAAATTCAGGAAACTTGGAGACATATTATAACAGGGATAAGAAACATATTTGATCTTGTGCACATGTCCATAATTTGGAGTACATTTCATTTCAGGTGAGAACAAATTTCATGTTGTGCCAAATTTTCTTTCTTTAATTTGTCAATCAATAATAAAATAAAAAACACAAGCTGGCACAAAGCAGGATAAACATCAGAAGCGAAGTAAGCAAACTGAAGCAGCACAACCAGAAAAATATCACAGGGATATATCAACAGAGCAAAAAGTAGTTTCATCTACATTGATAAGCATCTTCAGGCAAGCAAGCAAACAGAAAACACTACTCCTATAGAGAGGAGTACTCTGAATATGTAACAACAAGTTTCAGCTACAAGCATAAACATATTGTACCATAGCTAGATTTAGAATCAGAATCAATGTAAAAATGTGGTACAGGACGCGTACACTAGGGCATCTCGCCAAATGAAAAAAAATGCACATATAAGACAACTTAAATCACAGGAATTTAAATTCTGCTTCTTAGAAATGGAAAATACAGACAACTTAAATCACAGGAATCCACACATGGAAATTGCAGAAATGTAAGGCTAAATGTTCTCTTTTTTTAGTTTTTCTTGGAATCTCTGAAGCAGATCACACAATGGGATGAACTAAACATCCTAATCTAATCATCTCCTAGGACCCCACTGATGAGACAAACATACTCCTAAACTTATCATTTCATAACTTAATCAAAAGATGAACTGAAGACAAGCAGAGCATTCTTAGATAGATTCAAAAAAATTATGAACCATACACCACATTTCGGGAGATTGGAGGGGATGAAAGAACCCTAGGTCTATGGACAAACAAACAAGAAACAAAAAGAAAATGTACAGCTGCTAACGAACCCTACCCATAATTCGGGACACTGAGGAGCGACCCCCCAGATTTATGCTGTTAAAATCAGTGAGCAAGGAACAAAAAAAATTAAAGACACTACATAAAAAGAGGAACAAGGATGGAGAAATAGCAAACTACCTGTGATGCGTCTCCCTCTCCAGAAATCGCATGCGCCTCGAGCACCAGCTGCCAGGGAGAAAAATGGGGAACGGTAGATGATGAATGGGAAATGGCCGAAGTCAATGCTTCGGAGGAGAGAAGTATATAACATGGGGGAAAACTGAACGCCGCCCCCTCGTCTTCGTTTCACAAAAATAGCCCACCAGCCCAACAAAGAAGCAACGTGGCCCGCGAAAAACAAACAAAACCAACACAACACGCTCAAGTTGGGCCGCGCGCACAGACAAACGATGAGGACGCGAGCGAAAACACACAATAACGACAGAAAAACAACTAGCACGAATCTTGAAGATAGGACAAGATCTAATGGCTGTGGACTTAGATGTGAGATAGCTATTTCACATCTAGATGTGAAATAGCAAACCTCTACAAAAAAAGGGGATCGAGCCTATCCTTCCCGTGACCAGACAACGTGCAACTAAGATGAAACAAACTACAATCCCAGTTGAGAGTCAAGGCTGGACTTGCAACTGGGATGAAAAACAAAACAAATGCCTAGTTGCAAGTCAGGGGTGAGCTTGCAACTAGGAGAATGAGCCCAGTTGCGAGTCAAGGGTGACTTGCAACTAGGACGAAACAAATTATAATCCTAGATGTGAGTCAATGGTGAACTTGCAAATGAGATGAAACACAAAACACATGCCCGGTTACGGGTCAAAAGGTGGGCTTGCAACTCAGAGGATGGACTCGCAACTCGGACAAGTACGAGACCAATTGCGAGTCAAGGGTGTGGACTTGCAACTGGGACAACTACAAAACTAAGAGCCCAGTTGCGAGTTAAAGGTTGACTTGCAACTGGGAGGAAACAAGTTATGAGCAAGTTGCAATCAAAAGGTAGACTTGCAACTGGGATAAAAAACAAAACACATGCTCTAGTTGTGAGTAGAGAGTGGGCTTGCAACTTGGACAACTACGAGCCCAATTGTGAGTCGGGAGGGACTTACACTTGGGACAACTACGAAACTACGAGCCAGTTGCGAGTCAAGGGTCGACTTGCAACTGGGATGAAACAAGCTATAGGCCCAGTTGCGAGTCAAGGATCGACTTGCAACTGGGATGAAAAAACAAAATACATGCTCCAATTGTGGGTTGAGGGTGGGCTTACAAGTCTGACAACTGCGAACCCAATTACGATTAAAGAGTGGACTTGCAAATGAGACAACTACGATACTATGAGCCTAGTTACAAGTCAAGGGTCTGACTTGCAACTAGGATGAGACAAACTACATGCCCAATTGCATGCCAATGGTGGACCTGCAACTGAGATGAAAAACAAAAACACATGCTCCAGTTGCGAGTCAAGGGTGGACTTGCACTTGGGACAACTATGAAACTATGATCCTAGTTGCCAGTCAATGGTCGGCTTGTAACTAGGATGAAACAAACTACATGCTAGTTGTATGTCAAGGATGGACCTATAACTAAATGAAAATAAAACACAGGTAAAATAATCGGGGTCAAATCTTGGTCAGTGAGAAGATGGGGGATAAGCATCATAGTCAAGCCCCCCAAATGACAACATATATAGGCCCCTGTGAAAGATAAACGCGAGAACATGACGACACAAAACAAATGGGACAAGAGGACGCGTGACAAAAAAGAACAAGCTGACACGGACGTACAAGTTGAAACGGGACCTCTGACCGCGCGGCAAAAAACGGTCCAAACAAAAACACGCGCGCGAATCGGTTGACAAGTAGATAACAAACACAGATTCGACACAGAGCGCGCGTGCCAAAATTACCCGCAATCAAGATTTGCACGACATTTAAAGCAAACGTATGACAAAGTAAAAACAAGTTCATGAATTTAAACGAATAAAGGGGAAAAGAAAAATGAAAAAATGGAAATAGATAAGATAATTTAATACAAAAAATATGAATGTAAAATCATTTATAATTTAAAAAAATAATAAAATATAAAAAATAAAACAAAAGAGAAAATAAAAGCAACGAACAAGAAAACAAATACTAGGTATCAAATAAGAGTGCAGAAAAATAAGAAGAACTAACACTGAGTGTAGCACAGACTTGTGAAAGAAATAAAAAAAGGGGCAATCAACCTGGCAGCAGCAACAACCTTGAGTAGCATGGACTTGGAAAAACCAACAACGCCCGACCTAGCATTAGCAAGGACCTGGACACAGGCAACGCGTGAGACAACGCGCCGCCGAGCGAGCGCAGCAGCCAGATCATGGCGTTTGCACGAATATTAAAGACATTTAATCTAATGGCTCTAGACTTAGATGTGAGATACTATTTCACATCTAGATGTGAAATAGCAAAACAATAAGAATATCATTAATTCTTCCCATAGGTTTCTTAATGGTGGAATCCGCAAGGTGTAAGTTTAAAGAGCAATCATCAAATTCGCGGAAACCTAACAAATCACATAGAGTTTTTGGAATCGTGGAAACACTAGCACCCAAATCATACAAAGCATAGCATTCAGAGTTGCTCCTTACCCAAATGGCGAGCCGTGCAACTATATTTTGGAACAGGAAAAGTGGGCTTGAGGTCATATGCAAAGTGTTATTTGATCTCAGCGTACACCTTAGAGAGGTAGTGCAGGCAGTAAGGTTACATGACGGGACACAGCTTTTTGGGCGCAGCTGGTTTCTGATCTCTATGTATGTGCATTATGAACTGATCGAATAGCACCCAGGATGCAACCAGCGAACGCCCAGGTGCTGGATCTTGAGCTTACGTGCCAGGCTAATCTTACTCCTGGACGGACCACGGTCAGGCAAGCCAAACATGCATATGCACCTGCCCTTGTTAAAGATGTATTCACGATGCAACTCATTCCGAAGCTGTGCTTGCGCGCACCATGTACGCGTGTTTTTGTCTACACACGCTTACCGAACAAAAGGTCCTAAACGTGTGTTCGCATAGGATCATAATATTGCTAATCACGAGTTCTGACAATCGTGTGTGCGCCTGTGCGTGAAACAACTTTTAAGAAGGGAATGGCAAAGATGATACTACTATATACTGCTAGCGGTCAGAGCCCCAAGGTAATAAACTTGCACATGGTGTAGTTATTTTCATGTATCTCCCTGCCATGTTCTTGGCTCAAAGTACAGAGCAATTATGAACCGTGATACATATCAAGTACAAGAAATCAGTCAAGTCTTTTACTAATTTTCACGAGTGGAAATTACCATTTTCCTAATCAGTATGCATCTACATTACTGGCTGGCTAAAATTCTTTATCAACTCGTAGATTTTCCTTTTTGACAATGGAAGGATCCTTATCCCAGCATTGGAATCATTCAATGCGCACATCTTATTTTATTCAATGAAGGTCAACACCAATTCCTAGAATAATATGCAAATATAAATCGGCAAACATTGCTAAATCGCACCACCGGTTTCCTAATCTGATACATGAACAGTGCAAGTGTGAATCAATCAGCTTTAACTGTACTTTGCCTTTGGAGTTTCCCTTGTATGGATTGCTAGCCGGTGCAGTAAGGGCCTTCCGGTGTGGAAGAAGCCACATGAATAACTTGCATTTTGGCTCCGCCTTGGCATTCCAAACTTTCTTGGCCAAGAAAGGGGAAGTGGTACGCGGAAGAAGCCAAGTACAAACCTTAGGGAGAAGCAATCCACACAATGGCATCGTCACCTGCGGGATCAAGGTGGATGTCCTGCAACAAAGTCCAAAGAGTGATATATTCGCTAATCTGAAGAGTGGTGGTAATAGCCCGAATTGAGCGGATCCAACGATTGTCCCGAAGATCATTCATAACAGTCCCGTGCTTGCGCCTTGCAAGCGGAAAAAATGGTCCAGCCACCTATCAAACTAGAAACTTGCCTTTGACCCATTGCCAACAGTGAATCAGTGATAGTAGCCCTGAAAAAAATGGTCATGTCTTTGTCATCGCAAGGGAGCCCGGACCCTGCCCATGGCCTGTCAGGAGCCGTCCAATTGATCCAAGGCCAGCGTAGACGGAGTGCCCGCCCAAAGTTTTCCATATCCAGCACGCCCAGGCCAACGAACTCTTTTGGCCTACAAACCATGTTCCAATCAACTAGTAGCACACCAGAGAAAGGCTGTAGTGAACTAGAGGCTATACGTTGTGAACAAGAACCCAGGTGTGGTAGATGTTATGTCACTCGTTCGAGTATTTAACCAAAAACTACCACAATTCATGGAAACGTGACGAAAAGCTACCACTTTACGATTTTGTGCGTAAAAATACCACTTTTTTCCTAAACCGTGGCAAAAAACTACCAAGTTTTGTAACCGCTCGCTTCGCCCGCGCTAAGCCCGAATCTGACCGGTTGGGCCCACGAACCAGGTGCCATCGTGGCCAACCTTCGCCCGCCGCGTGTTAATAGCCATTAACGGCGCGTTTGCGGCTGTAGGTGGTCCAACAAGTGGCCCCACAGGTGAGAGCGAGGTCAGCCACTCACTCATCCTCTTCCTCCTCGCTCGCTCGGTCACTCCTCATCCTCTCCCTCTCCCTGGTGCTCTGAGCATATCGCCGTCGCCGCCGCCGCCATTGCTGCCGGTAGAACTTGAGGATGCCATCCTGGAATGAAGAGGAGAGCTCGGACGAGGACATCTGCATGGTTTCAATGGATCCTCAGCTCTTTGTAAGTGCATAATGGTGGAACAGGGTTAGGGTTAGGGTTAGTTCATCCAAATTGGAGATTCCAAGTTGCTTTTTGTTTGATTCCAAGTTTATTTTGCAGGAAACCCCTGACAGTGTGGTGGATCCATCTTTCTGTGGTTCTTTCACCGAATCTTTGCCGACATGCAAGATGCATCATCAGAGGCCGAAGAAGATGATAGCTTTTGAAGGTGCTTTGACACGGAGGCGATTCCTCGGTTGTCCTGTGCAGCAGGTATTAAATCTTGAACACTTACTTGTTTTGCTGATGGAGATGTGTGGTGTGCGATGTATTTTGCTGCTGGAGATGTGTGGTGTAGCAGGTATTAAGTTGTGCGGAGATGTGTGTTTTGTTTTGAACTGAAATTGAAAAGTGCCATACATATGGAAGCATATATGTGAAAGTAGATCTTGAGTTAACTTAATTCAATAAATGACTGAACCTGAGAACACCTGTTAAATGTGAACCGTGAACTGAATATATCTGTTAGCTATTAAGTTAATATAGATGTTAACTGAAAAGAACAGAGTTAACTGAATTTATCTCTGGTGCTAAATAAGGTGTTGTGTGCTTAGTCTCGAAGAATTATGTTAGCTGAATTCAGAGAGCATTGATGTAAACATAGGGTTTCACTTAACAGAATTGAGTTTTTGACTTGAGTTATCTGTACTAAGTTTGTTAGTAAGGTGCTTTGTGCTTAATTATAAAGAATTCACTACTGCAGGATGCTGCTAACGCGACACTACGATCAAAGACCCTTCAAGAAACTGTGTGCGATGTAATAATCGCAAACGGTGGTGTTAGAAAACCGTCAAAAATGACCTAAATGTTTGCGATGACGGATGCATCAAAAACGGTTCAGATTTTAGTTGCGTGTGTGATGCAGGCCATACGGTTCAGTTCAATTAACTGTTTGCGATGAGGAGTAACAAAAGAAACGGGCAGCCAGATGAAGGTGTGTGCGATATACATCATACGGTTCACTCGGATGAAGTGTTTGTGATTAGGTAGCACAAAAGAAATGGTCAGCCAGATCAAGGTGTGTGCGATATACACATGCGGTTCACTCGGCCCTTGTCGTCAGTGTGTGACCTCTATGGCAACCGTTCGCTCCCCAGGCGCCTCTTCGTGTACCGTGACAACCGTCCGCCGCCTCTTCACGTTTCCCTCTTGATTTGGAACTGCTGTCGCACGCTCTTCCTCCCTCCATTTGCCTTCACCCTTCCTTCTGCCATTGTCCAATCATCTTCTCCATGGAGGGAACAGGCCGGAAACGACCCCGTTATTCTTGCCCCGATCTGAAAGATGACGTGGTGGAGGAACTCATTGATCGGTGCGACTTCATCACCTCGGCTAGCATGGCAGGTTCGTTCAAGACCATTCTCGACTCAACTACTAACATCATTACAAGGAACCCAAGGGTCCAGGAGCGGTTTGATCTCCCCTATCTTCTTTGTCGTGACCCTGCTGACTGGCGCGGGGACGAGGGAAGCCTCTCCTTGTGCAAGTTGATGCCGCTTGATAATGATACGCATGATGTTAAGATGCCATCTCTTGAGGACAAGGCTTGGGCAGGCGCAAATGGACATTAGGTTGTTTATATTGGGTACAACTACGAGTAGGAACTTGTGAATGTGTACACTCGTCACCGGGTTCCACTTCCAAAAATCCCAGATGACTGCCTAGAGGTTGAGTACACCGATATTCTACGTGAGTTCAAATACGATCATGGTTACTATCATCTATGGAAGATAGAAATTTGTCGAGTTCCCAACCGCTCTTGGGATTACACGAACTATGAAGTTGTTGCTATCTTAGACAAGCTTGTTGTCGTCCTTACTTCCACGCCTCGATGGATATTGCTCAAAAATCAATTTTTCTACACGGATGAGTACTGCGATGCAATTCAATACGAGGGTCTTGTGACTGCTACCACCACTCGTGGCACTGTTTTTGCATGGAATCCTGATGCTTTCGGTACGTTTGTCTTCCACCGTAATTATAATTGTTTCATCCACATGCATGCGGGTTAGCTAGTTTTCCTTTACTAATTAAACTTCTTGTGTTTCCAAGGTCCTGTGAACATTCCACCACCTATACTTGAAACTTTTTATAACCAAGGGGGAGATGACGATGCTGATGATCACGAGTATGAGGACGAGCAGGACCCATATACTCAGTGGTGCCTGGCAACTTATTCCGATGGATCACCTCTTCTTGTCTATATACAGGGCACTGCTGATGTTACTAAGGAAGCAGGTGTTGTCTCGCATGGTCGCACTCTCCGGACCTATTCCAACATCTGTTGCAGGGTACTCGGGATGGATACTAGTGTACTAGCGCCAACACCTTCTCCTTGGTTCAGTAATTAAAGTCTTGGAGGAAACTCACTCTTCCTTGGACAAAACTATCCAATGATGGTGGAAGGTGATCCAGCTGCCGTTGACACAACGTTACTACCATTTATGAGAAGCAAATGTATCTATACCTCAGACATTGCTATGCTTCCCTACCGTCCCAATATGGGTCCTGACATAGGCCGCTTCAGCCTGGATGATCAGTCTTGCGTTGGTCTCGAGATTGAGAGTAGCCGGCCCTTCCCAGAGAATCACTTCTGGTTCAAAGCAAGCGTTTCCAACGCCGACGAGTGGTTGAGCTGAAGTTCATTTCATCGCTTTGTTATTTGTTGTGTGAGAAAACTTTACTAGAATGTTTTGTTGGAAATGATCTATAATCCAACGTGTATCCTCGTTGTCGTGTGGGTTGATGACTTGTTGTATGTAATCTATGGTACATTTGCATATGCTTCCATCAATTCACCCCTGCTAGTGATGTACATATGAACAGTGCTAGTAATTTTAGTTGCAAAAATTATATAGTGCTAGTGATTTTTAGCTGCATATTTTGACAAATCGCAGTGTTATAAGGTCGACAAACAATGTTACTAGATAAACAAATGTCAATCTTTTCAGTTTGAAAATGGCAACATACCCAAAATGACAGATATGCAAATCTTACCCAATTGTTTGTACGTGGTTGCACACGGGTCATGCAAAACAACTGTTTGTGTTGAAGGGATGGAGAAATCCTGCTCGGCACATTTTCCCTTGGTTTCCTGGGGAAGCTGTCGGTTTGCATACGGGTGTTCTAACTAAAACGTTTGTGATTAGTGTTTTATATTTGAAAACCATTTACCTTTTTTTCAAAAGAAAATTGTGTGATAAGTCTGTACATTAAGAGAGAAAAACGCAAGTTCATTCAAACAATATCTTTCATTCAGTCACACTGTGAATTTATATTCATATGATCGAGAAATCGAGATATAGTATTAAACCCCAAAAAAACTATTTCTGGCGGCGGCGGAGGCGGCGTGCTACGCCGTCGTTGTCGTTGTCGTCCTTCGGGATGCCGTTCTTGAAGTCTTCAAGGCAGCACAAAATGTTCTTCACTCGTAAATCAAAATTCAAGGTCGCGCGATCGACGGACAGGGCACGGGAGGACGGCAACAGGCGCCGCAAAGAGGTAGCGGTCGACGGCAGCGTCCCATGGAAGTCAAAGGGCTCGCTTCCCAGTGAGCCTGCGCAGCGTACAGCTCGCAGGCTTCCCGGTGAGCCCGCGCATTGGAGGACAGCTTGCATGCCTCTCCGTCAGCCTGCGCACCGGACTGCGCACACACGCCTCCCGTTCAGTCAAGGTCAAGCAGTTGTCCGCACGGCACCTCCTACAGCCATTAAAACCAAGACACGTGGCGTCACGTGAATGGTTAACAGAACACACAGTTTGAATTGTACAAACGTTTGAGATATTAAAGTGGTAGCTATTTTTTCAAAATGCCTTTGTTGGCTATCATTATTCAAGTGCGCCTTCTCTCCAAATGGACATGAAAAATGCCACAACATGTGGGGTGCCATTCCATGATAGCATGCCAAGTTTCGTGAATTTCAGACGAGTTTTGGATTTACTAGAATTTAAAATCCAGGCATCTCAATGTTTTGCCGGCAATCAACGGTGCCCTGGTGTTTGAAATTCATTCCCATTTCTTGCATGGGACCTAAGCATGCACCCAAGGACACAAATTTGATTTTTCAACCAATTTATATGCACTGGAGCTTGTGCATGTGGTTCAAATTTGAATTATGCACATAAATACATTGAAAGCTCAGTTAATGCATAAAAATGTCCAAACGAACCCCAAAAAATCCCAAAAATTGACACAACACTCCTGTTGTTCTATGTTGACACGAGAAAAAATTTGAAAGCAATAAGAGGAAATGGATATCGTTTCGTCCCCAAAGGTGGGACGTTCCTAACCGAAACCATCATGCTTGTTGTGAGAAGCTCTAGTTTGTGAGAAGCATATACCCGAACCTGCCCCAAATGGGGCAATTTTTTACCACGGCATGTTGATGCCGCTCCATGATAGCATGTCAAGTTTCATGAATTTCAGATGAGTTTTGGATTTACTAGAATTTAAAAACCAGGCATCTCAACGTTTTGCCGGCAATCAACAATGCCCTCGTGTTTGAATTTCATTCCCATCTCTTGCATGGGACCTAGAAATTCACCCGAGGACACAGATTAGATTTTTCAACCAACTTTAGTGCATTGGAGCATGTGCTTGTAGTTCAAATTTGAATTATGCACATAAAATGCCTAGAAAGCCCAATTAATGCATAAAAATGTCCAAATGAACCCCCAAAAATCACAAAAATTGACGCAACACTCTATGTTGACACTAGAAATTTTTTGAAAGCAATAAGATGCAATGGATCGTTTTGTCCCCAAAGGTGGGACGCTCCCTATCGGAAACCATCATGCTTGTTGTGAGAAGCTTATACCCGAACCTTTTGCCCGAAATAGGACAATTCTTTTACCATGGCATGTTGATGCCGCTCCATGAAAGCATGCCAAGTTTCATGAATTTCAGACAAGTTTTTGATTTACTAGAATTTAAAAACCAGGTATCTCAACGTTTTTCCGGCAATCAACACTAGTAGAAAAGGGGGCAATGGTCCAGGCCGGGTCAGCCCATTAGTCCCGGTTCAGTCCAGAACCGGGACCCATGAAACATTGGACCCGTTCGCAAGCCCGAGGGCGGCCGGACCACGTGGGCCATTGGTCCCGGTTCGTCGGACCTTTTGGTCCTGGTTGGTGGGACGAACCGGGACCAATGGGCCTTGCCACGCCCATGACCATTAGTCGATTTGTGCCTGGCCGGGACTAAAGGGTTGGTCCTCGTTGCGCTCAGAGTTTAGTCCCACCTCGCCAACCGAAGGGCGCTCACACCAGTTTATAAGCCCGTCCCTCTCTGCCTTGTTGAGCTCCTCTCAAAGTGAAAATAGATACCCCTATAGATGGAGTTTGACTTAAATTCATAGTGAATTTCTCTGAAATTCATAGAATTTTATTATGAATTTAGGTTGAATTTTCTCTATAGGCGCATCTATGTTCATTTTTTTAGTAAAGTTAATCACAAACTTGTGACTCACACAAATTTCAAAGAATTCAAATTTTAACTATAGAAATTTGAAAACTAAGGGAAAACTTTGTTTTTGCCACTCTAGGTTTTGACCACTTTGCTTATGCCACTCTAGAATTTGACAATTCACTTTTGCCACTCTTAGTTTTTGACAATACATCACACTTGCCATTCTGTGGCAAAAGCAATAATTTTATAGTGGCAATTGTGATAGTTGTCAAAATCTAAGACTGGCAAAAGTGAAATGAAAAGTTATTGCTTTTGCCACGGAATGGCATTTGTGATGTATTGTCAAAAACTAAGAGTGGCAAAAGTGATATGTCAAATTCTAGAGTGGCATAAGCAAAGTAGGAAAAAGCTAGAGTGGCAAAAATAAAGTTTTCCCAAAAACTAATGGCACTAACATAAAGTATATAATTTTTCTAAAACTAATGGCACTAACAGAAAGTTTATAATTTTGCTGACCTAAAACCAAAAAGAATTAAAAAATAAAGCAAAAAACAAAAAAAAATGCAGAAAACAAAACAAAAAACTGGAAACAAAATAAAAATAGCAACAATAAGTATTTTGTTGTAAGTAGAAACAAAATAAAATAAATAAAGCAAGAAAGAAAACAAAAAAAATAAAAAGGTGTTTTCAAATTTGAAAACTAATGGCACTAACAGAAAGTTTATAATTTTTCTAAAACTAAAAGCAAAAAGAATTAAAAAATAAAGCAAAAAAAATGCAGAAAACAAAACAAAAAAAACTAGAAAAAAAATAAAAATAGCAACAATAAGTAAAGAAAACAAAAAAACAAAAAAGTGCCTCCTACTGGGCCCCCACTACCTGAATACGACTAGAAACCCTACCATGGGCCAGGATTCAGGCCGCATGAGGCCCAGTGGGCCTGAGCAGATAAGTTGCTTTAGGCCCGTAAGCCTGCATTTGAGAGGAGCTCGAAGTGGTCAGCAGCAGCGCTTATAAACCCTGTCGAGCCCTTTAAACTAGCGAGGTGGGACTAAACATCCCACCGCACCCACCAGTTCGGCACAAGGCCTTTGGTCGGTTGGTGGCACCAACGGGACTAAAGGGTGCATTGGTGCCGGTTCGTGGCACAAACCGGGACCGGTGCCCTTTAGTCCCGGTTGGTGCCACCAACCAGACCAAACCGCCGCTTCCCGCCCTTTGGGCTGCTGAAAAGTGGCCTTTGGTCTCGGTTGGTGGCACCAACCGGGACTAAAGGATGGCATTGGTCCCAGTTTGTGCCACGAACAGGGACCAAAGCCTTTTCTATATAAGCAACACTTGGGAAATTTCCCCCACCCGCCATTCTTCTCTCCAACGCCGCCAGGCTGCTGCGCTGCTCCTCGACACCGGCCCCTGCCCCGGCGTCGCCGTCCGTCCCCTAACCGCCCGAGATCGCCGCGCCCGGCTCGCCGTCGCCCGTGCCCTCGCCCGACGCCGTCATGCTGCTCGTCGCCCTGCCCAGCCGGCGCGTCCTTGCCCGCCCTTGATCGTCGCCGTCGCCCTGCCCGCCCCTTCCTCGCCGGCCGTCGCGAAGGCCCGTTGCCGTCCTCGCCGCCGAGCAGCGCCCTGCCTGTTGTCGTCCTCGCCGCCCGAACCAGCGCCCCTGCCCCTCCGTTGGTCTGCGGCGCCCTCCTGTTTTTTTTCTTATATTACATGCTTGTTTTTTAGATATATATATATATATATATATATATATATATATATATGTATATATGTGAGTATATGTATTGTGTATATTGCTTCTTTTCAGATTTTGTTTCATATATATGATGATTTGTATTTTTCTTTTTTATAAAAATGTATATATGTTTGTATGTTCTCTGTGTATATATGTTCAGATATGCAAAAGTTAGATTTATATATTTAGAAAAGGATTATCTATATATGTTCTCTGATTTAGTACATTTTAGGTTAGTTTCATTTTAGAAAAGTTTTATATATTTAGGAGAGGAAAAGGAAAATAAGAAGAGGAAAAGGAGAAGAAGAGGATAGGAAGAAAAGGAAGAGGAGAAGAAGAAAGGAATAGAGGAGAAGAGGAAAAAATAGTTGTTTTCTATTTTTTCTTCTTCTCCTCTATTCCTTTCTTCTTCTCCTCTTTTCTTTCTTCTTTTTTTCTTCGATCTTCTCCTCTATTCCTTTCTTCTTCTCCTCTTTTTATTTCTTCTTCATTTTCTTATGTTTTATCGGGTCTGTCATCGTCCATATACCCCTCCCGATAACTTCAACATGAGGGGGGGGGGTCGATATACCCCCTCCCCGATAATATTATTTTCATGTACGTATGTCGTGTCGATATATAAACTCCCGATAACTTCAACACGTGGGGAAATTCGATATAGCCTCCGATAACTTCAACATGAGGGGGGTCGATATACCTCCCGATAACTTCAACATGTGGGGGCATATACCCCCGATAACTTCAACACGTGGGGGGTCGATATACCTCCCGATAACTTCAACACGTGGGGGTCGATATACCCTCCCGATAATATTATTTTCGCATGTAAGTATGTCGTTGTTGTCGATATAAACCCCTCCCGATAACTTCAACACGTGGGGGGGGGGGGTCGACATACCCCCTCCCCGATAATATTATTTTCCCATGTACGTATGTCGTCGTTGTCGATATAAACCCCTCCCGATAACTTCAACACTTGGGGGGGGGGATCGATATACCCCCTCCCCGATAACATTATTTTCCCGTGTATGTATCTCGTCGTTGTCGATATTACCCCCTCCTTGAAGCGTTCTCGAGGCCACCCCAAACCCTAGTTAGCTAATTGATGCATTCGTTGTTTTGGTATATGTACACATATTAATTAACTCTCGTCTTTCTTCTTTTTTCTAGCCATCCAGATTGAGCACAACTTCGGTAAGGAGACGAGGCCCGAAGAAAAAGTTGAGCTCGGATGAAAGGTTTGAGATCACAGCAATCGCGCGCGACGGCGAACCGATTGAACCCATCCGGACAAAGAACGCATTTGCTGCTCAGTGCGGGGTTCTTGTTAGGGACAGGATCCCGATCAGCATCCACCAATGGTATAAGCCTAAGAACAAAGACCACGAGGTGTCTTATGTCAATGATATGCGAAAGATGATCTTTGGGTGAGTGAAGGCAAATTTCACCCTACCGCCAGAGGATGATCCAGAGAAGCCAGTTATAGAGCAATTAATCAAGTCTTTTGCTCTTAAGAAGATGGCAGGCCTATTCAGGAGGTGGAAGAAAGAGCTGAACAAGTTTGTCGACAAAGAAGAGACACCAGAATTCATCGGCAAATATGAGAAGATCAGAGATCATTGGCCCGCATTTGTGGCCCACAAGACATCGAAAAAGAGTACGAAGATGTCGGCGACAAACAAGCAAAATGTTGCGAAGAAGAAGTTTCACAATCGCACGGGGTCAGGTGGCTACCTCAAAGCCCGGCCTAAGTGGGCCAAGGCTGAGAATGATCTGCTTGATAAAGATATCGAACCAGAGACAATGAACTGCCCAGACCGTTGCCGGACTTGGTTCTTCGGGGTTGGTGGAACCTTGGACCCTGTATCAGGGAAGTGCTGTTGGACGGACGAGCAACTGAAAATACCAGTCAAGATGCTTCGGCACTATATCAATGCAGCGCAACAAGGGACGCTCGTTCCAGACAGGGAGGACGACGAGCTCACAATGGCCCTCGGGGATCCTGAGCACCCTGGACGGACACGAGGCACGGCAGGCTCCATTCCATGAAAGGTTGGTTTTCCGGACGCAGGGGGTTACAAAACCCAGGAGAGGAGGAAGAAAGTGGAGCATAGGCAACTGCAGGCGCTGCACGAAAGGGTACAAGGGCTAGAGGAACGAGAAGCAGATCGCAGCTAACGACGTGAAGCTTCCCGAAGCTACCCGCCATCTCGGCGGAGAAGCAGCGTGGCTTCCACCGAGCTGCTTCAGCGGAGCATGTCTTGGCGGCTCTGCTAGCTACCCGTGGATTTTATCACGGAGTCTCAAAATTGCCACCTTATGGCGCAATGGCAAAACTTAAAAGTCAAAGGCGGTGTCGGCCAAGTTCGACCTTCCGAACCGGCGCAACTTTTCACTTTGTCGTCCGATTCGAGAAGGATATGCTAGGGTGATAGTGGGCCGAAATATGAGAGGATTTGAGGACCTCGGCTTGACCACCCTCTTGATGAAGGGAGACTCGGCTGGGTTATGCTCTGAAGACTCCATGCCTATGGTGGAAGGAGTTCTTCAAGCTTCCGACTGGGCGCCTCCTCCTCCTCCCGTGAGTCGGGCACTCCGCCTCCTCCCTGCCTCCTCCTCCGTGAGTGGCGATCAGGCAGTCGGCCTGCTTCTCCCGGCGTGGCGGCCTCCGCCTCCTTCTCCGCTGCGCCCAGTGCGCCTGAGAAGCCAGCAGCCTCCTCCTTCTCCGCCTCGCCAGCAAGGGCAGAAGAGACCCGCCGCCGCCCCGGCTGCTCCGGCGCGTCGTAGTCCTTCTCCACCGCCTCGTAAGAAAGGAAAGACAGCTGCAGCTGCTCCGTCTGCTCCTTCGTCTAGCAGTACAGCCAGAGGCGGGAGGCAATACAGATTCGGTCCTTCTCTGAAGACTCCAGAGAAGTTACCATACGAGAGGAGCCTGGAGGAAAACACAAAGATCGTGCGAGCTGAAGTGAAGAACTTCTTTGAAGGGCTGAAAGCAAAGAAACATCCACCTCCGGAGGAGAAGATAGATCCGGTGAAAGTGAAGCGTACTCTGGCTGCCCTGAGGAAACCACCAAAGTCTCCGCCGAAAGGCAACTATGGCGCATCCTTGAAAAGTCATTTGTCCAAGCGAAGCGATGCAAATCTTGTCAGCGATCAAAGGTTAGCGAGCGGCGATCTGGGAAAAAATTGCCCAGCTCGGCGAACAAGCGAACCAATCGCTCCCCGCTCGGTGTCCGAAGATAGCATCGCTAATGATCCAGGCGGGATGGTGCGGGTTATAACAATCCTGCAGATTACCTGCCCGACGATGTACATTATGATTTCTTGGGCGGACCAACAGATACGTGTCGGGAAGCCTCTCGTCAAAGATGAAAGATCTCTAACAACGATGATGTTCAGATTCCATAATTGGTGCGTGAAAACCTGCGAGAGAGTGCGAGGGAGGAATATTTTGATGTTGAGTGTTAGAGAGGAGCATGACCTCGTTGGAATTGAGCAGTTGAATGTTCCATTTGAGGAGTTCTTAGCGTTTTTCAATCTAAAGGCCCTCAATAAATTAATGGTCACTTGCTACTGCACGTAAGTAGTACTACTTCATCATTAATTAAGTCTCTATATATAGGTCAGCTCTTTCATTGCATGTATTTTAATTATCCTCACTATATTAATTATGCAGATTGAAGATCGCCGAATTGAAGAAAAGACAAGTCGGTGATATTGGGTTCATTAACACAAATCTCGTAGATGCATTTATGGTTAAATCTCATGCCAAAGATACCGAGGCCAAGCTGCTACAATCGTTTGTACTAAATCAAAACAAAGCTATAATACTCTTCCCTTACGAAGTCAAGTGAGTGTTAATGTCTTGTGCATCCCTTATTACTCGAGGTTGTAGTAATGTAATTGATGAGTTATGCATGCTTGCGCAGGTTCCACTATATTCTCCTAGAGATTAAGCTTGAAGAGGGACAAGTAACCGTCTTAGACTCGAGACGAAAAGATCCCACGGAGTATGCGGACTTGACTGAAATTCTAGAGAAGTAAGTCAAACCGATCATTATCGCACCATATTGACAACTTTGTTCATTTCATGATATCAAGTAATTGTTTTCTTTGTCTGGCAGGGTTTGGGAAAAATTCACCTCAAAAACTCCGGGACTGCCGAAGAAGCTGCAACTTAGATACCTGAAAGTAAGTACTATAGTAGCATGTTCCACGCATCTCCTAGTGATTCAAGCGCTAGTTTCATCAATACCATTGAGCATGCTTGCTAATTATCAGTTTGATTGACCTCTGTTCCTTGTAAAGTGGTTGTGGCAGGAACAAGGGAATGATTAATGTGGATACTACATTTGCGAGTCCATCCGCCACACGACCTGTGAGCGGGGCTACTCTGACAAACAATATGAAGTGCGTAAATAATAATATTCACAATTTTATTTTATTACCATCATTTGTGTTCAGTTTCATTTATTCATATATATGTATTGACCCCCTTCTTCAAATTAGATGTTTCGGATGCGGAATGAACTCCTACCACCAGATCGTATGCGGGCAATTCAAGACGAATTGGCGGCATTCTTTCTTGACCACGTGATCGCTAAAGACAGAGAATACCATGTGGACCCTTAGTTTGTTTGGAATTAGGAGATTATATTGTAAGAGATAATTATATTGTATATATGTAGCCATGGCGTCGGATAGATATACGAGAACTTGTTGTTCGACCAATCTCTCGAGAAGGAGAGGTGGTCGATATCACTTCTCTCTGTATGCATATGTTCATGGCGATCTTACTGTTTCCTTCATTTGCTTACTAGCTAGCTAGAGTGTCTAGTCCTCTGTATACGTATATATATAGTACATAGCGTCGACCAAGCACGGAGATAAGAGATGACAATTCTCTCTATTAATTAGCTAGCTAACACAAACACCTAAATTAACCCCCAAAACCCCCAACCCCCCTTCAAAACAAAAACAAAAACACCAGCCACTGAAATCTTGTGGCGTGGAAGCCTTTTGGTCCCGGTTTATGTCACCAAGGGACCAAAGGCCTCCTACTGGGCTGCCCTTGGCGGCCACGTGGATGCCCATCTGTCCCGGTTCGTGTAGAACCGGGACTAAAGGGAGGCATTAGTAACGACCTTTTAGTCGGTTCAAGAACCGGGACTAAAAACCCTCTGAACAGGACAAATGCCTGTTTTCTACCGAGGCTGTGAGTGCCACAGTGTTTGAAATTTATTCCCGTCTCTTGCATGGGACCTAAGCATGCACCCAAGGACACACATCTGATTTTTCAACCAACTTTGGTGCATTGTAGCATGTGCTTGTAGTTCAAATTTGAATTATGCACATAAAATGCCTAGAAAACCTAGTTAATGCATACAAATGTCCAAACGAACCCTGAAAAATCACAAAATTGTACACAACTCATGCTGTTCTATGTTTCCACTAGAAAAAGAATCGAGATCAAGAAGAGGCAACGGATATCGTTTCGTCTAGAAAGGTGAAACGTTCCCTACTGTAACTGTTGAGGATACAACTACAGAGTGTGAACCGCCCGGAATCGGTTTACCTCGTCGTGATCGAGCCCATATGGAGCTGGAGCCCGAAGGGAATTAAGATCCATACATGTAAACCGCCCTAATCTGTAACTTGTATTGTAAGACAAGAAAGGAGAGACCAAACCGGACTCTTGTATGAGGCGGATTGGGATTCATAAGCCGGCAGGCGTTAACCCGTGTATATAAGGGGCGACCGGCGGCGAGTTAAAGACAGGAGATTCGAGGCCAAGGCAAAGCTATTGCTCCCTAATCGCGAATCATATCAATCACACCACAAGCGGGCGTAGGCTTTTACCTTCATCGAAGGGCGAACGATATAATTCCCGTGTCTTGTGCCGCATTAACCCCTCTAGGTTAACCCGCACGATGGCCCTGCGACTAAGTCCTTTCATGAGGACATCTGCCGTGACAGTTCCACGACGGTTGGCGCCCACCGTGGGGCTATCGCGCGATGGTTTGATGATCTTAGAGGCAAGTTCGAAGGACTCGAAGGCTATCACGATGGGCGGATGACTAAGAGTCGTCGCGGCAAGCTCTACATCGGCGATCGCGGATTTGGGGCCCGAGGCGGCTCGGTTGAGTCTGGTGCGGGTCCCCTTTGGCGGCATACACGTGTTCATTGGCAAGATCGGCGAGGCAGGGCTGGGCGGACATCTGCACCGCCCTCGTCGAGGCGGCTCGGTGGCGAAGAAGAGTCCTGCCCAGCCATACCGGCGGTCAAGCATGTATTCGTGGGAGTCGTCCACGGAGGTTCTGGCGGATCAGCATCTGGTGACGAAACCGTCGTTTACTCTGGCGGCGAGTCGTCGGCGGGCGAGTCTTTATACCAGCTGCGGGATGGCGGATCGGGGCTGTTCCGGCGGTGAGAGCATTCGGACCCCTTGATCTACCCAACGGGTCGAGGTCTTCATGGCCGGCACGCAGGAGGCGCTTCACTCTTCGGCCGCGGCGCCCCTGGTCGCCGGTTCAACAGCGGTGATGGCAGCCGGGGAAGGAGGCCCTGTGCGCCCGCCGGCTCAAGTTTTGTCAGAGCTTTTCGACGCGTTAGCTGTGCTCCTGGCGGAGGCTAATCCGCCGGATCAGGACTTTCACAACGCGGAGATTGCAAAGGTGAGGACAGATCACCAATGCTAAAGCGGACTTAGCAGCCGCAGACGAAAGGATGGCAGCGAGCAGGCGCTTTGGATCTGTGAGCTTATAGGCTCGAGCTGGACAGGCGCGCACAGAAGTCATGAAAAGGAAGTACAGGTCCCGTTTACCTTCCGTTTTGAGGAAGGAGCTTTTGAATACCCGAGGGGCAGGGACCAGATAATCCGCCGCCATTGGTAAACCGGCGAAGCACAGGGGCGGCCGCGCAGTTCAGCCCGGATGATAGATCTACCTCGCCATCATACCGGCGCACCCGGACCGTGCGAGACACCTCCGGGTCATTACTCCAACCCGATGGATAACCTCGTGGCGGCTGCGGCACGGTTAGAAGCAATCCCAATTGAAGGCGATTCACCACGAGGCGGTGGAACACGCCGGGTCAAGGAAACTCCTCGGGGCGGCCTTGGCTCGGCAAGAAGCGTACTCGTCTGATCGAGATAGGATCCATTCCACCCCCGCCCGAGTCGGAGCTGCAGCCCGGCGTCGATGAACCGGCCGTGTCGAGCAATGCGCGGCGTGGACCGCCCAGCGGCAACAATCCGGCGGCGGCTTTGAGGATGCTCAAGTGGTAGTGGACGCGCCGAGAACGCGTGGGGAGGCGGATTAGCGGCACAAGCGGAGGATCATCCGCCCGCGCGGTTCGACCAACCATCTTGAACCGGGGTCACGTCGGCTCTTTGGGGTGCCTTGCCTCGTCCCCGCTTACGCATAGCGTGCGCTTGCCCAAGGATTTCAAGGGGCCCGCAAGGTGCCCAACTATCTTGCCGACTTGGCTCGAGGCATGGATAGAAAGCTACGAGATGGCCATGGAGATCTTTGGATGTGGATGAAGCAGCATGTGCAAAGTACTTCACAATGATCTTTGGAAGGTACTGCCGGACCTGGTTGAAAAACTTGCCGCCCGACTCTATCAGCTCGTGGGCGCAGTTGAGAACCAGTTCATCAAAATTTCAAGGACACCTGTAAACAGCCCATGTCGGTGGTGGATCTGGCGACTTGCGTCGAGCAGACGGAGAGTCTACAACCCATTGGAGTGCGCCGTGTCTCGGAAGTTTTACATTCTTCGACCGGATCAACCCTGGTTCGCGATCATGACCTTGGAAGCCAATTGCGGTTCGAGCCGTTGAAGCTGAAGCTGGAGTCGCATGAAGCGTTTTGTCATGATATGGGCACTCTAATGGGTGTTTTGGTAAAATACGCTGATTACGATAGTACCAAGGATCTGAATCGGAGAATGATGAAGCGGGGAAGGGAAAAGCGAGCGGCAATTCCAGGAGCCAGCAGCATCGATCGGCGGGCAATGGAGGGCACAAGCGTAAAGCGAGCGGCAACATGGGCTTTGTGGCCAACACCAACACGCAGGACAAGGGTCAGCGGCGCCGGGGTAAGCGATCAAACCGGGGTGGTCACAATCCGGATCGTTTGAACCGTATTAAATCAACCTTGTCCAAAGCACGGGGACGAAGGAGGCACCGCGAACCACCTTTGGAAGGACTGTTATATTATGCAGGAGTTTAAGAACTCCAACTCTTTCGGTATGATCAAGGGTCGGCGGCGGTTCGAGGTCCGCTCCGGATTCTGGCGGAGAAATTCGGCCCGGGTTGGCGGTAATCCGGGCGGGCAAGGCAATCAGAATAATGAAGGTAATCAGAGCAGTCAGAACCAAGGGGGCTACAATCAACAACAGCAGCAGTCGGGTTATCAGAGCAATCCAAAGCAATTGAATGGCGGACAGTACCACGTCTTTACCACCAGCTTAGACCGGCGAGACCGGAAACTTCAGAGGCGGGCGGTCAGTGTTGTTGAACCGGCTGCGCCGCATTACCTGCGCTGGTCTGAGCAGCCGATTGTGTGGAGCAGAGAGGACCATCCTCCCCGTGTTTACAATCCGGGTCAGTTAGCCCTGGTGGTGGCACCCCAGGTAGGCGGGTACAAGTTTACCAAGGTTCTTATGGATGGAGGAAGCAGCATTAACATCTTATACTCTGAAACTTTCCGGCGGATGGGGTTAAGAGATAGGCATCTCAGGCCGTCGATCTGATGTTTCACGGAGTAGTGCACGGTAAGTCGGCATATCCGATCGGTAAGATAGCCACAGGAGGTAACCTTTGGAGCGAGCATGATTCGAGCGAAGCGTTGACATTTGAGGTGGTGAAAATTCAGAGCCCTTACCACGCCCTCTTTGGGCGGCGGCTTATGCTAAGTTCATGGCACGGCCTGTTATGTCTACTTACAGCTGAAAATGCGGGTCACAAAGGAACAATAACGGTTCATGGAGCCGCGGATCGCTCTGGAATGCGAGGAAGGTGATGCGGCTTATGCCGAGTCGGTTTGTGCCACGGAGGAGTTAAAGTATTATAAGGATAATGTTGATCCGGCGGATATGACCCCTTTGAAGAAGCCAACTACAGAACATGATCCGGACTTGAAGTTCAAATCGGCCGCTGAAACGAAGCTTGTTGATTTTGTGCCTGGCGAATCATCCAAGCAGTTCACCATCAGTGCCAACCTGGATCCTAAATAGGAAAGCGCGCTCATCGAGTTCATCCGTGAGAACCGGGACATCTTTGCATGGAAACCTTCTGACATGCGGGTGTACCGAGGAACTCGCTGAGCACACTCTTAATGTTGATCCGAAATACAAACCGGTAAAACAGTTTCTTCGCGGTTTAACGAGGAAAAGCGCAAGGCCATCGGAGAAGAAGTCGCTAGACTTTTGGCGGCAGGGTTTATCGTTGAAGTCTTTCACCCGAGTGGCTCGCTAATCCGGTGTTGGTCCTTAAGAAAAATGGCACTTGGCGCGTATGCGTGGATTACGAGATCTCAACAAAGCTTGTCCGGCGGATCCTTCGCCCTCCCGCATTGACCAGATCATTGATGCAGCGGCGGGTTGTGGCGTTGAGCTTTACGGATGCATATTCTGGTTATCATCAGATTAAGATGGCGGTTAAGGACCAGGAGAAGGCGGCGTTTATCACCCCTTCGGGGCTTTACGCTATGTGTCCATGCCTTTTGGGCTCAAGAGTGCCCAAGCAACTTATCAGCGTTGCGTCTGAAATTGTTTGCATGGACAGATCGGCCGTAATGTACGCGCCTATGTGGATGATATCGTGGTGAAATCAAGGCAGAAGGAAACATTGATTGAAGACTTAAAGAAACCTTTGACAACTTGCGGGTGTACAAGATGATGCTCAACCCGGCCAAGTCGTCTTTGGTGTTCGGCGAGCAAATTGTTGGGTTTTCGTGTCCAACCGGGGATTGAGGCTAATCCGGAGAAGATTACAGCTATCACCTCCTTAGCTCAGCCCAAGTGTATCAATGATGTTCAACGCTTGGCAGGCGGATTGCTGCGTTAAGCGGTTTATCGATCGCCTAGGAGAAGGCTATCCCTTTATACCAGATCTTTGAAGAAGGCGGATCAATTCGTTTGGAGTTCAGCGGCGATGAGGCATTGGAGGATCTAAAGCGGCAGCTGGCCAACCCTTTGTTCTTGCTGCCCCTATTGACGAGGAGCCGCTCTGTTATATGTTCTGCTAATGCCGGGCAGTGAGTGTAGCCATTGTGGTGGGCGCAAGGAGGCAGGGAAGGAGTATCCGGTTCAGTGACGATTTACTATATCAGCGAGGTTCTCATCGAATCAAAACAAAGGTATCCACATTGGCGAAGTTGGTATATGGAGTTTTTATGGCAAGCGGAAGCTGAAGCAATATTTCCAAGGCACCCCATCACGGTGGTCAGCTCGGCTCCCTTAAGCGATATCATCTTGAACCGGGAAGCGGCGGCGGATTGCTAAGTGGGCTATAGAACTTGGGCCTCACGGTTTAAAGTATGTGCCCAGACGGCCGTAAAGTCTCGAGCACATGTGGATTTCATTAATGATTGGGCCGGAGCTGCAAGCGCGGAAGAGAAGCGGATCACACCTATTGGACCATCCATTTTGATGGGTCCGAGCAATTGGAGGGCTCGGGGGCTGGAGTCGTATTAACTTCCCACGAGGTGACAAGTTCTGTTATGTTCTCCGCCTAATGTTCCCTTGTACTAACAATGCAGCTGAGTATGAAGCCTTGCTCCATGGTCTCCGGATGGCCAAGAAATGAATCTCAGCCGGGTTAAATCTTTGGTGACTCGGACTTGGTGGCCCGGCAAGTATCCGGCACCAGGACTCAAAGATCCGCTCATGGCTGCGTACCGTCGGGAAGTGGATGTTGTGGCAGGACATTTTAAAGGGTATCGGGTAGACCATGTGGATCGTCGGAAGAGCAAGCGGCTGATGCTTTGAGCCGGCTGGGTTCCCAGCGTAAACGGTCCATAGCGTTTTCCTTGATGTGCTGCACAAACCGTCGGTCAAGCTTCTGATGAGATTGATTTGGCTATCCCGATCCGGAGGCTCAAGCGGTGGCGGCCTTGCATATCGTTCGGATTGGGCGCTCCTTATTTGGCATACATGAACGGGCGAATTACGGAGGATGAGGCGTTGGCCCGGCAGATAGTTCGGCGGTCTAAGTCTATGACCATTGTTAATGGCGAGTTGCACCGTCGCGATGTGTCGAGGCGTTTCAGCGTTGTGTGTCCCTGAAGAGGGCTGTGAGATATTGCGAGAGATTCATGAAGGGATTGTGGTCACCACGCGGTTCAAAATCCCTGGTGGCCAAGGCATTCCGCCATGGTTTCTATTGGTTGACTGCCCATCTGATCACGGAGGATCTAGTCGAGACGATGTGATGGTTGCCAAAAGTTCTCGAGGCGTGCTCATGTGCCAGCCAAGAATTGAGGATGATTCCAATTACTTGGCGTTTGCGACTTGGGGGCTGGACATGGTTGGACCTTTCAAAAGGTCCAAGGACAAAAGACCCACTGTTGGTAGCTGTAGATAAATTTACCAAGTGGGTCGGCGAGCACTGTTAGCAAGTGTGATGCAGCCACGGCGGTTCAGTTCATCAAGCGGGTGATTTTCGGTTTGGGTTTCCACAGTATCATCACGGACAATGGCACCAATTTATCCAAGGGAGCTATGAAGGAATTTTGTGAGCGAGCATATCCGGCGATGTTTCTTCTGTAGCCACCCACAATCAATGGTCAAGCGGAGCGAGCTAATCAGGAAATTTTGAAGGGTATCAAACCCGGCTTATGGTCCCTTTAGAGAGGCGCGGGTTGTTGGGTGGAAGAACTACCGTCGGTGATATGGAGTATAAACACTACTCCCAACCGATCCCTTTGGATATCGCCGTTCTTTATGATCTATGGGGCGGGCGGTTCTTCCATGATATCCGTCATGACTACGCCCAGTGGCAGCTTATGTTGAAGCAGATAGTGAGGCAGCACGGCAAGATGATCTGGATCATTGGATGAAAAGCGTGATATGGCAGCAGCTCGCTCGGCGGTTTACCAGCAGGATCTTCGTCGGTATCACAGCGGCGAGTTAAAACCAGAACCTTCGGGAAGGAGACTTGGTGCTGCGGCTCATTCAAGATCGAGAAAGATATGCACAAGCTATCCCCACCTTGGGAAGGGCCTTTTGTGGTCAGCAAGAATCTATACAGCGGTTCCTACTATCGATTGATGTTAGAGGCGAAAGGATTCACATACGTCGTGGAAGAGACCAACAGGCCGTGGAACATTGCTCATCTTGACCTTACTATACGAGTCATTGGCTCCGCTTATGTACATATTAAGACAATGTATATATTTTGAATAAAAGCAATAAACGGATCCTCGGCTAAGCGGGGTATACATTCGCATAAACTTCGGTTTGGGTACATGGAATCTTTGTCGTGAAGCGGCCTCGGTTCAACCCTTAGCCTTGTTTTGAAACTTTTGTCATTTGGGGGCTTGGTAGTATCCGAACCAATGCAATGCCTCTTAGCGGCGAAAGCCACCAGATCATTTGGGGACATGGTCATGTCTGAACCGATCCGCCTCTTGGTGGCCTAAGGCCATAGAATCACTTAGGGGCTTTGGTGAACCGAACCATTGCAATGCCACTTGATCGGCATCATGCCACGAGTTCAGTTGGGGACTGGCTGACTTGAACCATCGCTTCGCCGTATAGGGGCTTGGTCTGTCCGACCATGGTAACACCATCGATCCGGTTCGATACAGCCTTTTCTTGCAAAAGCGATTCTCTCGTTGATTTTGCTTTTATGTGGTTTTGATACCAATCATTTGGCTTTTATCGGCCTTCTTAAACCGACACATTTTTTTAAACGGTTTATGTTGTCGATGCGTTTTTCGCTGGCGATTTTGTTCGGTTTGATTTCTTGTTAAACATCCATTGTGGAGTAACAGGGGCTTATCATGCCGCACGATTTACCTGATAAATCGGTCTTATACACAGATTACTCTCCTTTGGCGGTGATGGTTTATAAGACCTCCGCTTGGGATTGGCTAAAGCCAGCTGTGTGCTGATCTTTGGCGAGAGGTGTAAACCGCCACGGCGGTTTAAGAACTTGTGATTGCAGGCAAAATATGTTGCAGGATTTACTACAAAAGCCAGCGGATCCAGCACTGCCATGCAAAAGTTACAGGCTGAGGTTGTACGGCATTGTTCAATAAAGACACTTGCTATCCTATTACAAAGCCTTTCGAGGCCGGCGTTTCCGCGGAGAGTTATGCCTTGAAGCTTTGGATATCACCCGGCTTGACGGATTCGCTGCTTCACGGGTTGGCGCGAAGTAGAGGGGCGGCGCTGGCGTCGGTTCAGCTTCTTCCTCTTCCTCACCCAAAGCCGGAAGTCATTGGTAGACCAGTCAATCCGGGTTAAGGCTGAAAGACAGCTTCTTCACTTATCAGTTCAGCGGATCAGCGTCGAGGCGTAAGTGTGCTTACAGTTGGAGGATCAGCTCGCACTCGGGATGACAAACTCCACCCGCTTGTTATTGGCATCATAAAAGATCGGTGAACCTCAGTTGGCTTGGCGGCGATTGACTTCGCCAGCGGACGCACTTCCTTTGTAATCCGCTTGTGGTGTCGTTATCAAAGGCTTCACCGTTCTCTTGGCGCTGGGAAAACCTTTAGCTATGTCGGCGGATCAAGGTCCGCTATCCATGCCTTGGCAGCGTCGAGCGATGAAGGTGCCAGCCGGGCTGCGGATCGCTTCATCTCTTCAAGCTGCCCGGAATCGCCGACAGCGGTCCAGCGTCTCTCGATCAGGGGCGGCGCCGTGTTGTCATATGAAGTGGCGCATATGACCGCTGGCGCGGTATATAGCTGCTCGATCGAGTGTACGAAGCCTTGAGCTTTTTCCGCGCGTCGGAGCCCGGATGAGCAATCGTTTACTGCACCAGGTTTAGACAGCTCAAGTTAAACGGCGGACGATTAACACGAGCATAGTCGGTATAAATTTGCTTACCAAAGATGGCAGAGGTCATGGCATGCACTTGGCGTTTAAGTCGGTCAGCTCTTCCGTCACGGTTTAAGGCGCCTCGGCTTCCTCCGCCCGCTTTACTAAACCGGCCTTCTCGGTATCGATTGACCCGTTCGGTTGTACCACTCCTTCAGCTGTTCCATGGTGGTCGGGGTAGTTTTCAGCTCATCCTTGGCTTTGGTGGCTTCATTATTTGGATTTCAGTTGGTTGGAGGTCCTTTAGTTGCCTGACCTCTTTGGTGTATTTCACTCGATGACAAAGGAAGCAGATTAGTGGTTTCATTATGCAAGTCCCAAGCTTAATACAAGTATTCAACTTGGCACTTGGGGGCTAATGGCTAGTTGATATCAATTTTGCTATGAAGAAAACACCTTAAGTCGGTTTAACTTTGCAAAGTTAAACCGACCCTTGAGGGCTACTATGCAGTTAAGATATAAGAGAGGTCAGTTCATTACCTCATAGCGGTCCTTCATGCGGTTTACTAGACCGGCTTCAAAGTCGCGGCTTGTGTAAAGCCGGTTGTAAAGCGGAATGAAGCTCTTAGGCAGAGAAATTGTCGTAAGCCGACATATCAGTCTTCCCTTGTCCTTGCTCATAATAGTGGAACCGTCTTTGATCTGTGCTTTGTTAAAGCGATCTGGTTGGCGAGGAGCAGTGTAGTGATACTGTCACAATAACATCGTCATTTTCAGCGGTCTTGTTTGGGCTTGCCGTCGTTTTGCTTTGGCTCGGCGG
Source organism: Aegilops longissima (assembly GCA_021605205.1). NCBI lineage: Eukaryota > Viridiplantae > Streptophyta > Magnoliopsida > Poales > Poaceae > Aegilops > Aegilops longissima. The sequence goes on along the minus strand of CM038680.1, from coordinate 632,144,578 downwards.
TTCAACAGCCACGACCCGCTCGGCGGACGGATTTGATGGAACAGGTTGGGAAGTTTCCACTTGGGCCTCGGTTCAACCGGCGGATCAGCGTGTCGTCTTTGTACGATTCGCGAGCTTTCCTTGGCAAGCTTCAGGATTTTCGTGTGTTTGTTGGGGATGTTTTCCGGATCAACATCCAGGGTAGGATCAAGAGTTTTTGCCTTCTTGCTCAAGCGAGCCTTGGTGCTGCAATAGTCAGAGTCGGATCAAGACAAATTCACCAGGGTGACGGTGAGTCGAATTGGCAAACAGTAATTACGTACCTGCGGCGATGTTCGGCGGAGGCGGTTGTGTGGTGGATGAACCGCCAGACGAGTTGGAAGAGGCCTGATAATTGGTCGGGACGGATTGAGAGGACATCGGAAGAAACCTTTTAAGGGATAACGCTTTTCGGAGAGCAAGTCACCTCGGCGGCGCTTCGGATAGGTGTGTCTGTTAAACCGGCTGAAGTAACCTGTTGGCCACTATGCGGGTTGTCGACGCTTCGTCGACTGTTGTGTCTTCAAGTTAAGATTTGGATTCAAGTAAGCACAGGAATGGTATTTTTCACTTTCCGGACGGCGCGACGAATTCTCTTAACGGCGCAAGATCGGATTAGGAAGAAAGTAAGATTACCTCAACAGGGTTGGCGTGGCTGGCTTCAGCATCATCCTGGGAAGAAAATTGTCAGTAAAAAGATTGTAAAAGGACTAAGCATGTGCAGGAAGAAACACAAAGCGGCAAGCGGTTTACCTCAGCGTCGATTCTTCGTCCTCCGCGGATTAGAGGACTCGGCGGTCTTCTTCTTGCCCGTTTTCTTAGTGGCCTTTGACTTTACGAGGCGCCCGAACGGTTTGGTTCGCTTCGAAGGAGCTGTCGGCTGTGAAGGGATAAGGATTAACGTGCATCGGCGGAGTATTAAGAGCTTGAAAGAGCAGAGAGTAGAACTTACGCCCGGCGGTTTGTTGGTGGCACAGAATGGAGCCAATCCGGTGAGGCTGCGAGCGGAGATTGGTTCATCAAGCATCTTCTTGGCGATTTGGTGACCTCTGTTCGATTATAGGCAGCTCGTGGCGCCTTTGAGGATCTTTGAGGCTGCGGTGTACTCGTGCATCAATCCGGGCGGCGGCTTAGTGGCAAAACACCCCAAGAGACCCAGCAGCGTACAAGATCTCGCGGTTAAACCATTGGCCATTAGAGCCCGGAGCTTGATTATTTGCGGTGCGAAGTTTTTCCGTTCAGCGGCGGTTAAGCGGGAAGGCAGCGGATGCAGGTTCTTGAGCGGTGAAGCGGTAACCCGGCAAGGGTTTTCGTCGGCAGGGCAGTGTTCGGCAGTAGAACCAGGTTTGGTTCCATTCCTTTGGATGGCTGTGGTGCTTGGCGTGTGGAAAATCGACTTCCTTCCTCTTCGGATCGACCGCCGCCCAGCTACGTGTTCGGACCGTCGAGAAAACTCTGTGCGGCGGTTCAAATGGAAAAATCCGGAACAACTCCACAGATGGTTCTTCTTGAAGATAGACTTCACGAAGACTTGAAAGTTGCATATATTCGACACGAATTTGGGCGATGTCACGAGGATGAAGTTGCGGTGGCAAGGACATCCGGAAAAATTTTGAACGGGCGGACAGAACCCCGGTCTAAGTGATGCATGAACACGATTACTTCTCCGCTCATGCTCGGGAGAAACTTCGCCTTCGGAACACGCCGATGGAGTACACTTTGGAGCCAAACCGCCCGGTGGCGACATAGCCGTTGAGCTGCGTCTCGGTGACTCTGGACCGGACCCAGTTGCAAGCAGAAAATTGAGGAGCCATTCCGGAAGATTAAAGCTGCGAAAGAAAGGAAGAAAACGGTTCACTGTTAAACAGGTCAGGCGTTACAAATATTGTTAAACCGGCAGTTCGTAAGCGGCTTCCGGTCGGTTTAACTAAGGACTAATGGAGGATCGGGTTAGATATCGAAGTTAAACCGCGGAGGAGGTGGTCTGGAAAAGTTGCTAAGTATAGGCGGAAACAGGTTTCCCATGCAAAAGGAAATAATCTAGATCTACGAGGTTGATAAAGAAAATTTCTGCGACCTATGCAGACCTCCTACAACCTGAAAGGTTCAGGTATGTTAAAGTGCAAGATCTGAACAAAAGGGAAGGTGCCTAGAATCGGGTAAATGGCGAAAGCAGCCGCTTGCACATGAGGGGCGGTGCGGCCGAGCCGTCTGACCATGATGGAGCTGGTATGAAGAGTCGGCATGAACATTTATGAGCTATGTGATGAACCGAGTTTCAAATGAGATCTAGGGTTCAAGATGGCCTTACTCGAGCAGGGAACCGCGGAGGAGCGCTGAACTCTGGTCAGGTCTGGTTGATCTGTGACCCGGCGGGAGCGTCGGTCGAAGGTCGAAGGCGGCGGGAGAGCTTGTGGTCGGCGGTCGCGAGGAAGAAGAAGAGAGGAAGGAGAAGAAGAGAATGACCCGACCGGTCTATTTATAAGGGACGGAGTAATCAATGGTAGCGAGATTGAGGAGCCAAAAGCGGCGGAAGGTGCAGCGGCCGCCTCGATTTCGGGATGGCTTTAATGAAGAGAATCTTCTGTTCAGATTTTTTGTTCAAAATGGTGTCGGGGCCACGACACGAAGATCGAAGGATGATGTCACGGCGGTTCAAGCAGATGGCGGTTTACAAGGGAGATCAAGAGTTGCCTGAAGACGTAGAAGATTAACCTGAACGGTTCAAGTCAATCTGGGGCCTAATGTTGAGGATACAACTACAGAGTGTGAACCGCCCTGAGGGAATCGGTTTACCTAAGTCGTGATCGAGCCCATATGGAGGCTGGAGCCGAGAAGAATTAAGATCCATACATGTAAACCGCCCTAATCTGTAACTTGTATTGTAAGACAAGAAAGGAGAGACCAAACCGGACTCTTGTATGAGCGGATTGGGATTAATAAGCCGGCGAGGCGTTAACCCGTGTATATAAGGGGCGACCGGTGGCGAGTTAGGGACAGGAGATTGAGGCCAAGGCAAAGCTATTGCTCCCTAGTCGCGAATCATATCAATCACACCACAACCGGGCGTAGGCTTTTACCTTCATCGAAGGGCGAACCAGTATAATTCCCGTGTCTTGTGCCCGCATTAACCCCTCTAGGTTAACCCGTACGATGGCCCTGCGACTAAGTCCTTTCATGAGGACATCTGCCGTGACAGTTCCACGACAGTAACCATGAGGCTTGTTGTCAGAAGCTCTGATTTTTTAGAAGCTTATATACCCCAACCTGCCCCAAATGGGACAATATTTTTACCACCGCATGTTGATGCCGTTCGATGCTAGCGTGTCAAGGTTCATAAATTTCATACGCGTTTTCGATTTACTAGAATTTAAAAACCAAGTATCTCAATGTTAGCGGCCGAGCGCCAGTGGCAAGGTGTTTGACATACATTCTCATTTGTTGCATGGGAATTAAGCATGTAACCAATGACACGCATTCCAATTCTGAACCACTTTATATGCATTGGAGCATGTGCATGTAGTTCAAATTTGAATTATGCACATGAATGCATAGAAAACTCAGTTAATGGATAGAAATGTCCAAGCGAACCCCGAAAACTCCCCAAAAATGACACAACACTCGTGTTGTTCTACGTTGACAGGAGAAAAATTTAGAAATTAAGAAGAGGCAACATATATTGTTTGTCCGCCAAGGTGGCACGATCCCTACCGAAACCACCTGGCTTGTTGTGAGAGAAGCTCCGGTTTGCGAGAAGCTTATACCCAAACCTGGCCCAAATGGGAAAATATTTTTACCACGGCATGTCGATGCCGTTCCATGATATCATGTCAAGTTTCATGAGTTTCAGCCGACTTTTCGATTTACTATAATTTTAAAACCATGTATCTCATTGTTAGCGGCTGAGCGACAATGTCAAGGTGTTTGACATTCATTCTCATTTCTTGTATGTGACCTAAGCTTGTGTCACACCCAAGATGCGACCCTATCCTAAAGGAACTCGAAGGTCCCACCAAGGATAGAAGCGCATCTTGAAGACGCTTTTGCAAGGTGGATATCATTACATCAACATTACATAATAGATGGGGATACATACATAAGGCACAAATGCCACAAGAATACATCAACATCATATACAAGATCAACATCCGACTACGGATGAAACATAAACAGAAGCTCAACGACATCCACCCTGCTAGCCCAGGCTGCCGACCTGGAACCTATCCCCTGATCGAAGAAGAAGCAGAAGAAGAACTCCAATACAAGCAAACATCGCTCTCACGTCATGATCATCGCAACCTGTACCTGCAACTGGTGTTGTAGTAATCTGTGAGTCACGAGGACTCAGCAATCCCATTACCATGGGTATCAAGACTAGCAAAGCTTAAAGAGAAGGGAAGGGGTAAAGTGGTGAGGTTGCAGCAGCGGCTAAGCAATGTATGGTGGCTAACTTACGCAAATAAGAGCGAGAAGAGAAGCAAGGCAAGCGGTCGTCAACTAGTAATGATCAAGAAGTGATCCTGAACTTCTACTTACGTCAAACATAACCCAGAAACCGTGTTCTCCTCTCGATCAACCCCGAAAAGAGACACTCACGGTTACACACATGGTTGGTGTATTTTAGAAGAGTTTACTTCAAGTTTACTACAACCGGATATTAACAAATTCCCATCTGCCACATAACCGCGGGCACGGCTTTCGAAAGTTCAAACCCTGCAGGGGTGTCCCAACTTAGCCCATGATAAGCTCTCGCGATCAACGAAGGATATTCCTTCTCCCGGGAAGACCCGATCAGTCTGGAATCCGGCTACAAGACATTCGACAGCAATAAAACAAGACCAGCAAAGCCGCCCGATCGCCGACAATCCCGATAGGAGCTGCACATATCTTTCTCGAGGAAACACGGATGAGCACACCGTACAACTAAAACCAGCCCTCGAGTTTCCCCAAGGTGGCGCTGCAAAGGACTCTAGTTTGGACCAACACTTAGACAAGCATTGGCCGGGGGCTGAATAAAGATGACCCTTGGGTTGGCCGACCCAAGGGAAGGGTATAGGTGGTGGTGAGGCAAATGGTAAAACCAAGGTTGGGCCTTCTTTGGACAAGTTTTATTCAAAGCGAACTGTCAAGGGGTCCCATAAATCACCCAACCGCGTTAGGGACGCAAAACCGGGAACATAATACCGATATGACGGAAACTAGGCGGCAAGAGTGGAACAAAACACCAGGCATAAGGCCGAGCCTTCCACCCTTTACCAAGTATATAGATGCATTAATAATATAAGAGATATTGTGATATCCCAACCAAAATCCTGTCCACCATGGAGCAATCTTCAACTTCACCTGCAACTAGTAACGCTATAAGAGGGCTGAGCAAAGCAGTAACATAGCCAAGCAACGGTTTGCTAGGAAGGGTGCAAAGGTTAGAGGCTGACATGGCAAATTGGGAGGCTTGAAGAGCAAATGATAGGTAGCGCAGCATAGCGAAAGAACGAAGCAACTAGCATAGCAATGATAGTAATGAGATCCAAGGTGACGGTCATCTTTCCTGAAATCCCGCTAGGAAGAAGAACGAGTCCATGAAGAAGACGAACGGATGAAGCCGACAAGCGTATACGAACGAATCCTCATGAGCGCAACAAAACAGGAACTAACAAGAAGAAGCACACAACATAGTAAACACACCACACATGAACAAGGCATGATGCACAACAAGCATGATGCATGACAAGGCTACATGGAGCTACTCATGGCAAAATATGATGCAAACAAGAACAACACCTCAAGGCAAGTTTAAATGATGCCGGAAACAATATAGAACAATTCCGGTAAGTCCTCATATGCAAATTTCAAAATTGTTCCAGATCTGAATAAACCTTATGTTCAAGTTGTTAAACAGCAAGTTAAGATGCACCAAGATGATCTACACGAAATTCTAGTCAAGTTTCATATAAAGTTCATTAAATTCGGAGCTACGGCCTAGAAGATATGAGCAAAACAAGTTAAACATGGCATTGATGCAAAATGCATACAAACATCAAGCAAACACCTCAAAACAAGGATGCAACATGATAATATTAAACTACATGCAAAATCAAGCAAGTTTCATATAGAGCACACTCAAAACGGAGCAACGGTTCAACACATACACACTATACAAGACATGACAACAATCTGTCCAAAACAGCAACTAGGCATATTGCAAGCACCAAAACAACATGCTACAGCATCTCAACATGAAAACACAAGACATGGGCATGATGCAAAGGTAAAGCATGACAAAACATGAACACTGAGCTATCTCCAGAAATCACTAGAACATGCTCAAACACACATGGCAAGATTGCAAATAATAACAGTTTCAGACTTTGCAGAAATAACATCAGGTTGCAATGTTTAGAGCTATCAAACAACATGTTACAGGAACTTATCATGGCAAAAAAGGCATGGCATGATACTACTAAATGCATAGAACAAATGTCCTTTACTGACCATGAGCCAAAAAGGATCAGAAAATATGATGGCACCCATGTAAACATGGCAAGTTATATTATAGATTCATACATGGCAGGAACAACAATAAGTAGGCATGTTGGTGAGCTTGAACCACTCACCACAGAGCAAAACATGGCATGGCAAGGTGACCAACAGTAATAAGACATGTTTATGAAGCTAAACATGGCAAGAGCAAGTTCATAGGGTTCATGGACCACTAGCAAAAATCATGGAAACATTGAACTTAATGTTAACAGGCTGACAACAACATTATTTAGCAACTTAAGAGCACGATTACTACAAGTTACAGCAGACTATAAATGCAACAAATGGCATGGATGGATAGAGCATAACCATATCTACAAAACATCCTTACTGACCATACTCAAAAGAGGCATGGATCTCACGGTAGCAGCATGAATACATGGCATCACAATAACAACAGAACAAGGGCTGAAATCAGCAACAGCAAGTACCCTACTTAACAAGCTTGATGCACTCACTACAGGAATCACAAAAATACATGGATAGCACCCCTGTGAAGATGGCATGACATTGTTCAAAACACATGTAGACATCAACCTCATAGGATGCACACATCAAATGCAACAAAAATGACAAATCTTCAAGTTATAACAGTTTCAGCAGATTAACAGCGACATGCACTCTTGCAACGATGATTCAGGCATCAAGTTGGACTCAAATGAACATGATGCAATGGAATGAAATGAATTACTCGTCGAGGCGAACAATTTGACATATTACACGCATGAAACGGAGTAGCACACATGAAGTTATGATGCGATGAACATGGTATAAAAATATCACAGACTCGGGGACTTAGAGAAAAATGGACCTCGGGGAAAAGTCAACGCGGCGGGGGAGACGGCGGATCTCGCCGGAGACGTCGCCGGACTTGCGGGGAACAACGGCCGGCGTTGAAGGGGGGGCTCGCCGGAGCACGGGGGAGCCGGATCCGGTCGCTCCTCGACCGGATCTGGACGGAGGCGGCGAGCGGCGAGGCGGACCGGGAGGCGGCGCCATGGGCATGTTGAGCTCGGCGAGCTCCGGCGCCTTGAGGCAGGACGGGAGGCACGGAGGAGGACGGCGCCGGCGGGGACGAAGAGGAGGCCGAGGCGAGGCGAAGAGGGGCTCGGCGGCGCCTGGTCGGCGGCGGAGCACGACGGCAGCGGAGGCGGCCGGGAGGAGGAGGCTGGACGGCGGAACACGTGTCAGCGCGGGATTCGGCGGGCGGCGGAGGCGGACATGTCCGGCTGCGGCGGACGTGTCCGGTGGCGCGAGGAGGAAGACGCTAGGGTTAGGGTGGAAATCATCCACGAATTTCGGGGGAGAATGTGTTTATATAGGCATAGGGAGCTAGGAGACTCCAAATGAGGCACGGTTTTCGCTCACACGATCGTGATCGAACGAACGAGAGCATAGAGGGGAGTTTTCTGGGTTTTGGGCCACTTTGGAAGGGGTGTTGGGCTGCAACAAAAGAGGGCTTTTACGGTTATCCGGTTAACCGTTGGAGTATCAAACGACCTCCAAATGGCACGAAACTTGACAGGCGGTCTACCGGTGCTAAACCAAGGCCGCTTGGCAAACCTCGGTCCATTCCGAGAAAGTTTAACACCCGCACACGAAAAGAGGTAAAAGAGGGCGCCGGGGAACATAGGAGCGCCGGATTGCAAAACGGACAACGGGGAAAAGGCTCTGATGCATGAAACGAACACGTATGCAAAATGAAATGCACATGATGACATGATATAAAATGCAGATGATGACATGGCAAAGTGCAACACGCAAGCACATGACATGGCAACGACGGTGAATAACTGGCAGACACCTGGCGCATCGAATCCGGGGCGTTACAGCTTGCAACCAAGGACAAACATTTGATTTTGCAACCCGTTTTTAGGGACTGGATCATGTGCTTTGATTTTGAATTGTGCACCTGAAATTGCTAGAAAACCAATTTAATGTATAAAATTTCCAAATGAACTCTGAATAATTCCAATTTTTTTATGACACACATATAGTTGCATGTTCGCTGCAGATAAAAGGTCTAGCAATTCAAACACTGTCCATTGCCGCTGTGACCCCATTATGTAATTCAAATCAAAATGAAAAATCAAGTAGATCTCACATAGTTTATTGTCACCAACCGTGTGAGATGTAGTACAAAAGCACCATCGGTGTATAGTACGCCTATGGCTTACGAGAAGGTGCGTCGGCTACAGTCCACAGCCGGCGTGTCAAGCACACTAGCTCGCTACCCAAATACTCCCACCTCTGTATCCCTCGCAATCTCAAAAATATCTGTTCGCCCTTATCCAAATTTTTAGTAACCCCGCCTTGTTACTCCCACCTAGTAAAATTATCAGTTACCGTGGTATTTCCCAAAACACCACCTTAACCCTCCCCCCACACACAAACACCACACACTCCTCAAAACCTACGCTCACCGACACACACCAACCCGGTAACTATTGGTAGGTCGCCGCCATCACAGCCGCCTCCATCCTCAACCTCTGCCTGTGTGCCGGGGAGCTCGAGGAGCCAATGGCCCAAGAGAGGTTTATCGCGACCTCTTCGCCCGACGCCGTCGAGGTGGCCGTCGAGGTGTCCCCGTCGTCCTCCGCGGGCTCTTTATCGATCCGCCGCCACTGGTCCCCCGATCCGCCAGCTGCCGTGCCCCTACGCCGGTTCGAGGACTTCCCCGTCCTCCCTCGGACCCGGCAGCCGACGAGGTCCTACCTTGGGGTCCGGCAGCGGCGGTGGGGGACGTGGGTCGCCGAGACTACAGATCAGGATACCCACACCCGCCGGTGGCTCGGTAGCTTCCACACGGCCGAGCTCGCGGCCATGGAGTACAACCGTTGGCAGGTCCTCTACCGCGGTGCGGCGGCTAGGCTCAATTCCCCCTTCGGCACACGTCCGGTCCACTTTGTTCCGCTAGAGCCAGGGGTGGTGAGCTCGGGTATGGCGCGGGAGGACCGCGAGGCGTAGGAGCGCCTTGAGGCCGAGGCCCCCGACGAGGCGTACATGCAAGAGCTCCGTCGGAAGCACCCAGAGCTCGTGGAGGCGGAGCGGGCGATCTTTGCCGGTGCGGAGGTCGGCGAGGTTATCGCGCTCTCCTCCGATGACGAGGTCGAAGTCGGCGAGGAAGGCTGCGCGGACGGCGGCAAGATTATCGCGCTCTCCTCCGATGACGAGGTCCAAGGCAGCAAGGACGATAGCGCGGAGGGCGGCAATGTTATGGCGCTCTCCTCCGATGACGAGGTTGAAGGCAGCGAGGACGGCGACGCGGAGGGCGTCCAGGTGGTCCGCGAGGACGAGGAGATCGACGTCGACGAGTGCAGGAGTGCCTTCCCCAATGACCCCGATGACCGCACCAGCCCGTACCCGGCTCGTGGCACACCGTACCTGACGAGGAAGGATTGACTCGACCTCTACTTCGACCGAAAGTAGTTTAGCTTACTTTAAAGTTATGTTTTATGTTCGTTTATGCAAAACTATCTATGTTTATGTTTGAATGCTTGCTACTTTTGGTTGAACCTGCTTTGAACTTGATCAAATTGAAGTTTACAACATTAAGTTTAGGCGATCGACTAGAAACGGCCAAAAATTGCTGGAGTATATATATGCACTATTAGTCCTTTAACTTTTAAAGGATTGGCTAGAGATGGCCTTATGCCTTGTTTATTTCAGTTCTTCACAATGTGTTGCTCTATATGTGCAACTATTTGTCGTGCAATTCAATTTCATCAATAACAGTTTCAACAATACCACTATGAATTACCATATTTGGTTGTTGTTAAGGATATTGTAGTTAACATGCATTTTCGTTTTTTAACAATAACTAGTGTACTTTAGACCTGCACAATACCAGTTTGAATGACAATTTGCTTGTTTATAAATGTTATGCCTGATGCAGTTAGCACACCTTTCCACTTCTTGTTTTGCTTAACTAGTGTGCTTAAGCCTGCACAGTGAAGCTATCATTTGTAGATTATGTTGTCTACCATGGACATATTTGGTTGATGTTTATCCTGTTGTGCTTAACATGCCTTTATATGTACTCATAAAGGACAATATTGAGAACAATGTTGTTTTTTCATCAAGGTTAGTTTCATCCAATTGCTTATTTGTACTCATTGTTCAGGATCTCGGTAGCTGGTACCATATAGCCTGGGGGCTGATAAGGGATTAATCATCGAATCAGACATTTCACTGAATATATCTGTAACCCATTTATCAGTAGGTTAACTAAGCCATATTTAATATATCCGAGGCTACATAGCAATATGCATTATAATGAATGACTAAATATGCAATCCCAGGCTACATAGCAACAAGGAAGAGTGTTACCTTAATGTTTGTGTTACCTTAATGTTCTGATGATGTCTAGATATACGTGTATAAAATCTTATATAATGCTATGGAGGGAGTGTTGTACTACATCATTTTGCAATTGTTGTTTAGCTTCTAATATTAACTTGGTGCTTTTAGGTACACATGTCATTGCCAAAGATCCACACTTCGACCCTTTCTGCGTATGTGGCAATGAGATATTCATGAACCAGCATCAAGTGAGGACACTGATAAAGATTGTTATTAAAATGGGTCAAAAGATCTCAATCGAACTATATGTTTACACTTTATGCAAGACAACAGTGAACTGCAGGATGGTAAGTATGAACCATGTAGCCTTCTTTTTACTGCCCGTAATGAGTTGTGTTAGATGACAATGTCTGAATCTTTTTTCCTTTGAAGTGAATCCTGAAGCAGTTTACTCAAGATTACCTCTCAAACTACATGTTTGGCGGCCGGCCATCACAAGGGGTTGGACTAGAGTCGTGCGTGCCTTCTGCATCCAGGAGAGCACAATAGGGCCATTCCGCTTCACCTTGTTCAGCAACCAGAATGTATGTCGCCTCTTTCTTTACCATCTATAATAGTACAAGTATAGAACCCTGGTTCATCATTCTTTATTTGGTGCTTATGTAATTCTTAAACATATGTACCTGTGAATTGAATAATGCATTGGTTGTTTGAACCTGATGGATATGAATAAAGCTATAGCCTACTTTCAAGTTTAAATTAGGTACAATTTTAAATAATCGCAATTAAAATAGAGCAAAATTATGGTGTGCAGGTCATTACGGCGCACACAGTTAATAAAGCACAGCGTGTGCGATATACATCATAATCCGACGCGGTTCACGGAGTGGAAACGTGTGTAACAATGCACACAGTTGCTGTTTGCAAAGCGTGTGTGATGTCAGACACTATCACATATGGTGCGGGAAAACTAAATGTGTGTGAATGTCTACCTGTTGTACACGGTTTATAATCATGAACTGTTTGTGATGTGCCAGGGATCGTAATTGTAGAGCCGTGCCTAGAAAACTCCTGTGCCTGGAATCTGCCTGGGCCTGGAATCTGCCTGGGTTTAGGTAAAAACCACAAACTCCGACTATGATGGCAATGCCAGCACAAACGAGTAGCAAGGATGAATTGTTTCGGATATGCGAGACATCGGAAATGGTTATAGAGGGGCAACTGTATGCAGCGAGGCTCCTTATCCCCGACGGTTTCTGGGTCGTGTGGGAAGGACCCCCGCTATCGCCCACACTCACTAGGTGACGATTCCGAGCGTCGGCGCGGAAAGGGGTTAAAAACCGTTTGTATAGCACCGACGCGTACCAGTGATTTCTTCTGTAGGATGAAGGTGTCAACTGTGGGGTCGTGGAGTGGGTGGATGGTCCTTGGCCAGAGATTCTACAAAGGTGCATAGCAAGGATTTGGGACATGTACCATGAGCAGAACTTGGGTAGGGTGAAGGACAAATAAGCTCATGAGAAAGAGGTGGGCAAGCTAAAGAAGGAAATTGAGTTCCTGTCAAACAACTACAGCCAGTTGGTGGAAGATGTATCCAAGCTTTTTGACTATCAAGATGGCAAGATGTCTCATGACATGGACTATACCAGTCATGCAATCAATGAATAAAATAAGAAACAACTTGAGGATCAGGCAAAGATTGAGATAAGTATGGAAAAGATGAAGCTTGCCAAGGAGCAAAGGTGCATTCTTCAAAGCCAAGCAGATATCATTCAGAACATGAGGAATGCCATGAAGGAAGTGGAGGGGGACAGTTACCTACTTAAGCAAGAGAAGAAGAAGCTGGAGTATCTGATTGTGATCTGCTCAATGCTGGGCATGCCAGCAAAGATAAGCTGGAGAGGATCAAGGCAATAATGAATGAGTGAAGTGCTTGATGTGTTGCTTAAGTAATTATTAGGCCTATATATATAGCTGGCCTTGGAATGTCATGCATGTTAGGTGTATATTTTGGGAAAGTTTCATGTGCTTTCAGAACCTGAATCAAGATGGTATGAGGGAGGTACTATTATGGTCTAAGAACTAGGTGGTTTTATCTATGATGTAATGACTTTTATGTTAAGACCTACTATGATAAGTTAAGTAAGTAAGAATGTTTTATCTATGATGAGGCTGTTTTACTCTGCATATATGTGTAGCCAATATCTGCATATATCTAGCTAACTGACAGTAGTGACATACTTGGAAATGATAACAAAGATAGTCAGTGTTACTAATATCCAACTTAGATAGTATGACATAGATAGTGAACTGAGAACATAGTAGTGGCATAGATAGTCTGACATAGTGCTGGCATACATAGATAGCAAGTAGATTACCAAACTAACTGAACTGACATAGAACAGCCCTAGGAGTCACATTGTGCTGACCAAAATGAACATTTTAACTTACTGAACTAAGATAAGACTGACAAAACTGAAAATTTCTTGGACCGACGATACTGAAGACAACATCTCGGTCCTCCTTCTTCAGCATCTTCAGGCGTTGGGAGCGCCGCACCGCAGTCTTCTTCACCGCCGCTCTCTTCTTCTTGCCTGGTGCCGGCGCGACCACATCTTCCTCCTAAACCTATTCCTTCACAACGACGACCTTTGGGAGATCTGCGATCTCCGACAGCTTATCCACGTCAATTGGGAGGTTCTTGTCCCCCTCCACGGTGTCGAGGAGGGCGCCAGCAGCTGCACACCTGGCTCGTCGTGAGAGAGTATGACGAGCTCCTCCACCTCGTTGTCAGAGGACTTGTTGTCCGATTCATCAGATGAGTGCACCTCGGGGTCGTCGTCTGGCCCGAGGACCCATGGATTGCGCCTCTCCTAATAGGCGTTGTTGATGGGGGCTGGGAGAGCTAGGACTGCATCGGTGACGTGCCACGCCCTGGACGCAACGCGCGGCAGGATCGTCTCCTGCCGGTGGCGTGGTGGATGATCAGGTACATCCACCAACGGGCGCGTTGCCTGGGATCGGGGGAGCACTGCACCTCGCGCATCACCCACTGAAGAATGGTCGCCGGCGGGACGGTGAAGTCACGAGGGAAGGCACGCTGTTTTCAGCAGCCGTCATGACCTTCACCAGGTCGCGGGCATGGTTCCTCATCATCTCCATGATGGGGAACCAGCGTGTGATCTCCCTATATTGCGCGTGTAGCTCTTGGTTGTTGCCGGCGAGCTCTTCGATGGCCTCCTGCCAGCCTAGTCTCCCGTCCCTGGCGATGGCGGTGGGGTGGTTATCGGCGTGGATTTCGATAGGAGAGAGGGGGGAGTGTAGTGGGCAGTGCGAGCGGCGAGTGGGTGAGTGGGCAGAGAGAGCGGCGAGTGGACACATATTAATGCCTGAGAAACCGAAACAGCAAGTGATACGAAACGCACGCTTACGACGCAGCCCGGTGCAACGCATGCTCAACACAGTAGGTGCCCACTAACACAAGATAACTAGTATGGCCAATGCTAGTCAAACAAATGACTAGCACTATCCCATTGGCATTGAACGCATGGTAACAACCCACTGGTCCTGGGTTCGAGCCCCAGGCAAAACTTTTTTAATTTTCTCTGGTTTTATAAAATTAATTTTTTTTGTGACTTCTGATTAATATGAACATTTCTGAACTGTAAAATTGCCAAGTAGCAAAAACAAATTAAAATAAATAAAAGAATTTCTGAACATGCACTTGCCAGTATCACAAATTCAGTACCATACAATCAACATTCAAGTTCACTAGTTTGAATTTAACCATGCAAGTACCACAACAACCACAACACAAACGTAGTAGCATACAATCAACATTCAAGTACCACAACATAAACTTAGTAGCATACAATCAACATTCAAGTAGCAAAACACAAACTTAGTAGCATACACTCAACACTGAAGTAGCAGAACAGAATTTCAATGGTTTCCACTTGCACTGAAATAGGCTGCAAACTTGCCAGGAGGTTCCTCTTCCTCTTGCCTGTTAATATCCCAGGTTCTCCAGTGGATGTTCTGGGTGCATTTAATCCTCTTGGAGCTCTTGTTGATGCTGATCCTCTTGGAGGTGCTGGTGAAAACTTGGCTGGTCCTGCTAAAACTGTTGATGCTGAACCTCTCTTAGTTGCAACTGTTTTTCTATTCCTCATTGCTTTAGGAGGTGAAGCGGATGGGATGTGTGAACTTTGGTGTTGATGTGGTGGTTGTGGAGGTAGATGTGTAGCACTAGAGGAATGATACGTCTCCAACGTATCTGTAATTTTTTATTGTTCCATGCTATTATATTACCTGTTTTGGATGTTTATGGGCTTTACTTTACACTTTTATATCATTTTTGGGACTAACGTACTAACCGGAGGCCCAGCCCAAGTTGTTGTTTTCTTGCCTATTTCAGTGTTTCGAAGAAAAGGAATATCAAACGGAGTCCAAACGGAATGAAACCTTCGGGAGAGTTATTTTTGGAACTGAAGCAATCCAGGAGACTTGGAGTAGACGTCAGAGAAGCTTCAAGGTGGCCACGAGGCAGGGAGGCGCGCCCTACCCCCTGGGCGCGCTCCCACCCTCGTGGGCCCCTCGTGGCTCCCCTGACCGACTTCTTTCGCCTATATATGTCCATATACCCTAAAAACATCGGGGAACACAATAGATCGGGAGTTCCACCGCCGCAAGCCTCTGTACCCACCAAAAAGCTCTCGGGAGCCCGTTCCGGCACCCTGCCGGAGGGGGGATCCCTCATCGGTGGCCACCTTCATCATCCCGGCGCTCTCCATGACGAGGGGGAGTAGTTCACCCTCGGGGCTGAGGGTATGTACCAGTAGCTATGTGTTTGATCTCTCTCTCTCTCTCTCTCTCTCTCTCATGTTCTTGAGGTGGTACGATCTTGATGTATCCCGAGGTTTGCTATTTAGTTGGATCTTATGATGTTTCTCCCCCTCTATTCTCTTGTAATGGATTGATTTTTCCCTTTGAAGTTATCTAATCGGATTGAGTCTTTAAGGATTTGAGAACACTTGAAGTATGTCTTGTTGTGCTTATCTGTGGTGACAATGGGATATTTATGTGATCTACTTGATGTATGTTTTGGTGATCAACTTGCGGGTTCAATGAACTTATGCATAGGGGTTGACACACATTTTCGTCTTGACTCTCCGGTAGAAACTTTGGGGCACTCTTTGAAGTACTTTGTGTTGGTTGAATAGATGAATCTGAGGTTGTGTGATGCATGCTACCTCTTGAGCACTTCGTTGGATTTCCCCAAAGAGGAGAGGATGATGCAGTAAAGTAGCGTAAGTATTTCTCTCAGTTTTTGAGAACCAAGGTATCAATCCAGTAGGAGACCACGCACAGGCCCCTCGTACCTACACAAAACGATAGCAACTCGCAACCAACGCTTAGGGGTTGCCAATCCCTTCACGGTCACTTACGAGAGTGAGATCTGATAGAGATAATATTTTTGGTATTTTTGATAGATAGATGCAAAGTAAAAAGTAAAAAGTAAAAGGCAAAGTAAAACAAAGCAAGTAAATAAAGTTATATAGATTGATATGATGAGAATAGACCCGGGGGCATAGGTTTCACTAGTGGCTTCTCTCAAGAGCATAAGTATTCTACGGTGGGTGAACAAATTACTGTTGAGCAATTGACAGAATTGAGCATAGTTATGAGTATATCTAGGCAATGATCATGTATATAGGCATCACATCCAAAACAAGTAGATCGAAACGATTCTGCATCTACTACTATTACTCCACTCATCGACCGCTATCCAGCATGCATCTAGAGTATTAAGTAAAAACTGAGTAACGCCGTAAGAAAGATGACATGATGTAGAGGGATAAATTCATGCAATATGATAAAAACCCCATCTTGTTATCCTCGATGGCAACAACACAATACGTGCCTTGCAACTCTTTTTGTCACTGAGTAAGGACACCGCAAGATTGAACCCAAAGCTAAGCACTTCTCCCATTGCAAGAACTACCAATCTAGTTGGCCAAACCAAAAAGATAATTCGAAGAGACTTGCAAAGATAACTCAATCATACATAAAAGAATTCAGAGAAGAATCAAATATTTTCCATAGATAATACTAGATCATGAACCCACAATTCATCGATCTCAACAAACACATCGCAAAAAGAAGATTACATCGAATAGATCTCCACGAGAGAGGAGGAGAACATTGTATTGAGATCCAAAAAGAGAGAAGAAGCCATCTAGCTAATAACTATGGACCCGAAGGTCTGAAGTAAACTACTCACACTTCATAGGAGGGGCTATGATGATGTAGAAGCCCTCCGTGATGACGACCCTCTCCGGCGGAGCTCCAGAACAGGCCCCAAGATGGGATCTCGTGGATACAGAAAGTTGCGGCGGTGGAATTAGGTTTTTGGCTCCTGTTCTGATCGTTCGGGGATACATAGGTATATATAGGAGGAAGGAGTACGTCGGTGGAGCTTGAGGGCCCACGAGGTGAGGCGCGCCCGGGCGCGCGCCCACCTCGTGACCGCCTGCACCTGCTTGGAGTAGGGTCCAAGTCTCCTGGATCATGTTCGGTTGGAAAATCACGATCCCGAAGGTTTCATTCCGTTTGGACTCCGTTTGATATTCTGTTTCTTCGAAACACTGAAAAAGGCAAAAAAACAGCAATTCTGGGCTGGGCCTCCGGTTAATAGGTTAGTCCCGAAAGTAATATAAAAGTGGAAAATAAAGCCCAATATAGTCCAAAACAGTAGACAAAGTAGCATGGAGTAGTCAAAAATTATAGATACGTTGGAGACGTATCAAGCATCCCCAAGCTTAATTCCTGCTCGTCCTCGAGTAGGTAAATGACAAAAAAAATTGATGCAGAGTGATACTTTGGCATAATTTCAATGTAAATCCTCTTAACTGTGATATGAATATTCAGATCCGAAAGATTCAAGACAAAAGTTCATATTGACACAAAAATAATAATACTTCAAGCATACTAATCAAAGCAATCATGTCTTCTCAAAATAACATGGCAAAAGAAAGTTCTTCCCTACAAAATCATATAGTTAGGCTATGCTTCATTTCCGTCACACAAAGATGTTCCCAACTTCTATACCCCCGATGACAAGCCAAGCAATTGTTTCATACTTAAATAATCTCAAACTTTTTCAACTTTCATGCAATACATGAGCGTGAGCCATGGATATAGCACTATGGGTGGAATAGAATATGATGATGGGGATTGTGTGGAGAAGACAAAAAAGGAGAAAGTCTCACGTTGACGAGGCTAATCAACGGGCTATGGAGATGCCCACCAATTGATGTCAACATGAGGAGTAGGGATTGCCATGCAACGGATGCACTAGAGCTATAAATGCTCAACAAAAGAAAACTAGTGGGTGTGCATCCAACTTGCTTGCTCACGAAGACCTAGGGCATTTGAGGAAGCCCATTGTAGGAATATACAAGCCAAGTTCTATAATGAAAAATTCCCACTAGTATAAAAAGGACAACTTATGAGACTCACTACATGAAGAACGAGGTGCTACTTTGAAGCACAATATATGAGACTCACTACATGAAGAACAAGGTGCTACTTTGAAGCACAAGTGTGGAAAAAGAGATAGTAGCATTGCCCTTTTTATTTTCTTTTTTTTGGGCCTTTCTTTTTTTCTTTTTGGCCTTTCTCTTTTTTTTGGGCAATGCTCTAATGATGATCATCACACTTCTATTGGTTACAACACAAGGATTACAACTCGAAAGTTAGAACAAGAGATGGCTCTATATGAATGCCTCCGGCGGTGTACCGGGATGGTGCAATGAATCAAGAGTGACATGTATGAAAAATAATGCATGGTGGCTTTGCCACAAATACAATGGCAACTACATGATCATGCAATGGCAATATGACAAAAGTAATGTATGTCATGATGATGATGATGGAAGTTGCATGGCAATATATCTCGGAATGGCTATGTAAATGCCATAATAGGTAGGTATGGTGGCTGTTTTGAGGAAGATATAAGGAGGTTTATGTGTGATAGAGCGTATCGTATCACGGGGTTTGGATGCACCGGTGAAGTTTGCGCCAACTCTCAAGGTGAGAAAGGGCAATGCACGGTACCGAAGAGGCTAGCAAAGGTGGAAAGGTGAGAGTGCGTATAATCCATGGACTCAACATTAGTCAAAAGAACTCATATACTTATTGCAAAAATTTAGAAGTCGTCAAAAATTCAAGTACTACGCGCATGCTCCTAGGGAAATAGATTGGTAGGAAAAGACCATCGCTCGTCCCCGACCGCCACTCATAAGGATGCACAAGCCAGTACACTTCATGTTTCAAATTTGTTACACAACTTTAACCATACGTGCATGCTACGGGACTTGCAAACTTCAACACAAGTATTTCTCAAATTCACAACTACTCAACTAGCACGACTTTGATATTATCACCTCCATATCTCAAAACAATTATCAAGCATCAACCTTATCTTAGTATTCAATTCACTCAAAAGAAAGTTTCTCATATCTTGAACACCAAGTATATTAACGTTAAGCAAATTACCATGCTATTAAAGTCTCTCAAAATAATCTAAGTGAAGCATGAGAGACCAAATAGTTTCTTTAAAACAAATCCACCACCGTGCTCTAAAAGATCTAAGTGAAGTACTAGAGCAAAAATTATCATGCTCAAAAGATATAAGTGAAGCACTATGAGAGAAACTATCAAGCTCAAAAGATATAAGTGAAGCACTATGAGCAAAACTATCAAGCTCAAAAGATATAAGTGAAGCACAAAGAGTATTCTAACAAATTCCAATTCAAGTATGGCTCTCTCAAAAGGTGTGTACAGCAAGGATAATTGTGGTAAACTAACAAGCAAAGACACAAATAATGCAAGACGCTCCAAGCAAAACACATATCATGTTGGTGAATAAAAATATAGCTCCAAGTAAATTACCGATGGAAGTGGATTTAAAGAGGGATGCCTTCCGGGGCATCCCCAAGCTTTGACTTTTTGGTGTCCTTGGATTATCTTGGGGGTGCCATGGGCATCCCCAAGCTTAGGCTCTTGCCACTCCTTGTTCCATAATCCATCAAAAGAATTCACCCAAAACTTGAAAACTTCACAACACAAAACTCAATAGAAATCTCGTGAGCTCCGTTAGAGAAAGAAAACAAAAGACTACTTCAAGGTACTGCAATGAACTCATTTTTTATTTATATTGGTTTTAAACCTAATGTATTCCAACTTCTCTATGGTTTATAAACTAATTTACTAGCCATAGATTCATCAAAATAAGCAAACAACACACGAAAAACAGAATCTGTCAAAAACAGAACAGTGTGTAGAAATCTATTACTAACGCAAACTTATGGAACCCAAAAAATTCTACCAAAATTTGAAGACCTGTAAAATTTGTTTATTGATCATAAGCAATTGGAATCAGTATTTTATCATGTTCTGGTGATTTTTAACAATTCGGGCACTGAGCACAAAGATTCTGGAAATTACAGCAAGATCAAATAACTATCATCCAAGAAGATCCAATAGGTCTAGCTTGGCACAAACACTAATCAAAAGATAAAACCACATCTAAACAGAGGCTAGATGGATTATTTATTCCTAAACAGAAGTAAAAACAAAAAAAAACACAAAAAAATTTGGGTTGCCTCCCAACAAGCGCTATCGTTTAACGCCCCTAGCTAGGCAAAAAAGAGAAGATAGATCTAGGTATTGCCATCTTTGATAGGCAATCCATATGTAGCTCTCATGATAGATTCATATGGTAATTTTATTTTCTTTCTAGGGAAGTGTTCCATACCCTTCTTTAAGGGAAATTGGAATCTAATATTCCCTTCCTTCATATCAATAATTGCACCAATCGTTCTAAGGAAAGGTCTACCAAGAATAATAGGACATGAAGGATTGCAATCTATACAAGAAGTATAAAATCTACGGGCACATAATTCCTATTGGCAACAATAAGAACATCATTAATTATTCCCATAGGCTTTTTAATACTGGAATCCGCAAGATGCAAGTTTAGGAAGCAATCATCAAAATCACGGAAATCTAGCAAATCACATAAAGTTTTGGGGATAGTAGAGACACTAGCACCCAAATCACACAAAGCATAAAACTCAAAATCTTTAATTTTAATTTTAATAGTGGGTTCCCACTCATCATAGAGTTTTCTAGGGATAGAAACTTTCAACTCAAGTTTTTCTTCATAATATTGCATCAAAGCATCAACAATATGTTCGGTAAAGGCCTTATTTTGACTATAAGCATGAGGAGAATCTAGCACGGATTGCAAAAAGGAAATACAACTAATCAAAGAGCAATTTTCATAATTAAATTCCTTGAGATCCAAAATAGTGGGTTTAGCAACATCACGGTTTTTTTTATTTCAATCCCACTTTCATCAATTTCATCATCAAGATCTCGAAACTCCGAATTCTTAGAACGCCTTCTAGGTAAAGGAAGATAATCTTCAGATTCATCAAGATTTATATTGCAAAACAAAGATTTAATGGGGGACACATCAATAACTTTTAGATCTTCATCTTGATTTTCATAGGGATTGGAAGAACACGCTTTAATAAAGGAATCTTTGGAAGCACGCATCCTATCGGTTCTTTCCTTGCACTCATCAATGGAAATTATCATGGCTTTGAGAGACTAATTGATATCATGCTTAGGAGGAATAGATCTAAGCTTTAAAGAATCAATTTCAAGAGAAATTATATCAACATTCCTAGCCAAATCATCAACTTTAAGCAATTTCTCTTCAAGCAAAGCATTAATTTTTTTTTTGCGAATTCATAAACTTTTAACACTACTTTCAAATTCAGAGGGCATCTTATTAAAATTTCCATAAGAGTTGTTATAGGAATTTCCATAATTATTAGAAGAATTACTAGGATAAGGCCTAGGATTAAAATTCCCTCTATACGCATTGTTTCCAAAACTATTCCTACCAACAAAGTTCACATCCATAGATTCATTATTATTCTCAAGCAAGGTAGATAAAGGCATATCATTGGGATCAAGAGGAATATTTTTAGGCGCAAACATCTTCATAAGTTCATCCATCTTTTCACTCAAAACATTGATTTCCTCTATAGCATGCACCTTTTTACTAGAAGATCTTTCGGTGTGCCATTGAGAATAATTAGCCATAATATTATCAAGCAATTTGGTAGCATCCCCTAACGTAATTTCCATAAAAGTGCCTCCCGCGGCCGAATCTAAAACATTTCTAGAAGCAAAATTCAATCCGGCATAAATTTTTTGTATGATCATCCATAAATTCAAACCATGAGTAGGGCAATTGCGAAGCATTAATTTCATTCTTTCCCAAGATTGGGCAACATGCTCATGATCAAGTTGTTTAAAATTCATGATATCGTTCCTAAGAGTGATAATCTTAGTGGGAGGAAAATACTTAGAGATAAAAGCATCTTTGCACTTGTCCCAAGAATCAACACTATTTTTAGGCAAAGATGAAAACCAAACTTTAGCACGATCTCTAAGTGAAAACGGAAATAACTTCAATTTGACAATATTGTTATCCGTATCTTTCTTCTTTTGCATATCACACAAATCAACAAAATTGTTTAGATGAGTAGCGGCATCTTTTCACTAGGAAGGCCGGCGAATTGATCTTTCATAACAAGATTCAGCAAAGCAGTATTGATTCCACAAGACTCATCATTATTAAAAGGAGCAATCGGAGTACTAAGGAAATCATTATTATTGGTATTCGAGAAATCACACAATTTGGTATTATCTTGTGCCATGGCAACAAGTAATCCAACACACAAGCAAACAGAAAGGCAACGGGGAAAAAGGCAAACGGGGGAGAGAGGAGGAGATTTGGGAAAGAGAGGGCAAATAAAATGGCAAGGGTGAAGTGGGGGAGAGGAAAACGAGAGGCAAATGGCAAATAATGTAATGCGAGAGATAGGGATTGCGATGGGTACTTGGTATGGTTGACTTGCTTGCGTGAGCCTCCCCGACAACGGCGCCAGAAATTCTTCATGCTACCTCTTGAGCACTGCGTTGGATTTCCCCGAAGAGGAGAGGATGATGCAGTAAAGTAGCGTAAGTATTTCCCTCAGTTTTTGAGAACCAAGGTATCAATCCAATAGGAGACCACGCACAAGTCCCTCGTACCTACACAAAACGATAGCAACTCGCAACCAACGCTTAGGGGTTGTCAATCCCTTCACGGTCACTTACGAGAGTGAGATCTGATAGAGATAATATTTTTGGTATTTTTGATAGATAGATGCAAAGTAAAAAGTAAAAGGCAAAGTAAAACAAAGCAAGTAAATAAAGTGATATATATTGATATGATGAGAAGAGACCCGGGGGCCATAGGTTTCACTAGTGGCTTCTCTCAAGAGCATAAGTATTCTACGGTGGGTGAATAAATTACTGTTGAGCAATTGACATAATTGAGCATAGTTATGAGTATATCTAGGAAATGATCATGTATATAGGCATCAAGTCCAAAACAAGTAGATGGAAATGATTCTACATCTACTACTGTTACTCCACTCATCGACCGCTATCCAGCATGCATCTAGAGTATTAAGTAAAAACAGAGTAACGCCGTAAGCAAGGTGACATGATGTAGAGGGATAAATTCACGCAATATGATAAAAAACCCCATCTTGTTATCCTCGATGGCAACAATACAATACGTGCCTTGCAACTCTTTCTGTCACTGAGTAAGGACACCGCAAGATTGAACCCAAAGCTAAGCACTTCTCCCATTGCAAGAACTACCAATCTAGTTGGCCAAACCAAAAAGATAATTCAAAGAGACTTGCAAAGATAACTCAATCATACATAAAAGAATTCAGAGAAGAATCAAATATTTTCCATAGATAATACTGGATCATAAACCCACAATTCATCGTTCTCAACGAACACACTGCAAAAAGAAGATTACATCGAATAGACCTCCACGAGAGAGGAGGAGAACATTGTATTGAGATCCAAAAAGAGAGAAGAAGCCATCTAGCTAATAACTATGGACCCGAAGGTCTGAAGTAAACTACTCACACTTCATCGGAGGGGCTATGATGATGTAGAAGCCCTCCGTGATGACGGCCCTCTCTTGCGGAGCTCCGGAGCAGGCCCCAAGATGGGATCTCGTGGATACAGAAAGTTGCGGCGGTGGAATTAGGCTTTTGGCTCCTGTTCTGATCGTTCGGGGATACGTAGGTATATATAGGAGGAAGGAGTACGTCGGTGGAGCTCCAAGGGGCCCATGAGGTAGGGGGGCGCGCCCAGGGGGGCGCACCTTCCACCCTCGTGACCGCTGTCGTGGTTCTAAGTCTGACAGTAGAATGGGGGGTAGGTGTGGAGAGGCAAGATCCTAACCATGGAGTAGTTGTATACGCAAGGAATTTACGAGTTCAGGCCCTTCTCGGAGGAAGTAACAGCCCTACGTCTCGGAGCCCGGAGGCGGTCGATTGCATTATCTGCGTATGTGTTACAGGGGTGCGAACCCCTCTACCTGTGGAGGGGGGTGGCTTATATAGAGTGCGCCAGGACCCCAGCCAGCCCACGTAGTAGAGGGTTTAAGGTGCGTTAAAGCTAGGCGTTACTGGTAACGCCTTACATAAAGTGTCATTAAGGTCATAAAGACTATTTAACTACAGACCGTTTGGATACCGAGTGGCTCTTGGACTCTTGATGGTCGAGTGGATCTTCGTAGTCGAGTGTCTTTGAATCTGTCGAGTGGATACCTACACGGTCGATTGGAAGGTTGCTTCTCTTGTGAGTCTCCTTGTGGAGGGTACCTTTGGGCAGGTCTATGACCCTACCCCAGGTACATGACTTCATCATTAGCCCCCGAATGGATCGAGGTTTGAGTGAGGAAGGAGTTGATAATCTTTCTGACCTGTTGTTCGTGTTGTGAGTGCGTCTCACTGTGGATCAACGACCTTTTAGTGATGGCATCAACTTCTCTTTCAGTCGCCTTGATCCATTCTCCACGTTTGTCGAGTGAACTCTGTGAACCTGAGGATTTCCGAGCGATGGATCGGAGGAAATCTGTTGTCTGACAAGTTGTTCTGCGGTTAGCGGATTTCGCGGGATCCGAATTTTGGGAAGCGTGCGAAGCGGAGAAAACCGCGGCACTCGGATCGGATAAGACGATGACACCTTGATCTTCGCGCCGCCTTTTTCGCCACGTATCGTGCGCGCGCCTGTTGCGGGATTGCGACAGGATTGCTTGGGCCTACCGGTCAGCCACTCGGAAGCGGCCCCATATAAAGCGCTGGTCAGGGTATTTTGAACAGTGCGACCTCAGACTTCCCTTCTCTCCGCCTCCAAACCTTCTCGCCGCGCTCTTCGTCTGTCCAGCGCTGAAGCTCGGTACTTTTCTCGCCGGCGACCATGGTGAAGGACAAGACTGCCGCCCTGGAACGGGTGAAGAAGGCGGCGGCGAAGGCCAAGGGGAGAGCGCCCAGTCGGGGCGGTTCCTCTTCGCGGTCCAAGCTGCCGCAGGGCTGGGTCCAAGGAGACTGGATCCGGTCGACCATCACCGAGAAAGATCTCACCGATCTGGCCAACGAAGGACTGATCCCCCATGGGTCGGCGAGGCTTCCGGGCACGGAGTGGCAACCGCAGCCTGAAGAGGGTGAGTCGTCCTCTGGCCACCCACGTAGATAGGGGTTTTCTGCCGCCAAATCCTTTTTTCCGGGGGTTTCTGAACTTTTTTGGAGCGCAACTCCACCATTTCACTCCAAACTCCATTGTGTATCTTGCTGCTTTCGTTTCGCTCTGCGAGAATTTCTTGGGTTGTCGACCGCATTGGGGTCTCTTCAAGCACATATTCACCTGTCGCTCCCAGACGGTGAAGAAAACGAGCCCGAATGACGAGAGGACCCAAGTAATCCAGATGTGTGGGGGACTCAGGGTCCAGATGAGGGGGAAGAGCGCCTTTCCATCTATGACTTTTCCCGACTCGATTAGAGGGTGGCAGTCGACCTGGTTTTACTGCCAAGACCAGCCGACGCCGGGGCAGTCGACTGGGCTCCCTCCTTTCTCCATGAGTCGAGTGAACAATCCATCTTCCCTGAAGGTGTTACCAGAGGAGAAGGCCCAAGTAAAGCTGCTGATGGAGCGTGTAGTCCATCTTATTCGCGATGGGGTGACCGGCATGGATCTCCTAGAGGTTTTTCTCCGACGGCGTATTCAGCCACTCCAATATCGAGGACATCCGATGTGGATGTACTCTGGTACGGATGATACCACTCGGGTCCATCCAGAGGAGGTCGATGATGCCACGCTGGAGAAGTGGATGGCTGCTATCACAGGAAACAAGGACAATCCTCGTGGAGCTAGGAGGATTCCACCACTCGACCAGAGTTACCAACCAGACAAGGTATAACCGCTTATCTCCGACTGTGGTTCTGCTGCATTCACTTTGTTTTGATGCCAATTCGTCGACTGACTTTCACCTTGTTTTGTTGTCTTCTAGGTCACTACTGAGATGTACTCGATGCCCAACGGGGCGCAGGAAACAGTCGAAGAAGAAGACGGAAGTGGAGGTGAGAGTCCGGAGGAATGGGAGTCCAACGGCGAGGAGGATGAGGAGGATGATGGCTCTGATGATGAAGAGGAGGAGGAGGAAGAGGAGGAAGACGTCAATCCTCCTCGCTTGGAGGGAAGGTCCAAGTTGAAGCACGACCCAGCGGCCGGGCGTGGTAAAGCTGTTGTGCCCACCAGTCAGTCAACGAAGCGACCTAGGACAACTTCTCCCGCGCCGACTGAGAAACCGCCGAAGCAACCTCCAGCGACGTCGTCGAAGCCGGCGAAGGCCCTGCCCAAGATGCGAATGGTCATCCCCACCATCTCCGGGTAACTAACAGAACCTTGTATTTCCTTGTTCAACATGAGTGAACTTTTGGTCGACTTGATGACTGATCAGCCGATTCTTGAAATCTACAGCGCCGCTACCTTCGAGACTTCAGCCAAGCAGGAAGATCAGGAAATGGAGGATGCGGCCACCTCCAACCTTTGTAAGATCTCCGAGGTTTCGCTTTTAGTCGACTTGAGCTTTTAGTCGATTGGACTTCCATGTTTACTTCTGAATCTTTCTTGTAGTTCACGTCATTGATCTCCCCGATGATGACGAGGAAGCGCCATTAAGGAAGAGGAAGGACAAGAAAGCGCTTGCTGGCAAGGCTGCTCAAGTCGCGGCGATTCCTGAGACGCTGATTTCCGAGGGAGGCAACCCCACTCGGACTTCTGTGTCTTTCGCTGTACCGCTGACAAGTGCTCAACCCACTTCGTCGACCGCTGATCCACCATCTCTCTTTGCTACCCACCACGTCCCGGAAGACCAAGTAAGTGCTGCTAAGGAGGCCATACGCCAGGCAGGGATCATGATGGAGCAGGTGAAAGCGGCTCGAGAGGCTAGTCAGGCGGCCTATGATGCCAGTTCAGCTCTCCAGAGCAATGTCCAAGTAAGTCAGTCGTCGCTTGCTTTGTTAGGATATACTATCTGAAACTGCTTTCTTCTGGAGATTTCCATATCTGTACACCCAGTGGGTGTGTGTGTCGTTTGAACTTTTGTGGGGGCACGCTGAGTGCACCCACTGGGTGTAGTCCCCGAGACTATGGTCGACTGCGTGCAGTCGGCTATAGTCTTTATGCTGTTATCTTCTTCACTCGACCTGGACGGACCAAGTCGAATGGAACTGTAAAACCGGTGGGGGCACGCTAAGTGCACCCACTGGGTGTAGTCCCCGAGACTATGGTCGACTGCGTGCAGTCGACTATAGTCTAAAGAACTGTTTTTTTTACTGCGGCTGACCGCTGACAATTAGCCATGTTTTTAGAATCATAACCTTTTTGCCTCTTTTGGTCGACTGATCGAACCAAATTGGTAAACCAGTGGGGGCACGCTGAGTGCACCCGCTGAGTGAATCCCGAGACTCTTGTCGAATGTTTTTATTCGACCGTAGTCTTAGAAATGCTACTATTTTTCCTTAGTCACTCGGAAGTGATCTGTCTTTGATGTCTTTCGTTGGTTGACTCTTTGTAGAAATCTTGCGAGCTTGTGGCTCGCTATACTGAGTTAGAGAAAAAGCAGATTCAGCTCAACCTCGATTTGAAGCTTGCTCAGGAGAATTTGCAGAAGGCAAAGGATGAAGCAAAAGGTATGGCTGGTGAGAATTTTTGACGACTGCCTCTGTTTTTCTGCTCATTCTCAACTCTGTTCTCATTGTTGCTTTGCAGATAAACTGGAAGAGACTTTGAAGAAGAAGGACCTTGACCTTGCAGAGGCACAGAAGGCGGCTTTGGAGAAAACAAAGCTCGCTGAAGAGAAGCTTGCCTCAGTCAACAAACTCGAAGATGAAAATGCCAAGCTGAAAGCCTCTCTTGACGCGGCTAACAAGGAAGTCAGTCGACTGAAGAACGACAAGAATGTTCTGTCTGACAAGGTTGGCCAACTGGCGGGAAAGCGAAACGACCTGGAGATTTATCTTGGAGGGTTCGCCAAGAAGCTGTTTCTCATGCTTGAAGGTAATCTCTTTTATCCGACTATCTTGCTCTCATCGGCTCATCACATGATCTTTATTTTGAGTCTGAGTTGTGTTTTCAGAATTCTGCCAAAACTTTGAAGAAGAAACCAGTCGAGTGGAAACCAGCTTGGACCCCATCAACTCTCCTGTGAAGGACGAAGCTGCTATGAATGTTCTCCGACTGGAGTCTCGTGTTGCTAGCGTGGTGGATTATGTTGCTCGACTGAAAGTTGCAGTGTCGCGGATCGACTCGACTCTCCGCCGTAACAGACTCTCCGAATGATCTTGAATCTCGATGACTCGACTGAATGAGATTCCAAGTCGAGTGCAAGAATGGAAAAAGTCATCTGCCAGGTGTGGTGCTGATGTTGCTCTATCTCTGGTTCGTGTCCACTGCAAAGAAGCGCAAGAAGACAAGTTGGTGTCTCTCAAGGTTGCCAATACCAGGAAGCACGACTTCAGATCTTTCATGGAGATTTTCATCGCTGCTGCTACCCGTATTGCTGACGGAATCGACCTCGACCAGTTTGTTGCAACTTCCAGTCCTCCGCCGGAGGAGTAAAAAACTTCTAAGTCCCACTTTAAATTTGCCTCGGAATGCCGAGTGGTTTCAGAATCGATAAACTTTAATGTGCTTAACGCCTGAGCGCCTTTGGATCCGTAGGACATTTATCCGAACTTGATTTTTCCTTTAACATGCTTTGCTTGCCTTCGAGAGAACTTTATTCCTCATTCGGAAGATATTCCGTTGAAATTCCAATCGACTTGTGCTTCATCTATCCTGCAGGTAGAGGTGGAACACAAACTGCGACTGACCTTGTCGTCCTTACGGATCGGGACGAACCGCACGTTGTGCTTGTGGCGAAGCTCCGAAGGAGGAGGTTGCAGTCGACCTGCACCTCATCGTCCTTGTGGATTGGGATGGACCGCACGTTGTACTTGTGGCGAAGCTCCGAAGGAGGAGGTAGCGATCGACCTGCACCTCGTCGTCCTTGCGGATTGGGATGGACCATACGTTGTACTTGTGGCGAAGCTCAAGGAGGAGGTAGCGATCGACCTGCACCTCGTCGTCCTTATGGATTGGGATGGACCGCACATTGTACTTGTGGCGAAGCTCGAAGGAGGAGGTAGCGATCGACCTGCACCTCGTCGTCCTTGCGGATTGGGATGGACCGCACGTTGTACTTGTGGCGAAGCTCCGAAAGAGGAGGTAGCAGTCGAACTGCACCTCGTCGTCCTTGCGGATTGGGATGAATTCCTTACTTAGGCGAGCACTGGGCTGTAGCTAAGCCCTCGAGTGGGAGGTTTGCTCTCCACTCGGTAGGATTTTTATTACTTAGGCGAGCACTGGGCTGCAGCTAAGCCCCCGAGTGGGAGTTTTGCTCTCCACTCGGTAGGATTTTTATTACTTAGGCGAGCACTGGGCTGCAGCTAAGCCCCCGAGTGGGAGGTTTGCTCTCCACTCGGTAGGATTTTTATTACTTAGGCGAGCACTGGGCTGCAGCTAAGCCCCCGAGTGGGAGGTTTGCTCTCCACTCGGTAGGATTTTTATCACTTAGGCGAGCACTGGGCTGCAGCTAAGCCCCCGAGTGGGAGGTTTGCTCTCCACTCGGTAGGATTTCTATTACTTAGGCGAGCACTGGGCTGCAGCTAAGCCCCCGAGTGGGAGGTTTGCTCTCCACTCGGTAGGATTTTTATCACTTTGGATGTTTTAAGGCGAATCCTTGGGCTGTTATAAGTCCCCGAGTGGGAGGCTGGCTCACCACTCGGTAGGATTTGAATACTCAAAGTGAGTACTTCGACTGCAGCTAAGCCTCCGAGTGGGAGGCTGGCTCGCCACTCGGTAGGATTTTGTATACTTAGGCGAGTACTTGGACTGCAGTTAAGCCTCCGAGTGGGAGGCTGGCTCGCCACTCGGTAGGATTTTGTATACTTAGGTGAGTACTTGGACTGCAGCTAAGCCTCCGAGTGGGAGGCTGGCTCGCCACTCGGTAGGATTTTTGTATACTTAGGCGAGTACTTGGGCTGCAGCTAAGCCTCCGAGTGGGAGGCTGGCTCGCCACTCGGTAGGATTTTGAATACTTAGGCGAAGCGGATTCACAGCTAAGCCCCCGAGTGTGAGACTGGCTCGCACTCGGAAAGGATTTTTTTTACAAGCTTAGGCGAATCGGATTCGCGACTAAGCCACCCACTGGGGGAAATTTCAACAAAAAGCAATAACAATTACTGGGAAAATTATAACATTCTTGTCTTGGATAAACAAACTTCAAAAGCACTTTTATTACATCTCAACCGAGTGAGTTTTTAAGTGTAAAAGGGGCGGAGCAGCTCCGCGTTCCAAGCTCGAGGCTCGTCGATCTGGCGATCAACGTTGTAGAGATGATATGCTCCGTTGTGGAGGACTCTCGTGACGATAAAGGGACCTTCCCAAGTGGGAGCAAGCTTGTGTGGTTTCTGTTGATCCACTCGGAGGACCAAATCTCCCTCTTGGAAGGCTCGACTCTTCACATTTCTGGCATGGAATCGACGCAAGTCTTGCTGATAGATAGTCGAGCGGATCAAGGCCATCTCTCTCTCCTCTTCCAAGAGGTCGATTGCATCTTGTCGGGCTTGTTCCGCTTCTTCTTTAGAGTATAGCTCGACTCGAGGCGCTTTGTGAAGCAGGTCACTCGGCAGAACTGCTTCAGCTCCATAGACCAGGAAGAATGGAGTTCTCCCAGTCGACCGATTAGGAGTGGTCCTCAATCCCCAGAGAACTGATGGAAGTTCGTCGACCCAAGCTCCTGCTGCGTGTTTGAGATCACGCATCAGCCGAGGTTTTAGCCCTTTGAGATTGAGGCCGTTTGCACGTTCTGCTTGTCCATTTGACTGAGGATGAGCCACTGAAGCATAGTAGACCCGCGTGCCTTGAGAGGCGCAGAAGGCTTTGAACTTGTCATTATCGAAGTTTGACCCATTGTCGGTGATGATGCTATGCGGAACTCCATATCTGAATATCAACTCTCTGATGAAACTGATAGCAGTGCATGCATCGAGGTTCTTGATGGGCTTGGCTTCGATCCACTTGGTGAACTTGTCGACTGCTACTAGCAAATGGGTGAAACCGCTTCTGCCAGTTCTCAACGGTCCAATCATGTCCAATCCCCAAACAGCGAAGGGCCAAACGAGTGGAATGGTCTTCAAGGCTGAGGCTGGCTTGTGCGAAATGTTGGAATAGAACTGACATCCTTCACACTTGTCGACTATTTCTTTTGCCATTTCATTTGCTTTCGCCAATAAAATCCCTTTCGGTATGCTTTAGCCACAATGGTCCGAGAGGGCGATGATGGCCACAGGTCCCCAGTGGATATCCTCAAGAATTATCGACCTTCTTACGGCGTGATACACTTCGGCCGACTCGATCGCGCTTTCTCTGTATAATTGTCCCTTGATCACTGTAAAGGCCTTGGATCGACGGACGATCTGTCGAGCCTCTTCTTCATTCTCTCGGGAGCTCTTTCCTTAGGATATATGCGATGTACGGCACTGTCGATCGGGAGTGATGACCACAACTTCCATAATCAGGTCGACCACGGTGGGACCTCAACTTCATCGGATCATTGGCACTCTTTTGCTGCGGGCTTCTTACGTGAAAGGATCCTCCTGCACCGATGGAACATGAATGTGTTCCAAAATACATCACCGGGAATGGCTTCCCTCTTGGACCCTATCTTCGCCAAATCATCCGCAGCTTGATTTTTCAGTCGGGTATATGATGAAGCTCTAACCCTCGAATTTCTTCTCCAACTTTCTCACCTGCATTGCAATAACCTGTCATAGCTGGGCTTCTGACATCCCACTCCTTCATCACTTGATTAACAACCAGATCCGAGTCGCCATAGACCATAAGGCGACGGACGCCGAGTGAAATGGCCATGCGCAGCCCATACAAGAGTGCTTCATATTCTGCTTCGTTGTTGGAAGAATCAAAGTAAATCTGGAGAACATACTTGAGCCTATCTCCTCGGGGGGAAACCAATACAACCCCTGCACCAAAACCGTTCAGCATCTTAGAACCATCGAAAAACATAGTCCAGTGTTCCGAGTGAACTTGGGTCGGAAGTTGCTGTTCAGTCCACTCGGCGAGGAAATCTGCTATTGCTTGGGACTTGATGGCTTTCTTTGCCTCGAATTTGATATCAAGGGGAAGGAGTTCAATCGCCCATTTTGCCACTCGACCAGTTGCATCTCTGTTATGAAGAATTTCCGACAAAGGGGCGTCACCGACGATCGTAATGGAATGATCGGAGAAATAATGAGCAATCTTCTTCGTGGTCATATAGATCCCATAAACAAGCTTCGATAGTGAGGGTATCTTTGCTTTGATGGGGTCGATGCTTGTAAAGATAATAAACTGGGCGTTGAACTTTGAAGGTTTTCCTTCTTCTTCCCGCCGACCGTAACGGCATCGACGACTTGTCCAAATGGCTGCAATGTAAAGCAGCAAAGGCTCCTTGCTGATTGGAGCAGCAAGCACCGGTTGGTGGAGAGCAGAGCTTTGAGCTCGCAAACGCTGCATCAGCTTCTAGAGTCCACTCGAACTTGTCTCGACTTCTTCATCATCGGTAAAGAGGCAATGCCTTTTCACCGAGGCGAGAGATGAATCGACTTAAAGCGCCAAGCATCCAAGAAGTTTCGACATCGTGCACACGCATGCAGGCGATTCATTCGGAGTATGGTGCCAACATTTTCTGGGTTAGCATTGATTCCTCGCTCAGAAACGAGAAAACCGAGTAACTTTCCACCAGGAACTCCAAATGTACACTTTGATGGATTAAGCTTGATATCATACCTCCTGAGATTGGCAAATGTTTCAGCAAGGTCAGTCAACTGTTCGGAACCCTTTCGTGACTTGACCACTATATCATCCATGTATGCTTCCACATTCCGACTAATTTGAGTGAGCAAACACTTCTGAATCATCCTCATGAATGTGGCTCCGGCATTCTTGAGACCGAATGGCATGGTGACATAACAGAAGCACCCGAATGGAGTGATGAACGCTGTTTTAATCTCATCGGGTCCATACAGATGGATCTGATGGTACCGGAATAGGCGTCTAAAAAGACAACCTCTCGCATCCCGCAGCTTGAGTCGACTATTTGGTCGATGCGAGGAAGAGGAAATGATCTTTCGGCAGGCCCAATTGATATGCTTGAAATCGATGCACATGCGCAATGACTTGTCCTTCTTGGGGACCATGACAACGTTGGCGAGCCACTCGAGTGGTAGATCTCGGATGAACTCTGCTGCTAAGAGCCGAGCCACCTCCTCGCCAATGGCCTTTCTCTTCTGGACGGCGGACCGCCGAAGATACTCTTTAACTGGTTTGAATTTTGGGTCGACTCGTAGGCGATGCTCAGCCAGCCCCCTAGGAACACCCGGCATGTCAGCAGGCTTCCATGCAAAGATGTCCCAGTTCTCACGGAGGAACTGGATGAGCGCTTCTTCCTATTTTGAGTCGAGTGTTGTTGAGATGTTGGTCGGAGCAGCATCGGGATCAGTCGGGTGAATGTGAACCTGTTTCGTCTCGCCGATGATGGAATCTGACTCAGAAGCGGGCTTCTTAGCTCGCAACAAATCACTCGGATCTGCAGTTTTATGATACTCTTGTAGCTCTACCACTGCCAACTGAGCATCGGCGATCTTAGAGCCTTTCTGGAAGCACTCTTCTGCCTTCTTCCGATTTCCCGTTACAGTGATCACGCCCTTGGGACCAGGCATCTTTAGTTTAAGATACACGTAACATGGTCGGGCCATGAAACGTGCATAAGCTGGTCTCCCCAGAATAGCGTGATAAGCGCTCTGGAAATCCACGACCTCAAAGGTCAACTTTTCTTTCCGGAAATGATTTGAATCACCAAAAACTACATCAAGAGCAATTTGGCCGAGTGACTCAGCCTTCTTTCCAGGAATGACTCCGTGGAAGCTCATGTTACTGGTACTGAGTCTGGACATCGGAATGCCCATCCCTTTCAACGTCTCCGCGTATAATATGTTCAAACCACTACCACCATCCATTAGGACTTTGGTCAGTCGAGTGCCTTCGACAACTGGGTCGACCACCAATGCTTGCCTTCCAGGGGTGGCAATGTGCGTCGGGTGATCAGACTGGTCGAATGTGATGGCGGTCTGGGACCATTTCAGATAATTGGGAGCAGCGAGCAACCAAGTTTACTTCCGATTGATAACCTTCAATCGACTTTTGCTTTCGACGTCGGCAAAAATCATCAGGTGGAATTGACCGGGATATCCACCATCACCGCCATCATCTCGTACTCAACTTTGTCATTTCCTTATCCTTATCCTTGGGTTGTTTCCCTTGGAACTGCTGAATCAAGAGCCGACACTGTCGAGTGGTATGTTTCGGGTAAATGAGTTTACCCTCTTCATCTTTCTTTGTATGAATATGACATGGTAAATCCAACACATCGTTCCCATCCTGGTCTTTCACCTTCTTAGGGTTCCAAGGACCCTTGGGTTTCCCCTTGAACTTTCCCGGGGTCACTGCCAAGGCCTCTCCGGGAGCCGCTGGCTCGGCTTTGCGCTTCTGCTTCCGACTGGAATTTCCTCCGCCGGTCTCATTGGCGGCCGATTTATATTTACCACTCCGGAGCCGATCCTCTTCTTCACCATTTGCATATTTGGTGGCAATCTCCATCATCCGACTCAGGGTCATATCTCCGGTTCGACAATATTTC
This sequence comes from Aegilops longissima, assembly GCA_021605205.1. Lineage (NCBI taxonomy): Eukaryota > Viridiplantae > Streptophyta > Magnoliopsida > Poales > Poaceae > Aegilops > Aegilops longissima. The sequence goes on along the minus strand of CM038680.1, from coordinate 632,109,426 downwards.
AAACTCAATTCTCTGGTCTTGACACCTTCCTTGAAGGCACAGACTGCCTGGTGACAGATACATTCTCGACTGTGTGGTGCAAAGTGATCCACCTCTGGATATAATCTCTCAAAGTTTCACTCGACTTTTGCACGCACGATTGCAACTCTGTCAAACCTTCTGGTCGTTTGCAAGTTCCTTCAAATGTCTTGACAAACACTCGGGCAAAATCTTCCCAAGTGTAAATACTGTTGGGTGCTAACTGATTCAACCACGCCCTGGCTGAACCCTCCAACATAAGAGGTAAATGCTTCATGGCTACCTCATCGTTGCCACCGCCGATCTGAACCTCCACTCGGTAATCTTCAAGCCAAGTGTCAGGCTTGGATTCTCCAGTGAACTTGCTAACTCCAGTCGCCAACCTGAAGTTGGGAGGAATCACTGCGGCCCTGATGGCTCTGCTGAAACACTCTGGTCCTGAGACATGAATTCTACTCTTTGGAAGGAACATCTCTATCATGGCCGTCTCGGTGAGCTCTGTTCCTGTCGACCAAACCTTGAACGATAATAGATCTCGCATCAAAGCCTGGTTCCCTGGGGTCGACTGGAACTCTTCGCCCAACACTGTTTTGGCGTCTGTCGTCCTGCTGCCGAGGAGCGTATGATCCACCCCTTGGGGGAGAAGTGGGCACTCGACGTCGATCATTGCGATCGAATCGGTGCTCATACTGCTCGCGGCCCTTGTATTGATCATCACGCCGGCCTCCACGTTCCTCACGCCTCGGGGGCGATCTTGGACTATGGGCCGACTGGAATGAATTCGCAGCGACGGATCGGCTGTGAACCCTGTTCCGCGACTGGGATACAACTGAGTTTTGATCTCCTGCCGCCCGGAGCAAATCCCTGATTTGCTGCAAACCTCTACCTGCCTCCGACTGGGAAGGCTGAATCGACTCTGCTATACGGGCGGCAGCTGCTAAATTCTGAATCGGAGTTCGATATACCTGGGTTGGCGGTTGAAAGAGCTGGCGTCGACTGGATTCTGGAACCCTCGGTCGCGTACGCTCGTCGAGTACTCGCTGAAGATTCTCCAGTCGAGTGCGCTCAGCCAGGTTAATAGCCGCGCATCCTCCAAGGCGCGAGCCTCGGGGGTTTCTCCAACGATAGGAGTGTGAAGTACATCCATGTTCCGACGATGAAGCTCCTCCCTCTGGAGCGAAGTGAGGGGCTCGGGAAAGTACTCTTCGTGGGCTTGCACCGGATCGCCTCCACCGCCACCTTCGTTGGTGCAGGTGAATCTGGGGGGACTGCGTGGTCCATCGACCATCAGAACCTCTGCCGCCGGGTCACTGCTATCGCATTCGGACGCAGTCTCTACGGAGCCAGTCGACAGGTCGAACAGGCCGTAGAGAGAGTCGTCGGGCTCGATCGCCGCGACTTGGGGGATGGCCGACTGGCGGGCCACCGCATGCCTCACCCACCGCTGAAGCCTCGACCGACCGGAACGCTTGCGCCGGTGGGAGACTGGGAGTGAAGACAGCGCAAGAGCCGACCCATACTGGGTCGACGGTTGCCGCAGGAGGACGCCGCGGACACACACGCGAAAGTGCGTCGCCCCGCGGATGGGGAGCGCGTCCACGTCGAGTGGAGCCTCCTGAAGCCAAGCGGAGTTGTCGGCGACGAACGTGAGCGCACCGAGATGGATCTTGTGGCCGTCGACCAGAACTCCACCTGAAATCATGATGCCGAAGATCGAAAGAATCCCAAATTCTCCAACAATTCGCTAGAACACCTGCCCCACGGTGGGCGCCAACTGTCGTGGTTCTAAGTCTGACAGTAGAATGGGGGGTAGGTGTGGAGAGGCAAGATCCTAGCTATGGAGTAGTTGTATACGCAAGGGATTTACGAGTTCAGGCCCTTCTCGGAGGAAGTAACAGCCCTACGTCTCGGAGCCCGGAGGCGGTCGACTGGATTATCTGCGTATGTGTTACAGGGGTGCGAACCCCTCTACCTGTGGAGGGGGGTGGCTTATATAGAGTGCGCGAGGACCCCAGCCAACCCACGTAGTAGAGGGTTTAAGGTGCGTTAAAGCTAGGCGTTACTGGTAACGCCTTACATAAAGTGTCATTAAGGTCATAAAGACTATTTAACTACAGACCGTTTGGATACCGAGTGGCTCTTGGACTCCTGATGGTCGAGTGGATCTTCGTAGTCCAGTGTCTTTGAATCTGTCGAGTGGATACCTACACGGTCGATTGGAAGGTTGCTTCTCTTGTGAGTCTCCTTGTGGAGGGTACCTTTGGGCAGGTCTATGACCCTACCCCAGGTACATGACTTCATCAACTGCCTCTGGAACTGCTTGGAGTAGGGTCCAAGTCTCCTGGATCATGTTCGGTTGGAAAATCACGATCCCGAAGGTTTCATTCCGTTTGGACTCCGTTTGATATTCTGTTTCTTTGAAATACTGAAAAAGGCAAAAAAACAGCAATTCTGGGCTGGGCCTCCGGTTAATAGGTTAGTCCCAAAAGTAATATAAAAGTGGAAAATAAAGCCCAATATAGTCCAAAACAGTAGACAAAGTAGCATGGAGTAGTCAAAAATTATAGATACGTTGGAGACATATCAATGCATATCGTATAATCATGCCCATGGATACTTGAGATGACATTGGAGTATCTAGGTGACCTTAGGGTTTTGGTTGATTTGTGTCTTAAGGTGTTATTCTAGTACGGACTCTATGATAGATTGAACGGAAAGAGTAGCTTCATGTTATTTTACTACGGACTCTTGAATAGATCGATCAAAAAGGATAACTTTGAGGTGGTTTCGTACCCTACAATAATCTATTTGTTTGTTCTCCGCTATTAGTGACTTTGGAGTGACTCTTTGTTGCATGTTGAGTGCTACGTCTTGAGCTTGCGTTGGTTTTCCTCGAAGAGGAGAGGGTGATGCAGCAAAGTATAGCGTAAGTATTTCCCTCAGTTTTGAGAACCAAGGTATCAATCCAGTAGGAGGCTCCTCAAAAGTCCCACGCACCTACACAAACAAACTGAGAACTCGCAACCAACGCAATAAAGGGGTTGTCAATCCCTTCACGCCCACTTGCGAAAGTGAGATCTAATAAAGATAGTAAATAATATTTTTGGTATTTTTTGGTATAGATGCAAAAAGTAAAGATGCAAATAAAAGTAGATTGAAAGCAAATATGATAAGAGATAGTCCCGGGGGCCATAGGTTTCACTAGAGGCTTCTCTCGAGATAGCATAAGTATTACGGTGGGTGAACAAATTACTGTCGAGCAATTGATAGAAAAGCGCATAGTTATGAGATTATCTAGGCATGATCATGTATATAGTCATCACGTCCATAACAAGTGGACCGACT